>JAOOQA010000055.1:7500-410239 GCA_025617555.3 Puccinia polysora
TGGATTCCTAGTAACAAGTAGTAAACTGATTTCTTGGGGGACAATCAGGACGAGGAAGAGAAGGGCTGCTTAAATATACAGGAGGCTGGACTACAACATAGTTACAGATGCCTTGAGGCTTGGACTACATATGTGATGACAAGGGAGCAGTCAAGGTAACAGAGAGGCTGATCAGATATGCTACCACATTGAGGTTAGGCTGCTTACTACGTTGGGGTTAGGCTGCTTACTACATTGGGGCTAGGCTACAGGTCTCGCTCTCTAAATGGGGAATGTAAAGTGAAATGATGTACAGTGTACATGGAGGTTATGACACTATGTACTAAGTAGAGAGAGTATGTGAGACAATCTGAAAGAGGATGTACATAAGGATTCCCAAAGGGTAAACCATGACAGAGTATGGGTGAGACAGAGTTAATAAGATTATAGTATGTACAGACCTGGAAGATTAATTATGTGCAAGCCTATGGAGTCTATATGTATAATGCATGAGGTTAGACTGTATGCAGATATGTAAGGCATGAAGATCCTGAGGATATGTAGTTGAAGGAGATATACTGATAAATTTTACAGAGCCCTGAGGTTGAAGTTCCTGAGGTAATTAGATTATACTGAGGTTAGACTGAGGCTAGACTGAGTTAGGTGTCAGTAAGAAAGTAGAACACCCTTCTTCCAGAAATATATCAGACAATAGTGTAACCAGTGGATGTAACAAATGAGATCAGCTTCAGTGTAAGGGGCTTGGGTGTAAGTTGTTCTACAAAAATACCCCCTGCTCTTGAATTTCTTCATCTTTTCACACCACCAGCTGCAGTTTTGATCTCCTGGATTCCTCTGCATAAATCAACCATGAGTCATTTTTCAAATCTACATAGAAGAACCTCCTCAGTTCCTTTCATGGAGGCTCAAAATTAATCACATCACCCCCATCCTCATGAAACTCTTTACAATTCTCATCACCATCACTTGAGCAATCCAACCACCTATGATCATTCTCACTTGAGACATCCAAACACCTATAATCATTCTCACTTGAGGCATCCAACCACCTATAATCACTCTCACTTGAGACATCCAACCGCCTATAATCATTCTCACTTAGGAAATCCAACCAGCTATAATCATCCTGATCTTAATCATCAAATTTTTCTCAACCCACAACTTAGAACTGGGCTTCAGATTGATTACCATCCTTGAAAAACCAGACACAATTCTGTTTCCAGAAAAGCTCAACATAGAAGACATAATTCTTTGATAAAGAATCATAGGTCCTTACATTCTCAGTATGTATACTATCACCCATCTCACAACATTTTCAATTTGCAAGCTCAATCCTCTAACAATACATTTAAACTAAAAAATTCTTCAACTGTTAGTATAATTTTGGAACCCTTGTGATTGCCAGTTTTGCAGTGCCTATTGCAGTAGCTTGATGAGCAGAGGAATAAGAAACAGATCCAACATGCAAGTTGATTGGTTTCAAAGTGATGGGATAGCAGGGATTGTTCACAATGTGATGGCTAGCCCCTGAGTCCAGGAAAGGAGGTAGAGCTGTCATCTTCCTTGAATTGGGAAGCATTGATTTCTGATAAAGTTGGGAATTGTAGAAGGAATTAGCGGGTTTGGCAGGATTATGAGAAGATTGCGCATTTGGTTCAATTTGTTGAGTGTGATGAGCTTGGGCAGCGTTCTTGTGGGGTCTAAGGTGAGGGTGTTGATGCCAACACCAAGACTCAGGATTTTCAGCTAGGAGATTGTGGTGACCTTTTCAGCAGGGATGTTTTGGGCCTTTGGGAGTTTTTGTTTTCAGCAGGGCAGTGGATTCAGATTGGTCAGGAGGATTTGGTATGGGCGCAGTTGTGTTAGGAAGTGATCAAGCAGATTCCAGATGGGTCACTTCTTGCAGCTTGTTGAGGACTAGAGTGGGACTTTGAAGTAAACTATTGTTGAGAAGAATGCTATCAACCACATGATAGAATTTTGAAGTTATTTTTTCAAGAATAGTGTAGCTGGGTATGTCTTGGGGAACTTTGAGCTTGACTACAGATAGTTTGTTCATAAGCTTCCTGAACTCTTGTAGATAGGTGTGAAGATTGCCATCAAAGTTGTACCGAATAAAGTTCAACCAAATGCAACCTCTGTTGTTAGTGGATTGAGATGCATATTGGTCAAGGATTGATTGCCAGATGAGAGAAGTTTTTGATTGGTTATTGGGATTTATGATGGCGTCAAAAGCAGTATTGCCTAGGTGTTGAATAATAAGGTCTGCAGCTTTGTAGCTTTTCTTCCTTTGAGGACCAGTAGAGGGAAAGAAAAGGGTTTCGAATTCAGTGTCTTTGACATATTCAAGAAATCCTTTTCTTCAAAGGTGGCTTCTAATTTGCATTACCCAGGAAGAAAAATTGGTTTCACTTCAGAGTGGTATGTTGAGATGTTTAGGACTGGGTTTGTCATGGTTGGACATAGTGAAGTTGGAAGTATTGATCCTGGTGAAGTTGATGAGCCTTGGGACTGTAAATCTGTGAAGTTTAGAGGCAAATAAAACCAGATTGATTTTATCATAAACAAAGAAATAGGAAAGGGAAAAGATAAAGGAGAAAGAGAAGTATACCTAAAACTAGGATTTGATGTAGTGAGACTATAGAAGACCCTTAATGGAAATAACATGAAAAATGAATGTCCCTGGACTTAAAAATATATAGCTCTGGTTATGAGAAACAGTAAAAGAGAAAAGTTAGATTGAGATCTAGATAGAGAGATTGAAGGATAGAGCTTACCTGACTTGAAACACTCTCAATCAATTGATACAACCAATGTAGTTGTGTGAGGAAAGAGGAAGGAGGCCTGCAAGAGTCAGGACACAAGTATTATCAGGGAGTCAATCCAATATGAAGTATTGGCACTGTTGCGCACGGGAGATGAAGAGACGCGCGCAGAGACCTGAGAGGTGTTTAACTTCTCTAAAAAAAACAAGAGTAAAGTAAAGAAATAAGAGAAATAATAAAATAGTGAAACTGAGAGATAGTGAGAGAATAAATCAAAGATTCAACAGAGTGGTTGTCAATCTGCTTTTGAAATTGGTTGATGATGAGGCCTACGTCATTATTGAGGCATCTCAGATGGAGTTCAGCAGGGGGATCTACAACACGCTGGTTGACACCTGCAAGTGTTCTGACAGAAGGCACAAGCTAGCGGTTGCAGAGAGAATGATGGCATTACTTACCGGGCCAGAGGCAGACATGGCATGGATTACATATTTCCACACCATCATGGCGGACCTGAATTGCCTAGACATCTCCTGCAACAATTTGATTGGTCTTTTTGTAAAATCTGTTGCCATTGCACCGCTGGGGATTGATAGGAAGACCTATTACTAATCAGTCTCCCAGCAGCTGAAATAAAAAAAGTTGATACCGCTTTGAATTAATGTAGCCAATTTCCTTCAGGGTTCCATCACAAAGTTATGTCCAAAGGCCTATGGGTTGGTCAATCTGATGGAGCTAGATAAGATAAAAACAGTAAGAAAACTTTATGTTACCCTGCAGCAACAGACTGGGAATGGCCCTCTGCTGGCTAAATTGGGCATATCCATTGACAGGGCCCCCTTCTACTCCAGAAACCAAAAGACAGAGGGACTCTTGGACGCTTATGGATGCACTTGCAGATATTGCAAGGATGAGGGTCATTTGAATGCAGACTGAAATGCCTTTTGGGCCAACGTCCTGATGGGGAAAATCTTGTCCCCTCCTGAAAGCCATTCCAACCATCTGTTGTGATACTTCCCACCCCCAAAGCCGCCACGCAAAAAACTAAAATGGGAACATATTAGGTTTCTCAAGATGCCGGACCTTGACAGAGGTAAAATTTTGTTGGACTCCGGGGCCAGCCCACACGTGAGTGGCCCCTCTCAATATTTTAATCTGTTGCAAATGCTGGTTCAGCCATAAAGATTCTACCTGGCCGCTGATGGACATAACTTACTTTCTTCTACTGTTGGCAGCCTCACTATCCCAACAAGGAAAGGGACGATGACCATCAGTGATGTGTATCTATGTCCAGGAATCAGTTGGATCATATTTTCAACTGGTCGGCTCCTGGCCAAAGGGTGGAACTTGACTTACAAAGGTTTGAAGGGGGTCTTGAGGGATTCCCTTGGAAACGTCTACAATACTTCTTTTTGCAATTTTTGTTGGACCATCCCTACCCATGTTTCATGCGGGCTTGCAATGAAAATTACTTCAAAACCCTCCTTTGACCCATTTAAATGGCATGTACGCCTGGGCCACGCTTCTGAGGCTGTGGTGCGGCATTTTCTGAGAAATCATTACCTGGACAAGATCAGCGGCCCATGGAGGTCATTCTTTTTCAAGAGGTGTGCGGTCTGTAAGAGAATTGACAAAAAAACCCCAGACTTGGTGTCATTCATAATAAGGGATGAACCCCTGGACCTTTTTGTCACCAAGGTTGCAGGTCTGTTTGAGGAAGACCTGGTGGGGGCACGGTTCCTACTGAAATTCCAAGACCACGCTTCTACGTACACTTTTATATTAATTCTGAAATCAAGGTCCAAATTGCTGAAAAAAATTTCGGGATGGCTGGAGAACATACGCAAAACCAATGGCAGATACCCAAATTTCATACATAGAAACAATGCGGCGGAGTACACCAGATCATTGAAGCGCAAGCTAGAGCCCCTGGGTATACATATGGCAATGATTCCCCCCTACCACCTGGAACAAAACAGCAAAGCTGAAAGGGTCCATTGGACTCTGGGAGATATGGTGCGGCCAATGCTGAATGAAATTGGCATGAAAAACAAGTTTTTTTTGTTCTCTTACAAGGTTGTGGCATACATCATCAACCAACTACCAAAATCCAGGACCAGCAGGAAGAGCCCATGGGAACTACTATCTGGAGCCAAGCCAAACCCTACCATCCTGTAACCTTTTTGGGCCAAAGCTATCATTCACATACCTTCTGAGCAGCGCGCCAAGCTTGGCAAGAGAGGTCAGTGCTGTTTCCTTTTGGTTTTTCCCTCTGGGGGTGCCAGATGGCTCTTCTTTTTGGAAGACAAGAGATGCGGCATCCATTCCACATCAGCCATCTTTCCTTTTTTTGAAAACCTACTGGTTTGACCAATTGAAGAGCCGCCGGTGGACATCATTAGCCAATTACCACTTGGCAAGATGGCAACCAATGAGATGGAGGAAGCTGAACAGCTAGCAATTGACAGTCTCCCAAGGACCATTGAGAGGGATGTCCCTAGGTAAAGGCCCAAGGAGCTAAAGGTTGAATGGGGGGTGGAATGGCTGAAGAGCAGTGAGTACAAGATCCAGCAGTTTGACAAAATGGATTTTTTGGATCCTTTCAGCCCAAACAAAGGCATGAAGGTCCTGGGTGCAAAATTTGTTCTTGCACACAAGAGGGATGCAGATGGAAACCTGATTCAGCAGAAGTCTTGTTACATTTTAAATGGTTGCAGTCAGAAGATGGGGGTTGATTTTTATGAGATTTACGCACCAACAGCCTCCCTCAACACCCTTCCAAAGCTCCTTGCTATAGCCCATCATGGGAGACATCCTATGGCAAGTTTTAATGTCAGTGCTGCTTACCTTTATGGGCCAATTGAAGGTGAAGTCTATCTCCAGCCTCCAGTACTTTTTTGCCTGCAATGGAAGGGATATGTGATTAATTTAAAGAAATCAATGTACGCTAAGAGGCAGGAGGCAAGGTGTTTGTGGAAACATTTCAAATTGGTGGTGGAACGGGTTGGAATGAAGGCAAGTGAACTTGAAGACTACCTGTACATGTGAAGGGATGGCAATGATTTTGTGGTGGTATGGCTGCATGTGGACAAAAGTGTAGTAATGGCCTCTTCAGATTGAATGTTACAAACGTTTTGGAGGGAAGTGGAGAGCAAACTGAAGATCAAATGGAATTCATTGGTGAACAAGATGGTGGGCATCAGAGTAAGTAAGGATGGAGAGAGCATTACCCTGGACCAGGAACTTTTTACCCGGGAGATTGTAGATGACTGCCAGGGACAAACCTTCACAAGGAGATCCCCGCTGTTGGGAAATCAGGTGACCACAAACAATGGTTACCCCATAAAAACAAAAGAATATCAATCCATTGTTGGTTGCCTCATTCAACTTGCATGTGGAACACGTCCTGACATAACATACGTGGTAAATCTCCTTGCAAGGTTCAGTTCATCCCCATTGGCAGTACACTGGAACTAACTCAACCATCTTGTGGGCTACTTGAAAGGCACCTTGGCAAATTCTCTCCAATACACCCAAGGCGGATTAGTTTGTCTCTCCATGTGGGTTGAAGCAAGCTTTGGGGGTGAACATGAGCACTCTACAAGCAGCTATGCCATCAGGTCCAATGAAAACACAGTGGAATGAGGGGGAAAGACAACTAACAATTGTAGCACTTTCAACCTGTGCAGCCAAATACATAGCTTTGTTGGAGGCTTCTCACTTACTAGCTCATCTGCGGCTGACCGTAGGTGACCTCAATTTGAACTGTTAATCCACCATCCACTGCAACAAAAAAGCAGAAATACTAATTGAAACCAGTAATGGCTTGAGGAAACAGACCAAATATCTCAACCATGCCTTCTACTTTTTTGATGATTTCATCAGGTGCAAAAACATCAGCCTGCAATGGACAAGCTCCGCTACAAAAATCTCCAAAATCATGACCAAGGCCTTGGGTGCCACCAGACACACCAAAGGGATGAACTCCCTGGGAGTAATGTAGGGACTTAATTGTAGGAGGGGGTGTTGGAATTTATGGTAAGACACAAATATGTCACAGGAAAACATCTACCACATTTCAAACTTCTCTGATATGTCCCATACCTTGTAAATAGATATATTACCCAAACATCCACCCGCCCTGGTATCCTCCTCTCTCCTCACCAAGATATGGATCCCAGGATGGCCAAATATGGAAGCTAACAGCCAATGGTGGTGGATGATCAGATAAGATATTTTACAATGAAAAATGCAAGTATACACCACAGGACCACTTTTGAACATTGAGGACCACGCAGCCAACCTCCAGGGTTGATTTGACGCCCTGCGCATTGACTGCTGGGTATTTTGACAACAGGGTCAGCCTGTTATACGAGTATCAATTTCCCCCAGCGGGGAGCTGAATTGCAAGAGATATTTAGTACTATTTACATTAAATCTTAAGCACATGCTTTTTTGTTGAGGAAAGGTAAATACATATTTGTAATTAATATAATGACATAAGATGTAATATTACCCAAATTGGGTTATTATGCTGTTATCCATATTAATTATGTATTTGTTGTAGGTGCTTTCATAGTATTCCCCCCCCCTCAACAACTGTTAAGCAGTAAGAGGTCTGCAATTGTGCTTTTTAACCCTGCTGTGGTGCCCCATACTCAACACCCTGGCCACCTTAAGACCTCAATCCATGAACTGTTGTGAAAACGTACCTTCCGCCATCTAAAAAAAAAAAATACATATATATAATGATTCCGACTCATCCTCAGGCTCATCCTCACCATGATCATCGCCCGCCGCGCGTCCTTATCCTCGCGTGTTGCGCGTCGGGCGGCGCTCATCCTCATTGCTACCATTGCGCAGCGCTCATCCATGATTTACCAAATCCATCCCGACCGCACCCCCAAGCATTTGTCAAATCCTCTGATCCGTCAAATCTCCCATCTCACTCGATCTATCAGTCGTGAATCTCAAGCCTGTCAGGATTTACTCAACCGTCTCAAGCCAATCTCCTATCCGCCCATCCGCGCTCTCACAAACTTCATCCGTCACCTTTCCTGGGGCTCTCCCACCCACTTCCGCCTTTGGACAAGGGGTGAAGAGTGTCAACTACGGCCCGCAGACATCCGCGGCGGTACGTTTCATTTCCCTTTCCCACCCCGTCTGCCTTTGGACAAAGGGTGGGTGACTCCGGTATTGTTGCGTGCTCCCATTGACGGACGGACGCAAGTGACCACATGATTTTCTTTCCTTTTTTGCTCTATTTGTAGAATCCGTTGTACATATTCTAACAGGGCCTCCTGCCCATATAAGGAGGGGCTCTCCTCTGCCTTTTGGATCCATCATGGGAGCATGGAATCATCCAGCAGGAAATCAGCACACCCTTGATCCTTGAGCTTCCATACTCAAACCCTTGATCCTTGATCCTTATCACCAACCAATAGCCTTGCTGGTTGAAGAAAAATTCTGTCTGTTGGAATTTTTTGAGTGTTTTATACCACTACTTGATCCCTTTCTCTGACCATACTGGTCCTGATCCCTGATCACCTTTCTGGAGCCAATCACGTTTGATTGAAGAGGTCTTATTGAGCTTAAGACCTGGAGTGTTATACCTCCCCTTAGATTCTTTGGAGTTTCATTCTGCCAGCCTACTCTTAGGTCCCTTGATAAGTGTTGAGGTTATCCTTGCTTCAAATCAGTTACTGTTTGCTTTAGAGCGTCTTAAACATTGTGCTTTGTCCTGTACAGCCACCCACAGTTATCTGGTACCCTTCAAGCGCTTGATTGCGGAGAGTTGGGCAGGTTCATTGAGAACCTGGAGGTTGCTTGGGTTTGAGTTGATCATCCCCAATCTTCTGCTGAAGGCCAGAGTTGTTAGCGTGTGGCCGTTGTTTACATACAAAAGCTTTTGTTCTTTGAAATCTAAGGGGACTTTAACTTCTTTTGTTCAAGTTTTTCCCTGCATAATATTGTCTCAGATAGTGCTGTTCCATTGCTACGGAACGATTATCATCTTTATCCTCTACTCCTTGATTCCTCATTTACCAGGTTCTGGACCTTGATCTTGGTTACATTTAAATATTTTTGTAAAACTCAGGAGGGCAGCCTAAACAGCACCTTTCCCCTCCACAGAACTGCCACGGCCTAGCACCTTTTGGAGTCTTCACCGCTCAATAGGTAAATATAATGAATGGGGTCCCCAGGCATGGCATAAATAGACCCTTTCTTACAATGGAGCTCCATCACTCCAACCCCAAATCAAAAAAGTTATAAAAAGTTACGGAGATTGCTAAGTGGGATCTTTTGTGGGATTTACACATCCTTTGCTAGGATTTAAATGGGATAGGAAGTATGGACATTTTGAAATCCCCGTTTTTTCTTCCTTCCCCTTTGTACATCCACTCCCCATATTCCTACCCTCCATCCCATCTACCATCCCCATACCTCCTCCCATATCCCTCTTCATCCACATCCCTCCTCCCAAATCCCTCCCTCCCGTATCCCTCCCTTGTCAGCATGCTACTATTGCAGAGCAAGCTGCAAAAGTAACAAAAATAACATAAAAATAATAATAATACAATTAACCTAAGAATAAGCAGGAAAACCATAAATATTATTACAGAAATGGATTTGCTACCCAAAATTAGGTAGGGTCACTCACTGACCCCACCCTTGAAATCCAACTCCTTATATTTTTAAATAATTAAGGAAAGAAAAACCAAAATACTACGGCTCCACTATTGAGTTTTTGGTCAATTAAATCTTTCACACACATTGTCACGTATAGGTTTCACACCTAAAATTCAGTCAGAATTGAGGTGTTGTGTATATTTTAGGAGTTACGGGCGGAAATGTGTTTTGTCACAATTTGCGCACGCAGCCGCGGCAGCCAATGCACCCGCGCGCGGCTGAGATACAGCCCTGACACTCCATCAAGGTTGTGTACGCAGCCCCGGGCCTCTGAAAAGTATGCAGCTGCGGAACAATGGGTTGACAGAGTGACAGACGGCCTGAGAGGCTCAGGTACCGCGTAAACATGCTACAACCTACACAAAAACATTCTACATATGTAATTAATGTTCCCGTGGATATTAGACAGTCTAAGAAATACATAATAGGGCGTATCAAAGTTAGCAAACCCGCCATTAGAAACCCGCCATTTTTTTTGACGAAACCGGCCATTTTTAATGGCGGGTTTCTGAACTACACATACCCCCTAACTGGTGTATTTCAAAATGGCGTGTTTCATGAAAATGGCGGATTTCAATCATCAAACACGCCATTAAACCCTCCATTTATGCACCATCATCCATCCACCATCCATCACATCAAAAACACCTATCCACATCAGCAAATCCATACCGGTCCCATCTCCATTGCATCACACACATCTCTATCATTTTTCACATACCTTCACATACCCATCTTCACACAAATCCCATCATCATCTCATCACCCCACATCACTGACCACCTTTCTCAACATGTCCAATAAAACATCCCGCCAGCAAGTTGAAGACACAAAAAAGCTGACTGAACTTTTGCTACTGTTTGACTCCCATTCAGACTCTGATTCAGACTCTGATTTGGAATCAACTTGGTTAGCTTTGAATTCTCTGTTGGCAAAGCAATACATGGTTCCAAGAATACACACTCTCCATAACCCTATGTATGAAAGGCAAAAGCTTCATCTCATCCCTGACTTAAGCTTCCAGCAACTGTTCTGAACTTTGTTGCCTTCTTTCATGAAACTTTTGGCAATGATTGAAGACCACCACATCTTCCAGAACAATTCTTGCAATCCTCAACGCGATCCAGCCATCCAACTTGACGTTTTTCTTTGTAGATTGGGGTCAAATGGAAATGGAGCAGCAATCCATCAATTGGAAAATCTATTCTCAGTTAGTTACGGAAGCATTGACTTATACACCAAAAGAGTCATGATTGCTATCCTATCTTTCTGTTGCTCGGTCCTTTCATGGCCAACCAAAGAAGAACGCAAGGAGATATCTCAAATAATGGAGACAGAAGGCTTTCCTGGTTGCATTGGTTTCATTGATGGAACCACCATCCCCTTGAGTCAAAAACCCAACCAAGATGGCAACCACTATTTTGATCGTAAAAAAAGGCAATTGATTCATTTCTTTTCCAATCGCTATGATAAAACTTTGGATCACACACTGACCAAATATGTTCCATCTCTTTGTTTAGATACTCCATGGCAATACAACTTGTTTGCAATAACAACAAGAAGTTCATCTTGCTCCATGCTGGCCTTCCAGTTTCTTGTCATGATTCATATGTTTTCAATTGGATGCGGATTTCCCAACAACCAGAGATCTACTTTGACCAAGATCAATACCTTCTGGCCGATTTGGCTTATGCTAGTGGGAAATATGTAGTTCCAGCATACCGGAATGTTTTGTCCAATGATCAAGGAAAAACCAATTTGAACTATCATCTTGCCCAATCACGAGTTCGGATTGAGCATGCCATAGGAATTCTGAAAGGAAGATGGGCCAGCTTACGGGAGATGCAAAACCAGCTCCAATGTTCTAAAGATATGAGGTTCCTCATCAACTGGATTATCACTTGTGTAATCCTTCACAACCTTTTGGCTGACATAAAAGATGAATGGGACAAAATATTCCAAGATGATATTCCTGATCCGCCTCAAGTCATCCCTGTCTCATCTGGTCCCTCATCTTCTTCTATGAGAGAGCGGATTCTTCCTCTCACCCTTGCTCACTTTGATGAGTAATTTTTGATTTTGAAATTGGTAAAAATTCCCTTCACTGTATTTTTTTGGTTTTGGTTGTTTACCCAAGATTCATAGGCTGAGTTTTTTTTTTTTTTTTTTTTTTTATTGGACTTGAATCCAAAAACACCTCCACCTCAAACCCTGCCACTCACCAAATGCCACCCCCCTCCCCCTCACCACTCAAACCCTTCAACCTCACCCCAATCACTCACCGGTCAAACCCTGCCTCCTCCTCACCAAACAACCTCACTCATCACCACCACCTTACTCACCACAACCACCTCATCTCACCTCACTCACTCACCCCACTCACTCACCGGTAAAACTCTTCCTCCTCCTCACCAAACCACCTTACTCATCACCACCACCTTACTCACCACCACCACCTCATCTCACCTCACTCACTGAATCCCCTCCTCCTAATCCTGGTAAGCCCCCTCCACCCTCTTCCTCTTCCTTCCCCTCACCAGTTGCTGATCCTTTGATCATTCAACCTTTAGTCCCCTCCTGGATCCATTGGTCAATCCATCAAGGTGAGCCCCTCCCCTCCTCCAATTCCTCCTCTCATCAATCGAGCAATTGATTCGCAATCAATTGGCCAATTGTTTGGGCCAATCGATGCAGGGTTTTTGTAGGGTACAGGAACTGACTTCCCCATTTTTTTTCCTTTTTCTTTGTTTCTTTTTTTTTTAGGTTTTTGAGCTCTTCCAGAACACATTCTCTCAAGTCTTACGCCAACAAAACTACGTCCTGGGACAGTCTGTTTTGCCTAGTATGATGCCTCCTGTGGCTCCTCATCATTACCACTCCTCCCCAGCTAATTCTATTCTTTTGATATATATCAATTCCTTCACTGGCTACCAAACTCAAAATGTTATACATCCATTCAAATTTCACCTTGATCCTCACCTTGGGTGCAGCAAGTGCCTGAGAGGGAGAAAGATGGAAGGAGATGGTATGAAAAACATAAAGAGAGGTGGCAAGCAGAGGAATTGTTGATCTTCATCTCTTTTTTATTTTTTTAATCCCACTGTTTCAATAATGAGAACGTTGCTGACATTTTTTTTTTTTTTATTTGTTTGACCGGTCTTTTTGTTTGTCCAACCCCTTTTTTGATATTGATTCCTTCACTGCCTACCGAACTCAAAATGTTATACATCCATTCAAATTTCACCTTCATCCTCACCTTGGGTGCAGCAAGTGCCTGGGAGGGAGAAAGATGGAAGGAGATGGTATGAAAAATATAAAGAGAGGTGGCAAGCAGAGGAATCATAGAAAAAGGAGGGCTCAAATGAGGGATTCGGAAATTTCTTTGGAAGTGACTGACGACTTGATCAAGGAAAAGTTTGCCTGGTCTAGACAAAAGCTATGCCCTTTGGATCTGTACCCTGCTATCATGGCTGAAAAGAAAAACAACCCTCAAAAACCCACCCAGGAAGAATTTAAGCAAGCAAAACAGACAATTGGGGCTTTCCACTTCTTCCACCATGGAAAATTTATTGTTCTCAACCAATCTGATCACCATGCTCTGGTTGCCGTCATTGAATTTGTGCCTTTGGATCGACTATCTGAGCAAGATAAGAAAGATATCAACTTTGTGACGACATTCCTTCACTGTTCAAAAAAATTTTTCAACCCGGTTGGTCCCTCAAGATCTTGGGGTGGAAAAATGTGGGCGATTGGTTGGCAAAAATTGATGAACCCTTTGGAGTTATTCGGACATTATGTGAAGAAATCATCCATTAGATCTTCTCCTCAAGAGTACGCTGTCCTCAACCTGAATGCCGAAAAAGTATCCCAAATTTTAGGAATAATGTTTTGTAATTTGGCCAAACTTGCCTTTGAATCAAACCGTGATACCATGAAGGACAGCAACATCCCCTCTTTCTCTTTGTTGGAATTTGGTTCCAAGCCTACACCTTTTGATTGCTCCCCACACCTCACTTTCACCTTGGATTCTTTTTACAATTCTCCTTATATTGACAAAGGCGACATCTCTGGCTATTCCTTTTTACTTGTGGTCCCAACCAAAAAATCAAATGGTTGAATTATTGAAGATACGGATGAATATCAAGTTTCGGAAGGTCAATTTGTTTTTCCTGACCTTGGCTTTGGAATTGATTTCAAGCAAAAAGGTATAGTCAAAATGGTTTGGGCGGCTAACAAGTACAAGCACTGTACCTTTCCAGCTGTGGACACAGCAACCCATACCAGAATGGTCATGTCACTCCAAATTAATAAAAAAACTCAGAGCACTTGTAGGGACATGAAAAATGGCCAAATTTACTCTAGAGAAAAAAATATCAATAAAAACAAAAAAGATTTGTATATTGGTGGGGTTAAGAATGCTCTCAAACGTTTTTGTAGTAAAAAATAATTTGTTTTTCTTTCATCCATGCAAATATATTTACAAGCCCATCATTTGAGTAATCTGCTGTATTTCTTCTACCAATATACCACTGCCAATGCAAGCCAAAGCTACTGATACCTTATCCTTTTTTTCGTTTGCCCGTTGTTCCCTCTCCTTTTCCAGTTGCACTTGCTGCCGATCCTTCTCCTTTTCCTCTTTTTGAAACTCTAGCTCAGCTTGTTTCAACCTCCACTCAGAATCCAATTTTTGTTGATTAGCCAAAGTCTTGGCTTGCTTCTTTTGCCAATCCATGGCCAGTTGGCAATCCCACTTTTGCTTTTCAAACTGAAGTTTATCTGATTCAATTTGTGATTTCACTGTTTTTTGGAGGGGAATGGCAATGAGCATGATTTTGAAAGCAAGGATATTGAATCAATCAACTTACATGAATCTTGCTTCTCCATGATTTCTTCCAAGCCCGAAAAACTGAAAGTGTTTCTCCTCTTTTGATGACTTTTGGGGTTGACATTGATGGAATTGGAGGCCTTTTGCTTACCCTTGGCAGAGGAGGTTTGAATCTGAAAGTCCTCACTAGTATTTGAAGGCAATGTGGGAGGCCCCATTGGCTTGAGTTTTCGGCCAATCAAAAATGGATGAGCCTGTTTTTTTACAATGTAAATAAGTCAGGAGCAACCAGACAGAATCAAAAAGAATTTAGTTCCTTACTTGAGCAGATGTTGATGGCAACGGTGATCCAGGAATAACATCCTCCTCATTGGGCAATTTCTCCAGTTTTTCTGCCCCAGGAAGAGAGCAATCAAAAGAAGGAAGTGAGGGGTCCAAGGTTGGGATTGACTGATCAATCAATACCAAAGTAGAAGTGATTGGAGCCAATTGTGTTTGAATATCCACCTCATCATCAGATGGGGGCCACTCCAAGGCCAAGGTTTCATCAAGGTCCCCGTTGGTAGGCTGAGCATCCCCAGCCAAGTCCTCGGCATCAACGGAATCGGATTGTTGGGCATCAAAAGCAGCTAGGGGGGTGATTTTTGCCTTCTTTCCAAAGATTTCATCCATTTGAATATAAAAAGGACAAATGGAGTCCAACTTATCAACCACCGAGTTGATTCCTTTTGCTTTGTCCAAGTCAGTGATACCAAAGCCAGTGGAGATAGACATGGAGTGGGCCTTTTTGTACTTGGCTCAATAGTTTTTGAACCGCTCCCTCATCTGTTTGGATGAAAGATCCAGCCTAACTTTTGTTATGTTATTGAGTTCATTGGCCATCAGGAGATAACCATTGACCTTAGAGGATTGAGGTCAGCCAACACGTGTTTTGTTGTTGGATCCAAAGCAGGCATTGTATTTGGAGGGAATTTTCAGCCAGTTTACCAGGATGATGTGATCAGCTCTCTTGAGCTGACTTGAGCCCTTGGAAGCTGATGGGGGAGGATTGTTTGTTGTGGAGTTCCTTGGTGATGTTCTCTTTGGTGTGTTGGACTTGTGGGGGGAGTTTTGCTGAGGGGCCATTTGAAAGAGTAAGTGCTACGCAAGTGATGAGAGCAATAAAGTGATAAGAGTGGTGAAGTTTTGAGAGCGATAAAGTGGATGAGAGTGATCAAGTGATGAGAGCGGTTAAGTGATGAGAGTGACGAAGTTTTGAGAGCAATGAAGTGTATGAGAGTGATCAAGTGATGAGAGCAATAAAGTGATGAGAGTGTTCAATCAATTTTATGATGAGGGTGGGGGTAAAAAATTTTCTGATGAGGTCGGAGGTAGAAGGAGGTGGGAAGACAGGGGTGTATGACGCAGACAGGTGGTGGAAGCATTTAAATACTTTATTTGAAAAAAACCACTTATTTCAGCTTAAGTTTGACACTTCTGATCTGAAATAAGTGGGTTTTTTTGATTTTTAATGGCGGGTTTGAAATGGCGGATTTGGGTTGAAACCCGCAATTAAAAAATGGCGGGTTTGGTTAACTTTGATACCCCCTAATATTATATAAAAATACATAAATAATTTTTCTACGTATTTTTTATTTAATATAATTCAAATACCAAGAATGTCGAAAATAAGATAATGAAAACTTCTAAAAATATATTAAAATACTTTGATATCTTTTTACGGGAGTTTCTAGACATCAATATCTTGGTGACATACTAAGAAAACTAATGATGTAAAAATATTACATGAATTCCCATGACTTATATTTTTAGTTAATTATCTTAGTAAATCAACTGGAACTCAAAATAAGGAGTAAAATTAATATTATGACTTTTACTCCAGTTATAAAATACATAATGAGAACTTACCTGACATCAAGATGTCCGTAGAAATGTCTATTTATATAATTATTAAATTATTGGGAACATTTACTAAGGATAATTATTTAAATAATACATAAATACAACAGATTAGTGTTATTCACACGTCCTAATGTCTATTATAAAGTGGAATAATTCCCATACCCTGAGGAATTTGATGCTATCCGTGCTATAGCACCAAGAAAACATGACAGGCTACCCCTGGTTACCCTGCTAGCCTTAGTTTCCATCCCTTTGGGCACCTAGAACCCTCAGAAGGACAATATGGGGACTCCAAAAGCTATGAATAAAGAGCTCTTTTGAAAATATTGATGGGAAGAGACCCAGTTATATTCATATCCAGACACCCTGCCATGGTAATCAAGTACTTACAAGAGATAAGTAAGTGATTTATGGCAATTTTTGATCAATAATATCCATCCTCAACCTCTTTTTATCAATTAAAACTGCTGAACAACCTTATAACCCCAGGATACAGATTTAACCCATCACTCCATGTCTAAAACAGATACCCAAAAGATTTAATAATAAACCAGTGAGTTTGATTATCCTTTCTGTGTTGTGGCAGCTTGGCTACACGGTCCTGCCACTCCACCGTGTATTTTATATACATATTATCTTTGGGTAAAATACTCTTTAAACTAAAGAACCCAAAGTAACCAGGACTATGTGTTTTCATACTGAAATACCTGAAGAGAGGTGTGAAAGATCACCAATATCATTGTGGCCCCTCTATAAAAATATTTAATAATCAATTAATTCATATTGAATTAAAACAATAAACAATAACCAAACCACTTAACCTTGCAATAAGCTTAATCAAAATATTTTACAAATTTTTGCTGCATTTATTAAATAATATATTTATTATTTACTCTATCACCTCTGGTAGCTAAAGGATAGCAAGGGCCTTGGCATCCAAAAGGCTGACATCCCTTGATTGGAAATCATCCCCTTCCCCCCTACCACATAACTCACTCAATTGGCTCTGATCCCCATCCCCTCTCCCATATCCCTCCCTCAATCAAGAACAATAACCCAATGACTTCCCCCCAGTCACCCCTGAGTTTGAAATATTTTTTTCTCCTCCATCACCGCCTTCTCACAAAAAACAAGGCTGCAAGAAGAAACAGAAACCAAACAGGACAATTCAAGAAGAGGAAAAGCTGGCGCAATCATGTTATTCCAGGAAACCCTAATTAGGTTGTAGCTCTTTTGAGCGGTACCTGGTTTTCAGATTCGTCACGACGGATCCAGACGCGGGGATCAGTCAGTTCCGATGCGCGCGGGGTGAGATCTGCTGCGTGCGTTGCAGAATTAGCTGCGCGAAGCTCTCTTGTACGCAGGAAACTGCTACTATGAGGATGTATGTCAGCCTCCTGGATGCCAAGACCCTTGCTATCCTTTAGCTACCAGAGTTGATAGAATAAATAATAAATATATTATTTAATAAATGCAGCAAAAATATTTATAAAATATTTGGATTAAGCTTATTGCAAGGTTAAGTGGTTTGGTTATGATTTATTGTTTTAAATCAATATGGATAAATTGATTATTAAATATTTTTATAAAGGGGCCACAATTATATTAGGGGTCTTTAACACCTCTCTTCAGGGATTTCCTTATGAAAACATGTAGCCCTGGTTACTTTGGGCTCTTTAGTTTAAAGGATATTTTACCCAAAGATAATAAGTATATAAAATACATGGTGGGGTGGCAGCGCCTTGTAACCAAGCTGCCAAAACAGATAAAGTATAATAAAACTCACTGGTATATTATTAAATCCTTTGGGTATCTGTTTGAGATGTGCACTGATGGGCTAAACATGCATATTGGGGTTATAAGGTTGTTCAGCAGCTTTAATTGATAAAAAAGAGGTTGAGGACGGATATTATTGATTGGACTTAGCCATAAATCACTTACTTATCTATTATAAGTACTTGATTACCTTGGCACAGTTTCTGGATATAAATATAACTGGGTCTCTTCCCATCAACATCCTCAAAAGAGCTCTCTATTTATAGCTTTTGGAGTCCCAATATTTTCCTTCTGAGGGGTAAAGGGGCTCAAACGGACAAACCCTAAGGCTATCAGGGTAACCAGTAGTAACCTGTCACGTGTTCTTGGTGCTGTAGCACGGGTAGCATCTAATTCCTCAGGGTAAGGGAATTATTCTACTTTATAATAGATATTAGGACGTGTGAATAACACTAATCTGTCCCATTTATGTATTATTTAATCAATTATCCTTAGTAAATGTTCCCAGTAATTCAATAATTATTTAAATAGACATTTCTACGGACATCCTGATGTCAGGTGAGTTCTCATTATGTATTAAATAAATGAAGTAAAGTCATGATATTGATTTTACTCCTTATTTTCAAGTTCCATTTGATTTAATAAAATAATTACTTGAAAATATAAGTCATTAGAATTCATGTGATATTGTTACAACATTGTTTTCCTTAATGTTTCAAAAAGATATTGATGTCTAGGAATTCTCATCAAATTATATTAAATTATTTTAATATATTTCTATAAGTTTTCATTGTCTTATTTTTGAAATTCTTGGTACATTGAATTATATTTAATAAAAAATACGTATAAGGGTTATTTAAGTATTTTTATATAATATTATGTTCTTTTAGACTATCTACTATCCACAGAAATATTTATTACATATTTAGAATGTTCCCGTGTGGGTTGTAGCATGTTTATGTGGTACCTAAGCTTCTCAGGCCGCCTGTCACTCTGTCAACTTGTAGTCCCGCGGCTGCATACTTGTCAGAGGCCCGGGGCTGCGTAAACAACCTTGAAGGAGTGACAGGGCTGTTTCTCAGCTGCACGGGGGTGCATTGGCTTCCGCAGCTACGTGCAGGAATTGTGACAAAACACATTTCCGTCCGTAACTCCTAAAATATACACAACACCTCAATTCTCACTGAATTTTAGGTGTGAAACCTGTACGTGAAAATACATGTGAAATATTTAATTGGCCAAAAGCTCAATAGTGCAGCCGTAGTATGTTGGTCTTTCTTTCCTTAACTATTTAAAAATATAAGGAGTTGGATTTCAAGGGTGGGGTCAGTGAGTGACCCAACCTAATTTTGGGTTAAGAATCAAATTCTGTAATGATATTTATGGTTTTCCTACTGCTTCTTAGGTTAATTATATTATTATTACTTTTATGTTATTTTTGTTACTTTTGCAGCTTGCTTTGCAATAGTAGCAAGCTGACAATGTAGGGGTATGTAATGATGCGCGGCTGCGCACGGGAATTTTGACATAACGAATTTCCGCGTTTAAATCCTAAAATATACACAACAACTCAATTCTGAGTGAATTTTAGGTGTAAACCCTGTACGTAAAAACAAATGTGAAATGTTAAAATGGCAAAAAGGTTCCATACTGGTGTTGTAATTTTTAATACTTTTCTTTTTAATTATTTTAAAAATGTAAGGACTTGGATTTGAAGGGTGGGGTCAGTGAGTGACCCTACCTAATTTTGGGTAAGGAATCCATTTCCTCATTAATATTTATGGATTTCTCACTCCTTCTTTTGTTAATTTAGAAATCCTTTTTATTATAGTTTTGTGTTGCTATGACAGTTTTCTCTGTACATAGTAACAAGCTGACATTCCCCCACTCCAAGATATGTCTATATCTGAAAAAAAATTCTGGGTCAATGCCTTCTTCTGGCTGTGTAGTTCCTTAGGTGTATGGGTCCATCAGGGATATTGTGTTCAGGTAACCATTCATCCTTATCAGCTGATTCTCCCTTGTATCTAACTAGGTAGAGTCTGACATCTTTTTCATTGATCCTTTCTTTTTTATCTTTAATGATCTTTCTAATTTTTCCTTGGTCTTTTTCAGGTTCTTCTGCAACAGTTATTTCAGGTGAAGTAGTATATTCTCCATTCATTGGGTGGTAGTGTTTGATGAGACTTACTGGGAATACTGGGTGTTTTCTAGAAAGCTCATCACTAAGGATTACTTCCACAGCATTCTTACCATGAAGTTTATTAATGGTTAAAGGTCCAACAAAAGCTGGTCTAAGCTTTCTATTTCCAGCTAAGTTGGTGAAGTTGGTGGTAGAGATCAAGACTTGATCACCAATCTTGAAATCAGGCTCCTTATGGGTTTTATCCCACCTTTGTTGGTTATACTCCACAGCATCCTGTGTTATAATTATGGCCAGAAATTAGCTTAGTAAAATGAGAATTATTTAAAGCAAAATGAATTCTGGACACTGGGTGTCAATAGTTGCTAATGAGGCTCTCACAATGGGGCAATACGTTGGATGAATTCAATTGGATGATGAATCAATGATGGAAAACAGCAGGGAGAAGAGCTCCTTAAGTACAAAAGATTGGCCTCTTGTGAGCCCATGATACAACAAGCCAAAAGGCAAATTTTCCGCCCCAAAAAGAGCTCTACAGGCTCTACAGACCTTGTTACTTGTTTTGGACTACATCAGCCCGCATGGCGTCAGTCCCTGAACCCTTATAACCAGCCTATTCCAGTCCATTCTGGTGTTTCCACCGTTACGGGGCTGAACCAGCCCCTTGCTGTTCAGTCCTTTGGCTGGTTGTCCGTTACAACCATCCTTGGCATCCTTATCACCTTGCTTACGGTCTTGTTGCCTCATGCAGCCAGCCCCCGGCCCCTCAAATGGGCCAGGTGGGACCCAGGACTCACCTGGGCCCGGTTTCAACCTCACTAGGGGGGGGTGTAACCGGTGGACATGAGGCCCCCCCCCCTCCTTCTCTCAAATCCCTTGTGGGGGCATCAAATCCCCTCATCAGGGGCCCTGGGGGTTGATACCCCCAGGGCTTTGTCAAGGAATTGTTGGGCTGGGGGTGGTCAAGTCCCCACAGCCCCTTTGCTCCTCCCCCTCAGTAAAGGGGGGGGAAGAACACCCCTCCTTGTACTTTGCTCCGCGGTGGGAGGGTGATCAAATCCCTCCCACCGCCCGGTTGGACTCCTTGCGGCCGGATCCGTTGTCTTCCCTGGGCAGGAGGGTGGTCACATCCCCCCTGCCCTGACCAACTGCGTCATTGCGGCGGGTTGCTGGCTGGTTCAACCCAGCCAGCCCGCCCCCATCCCCCTTGCAATGGCAAGGGAGGGGAGGGGAAGGGAGCCGGGGCCGCGGGCCCCTGCTCCCGCAGCGCTGGTTGCCAGGCGCCACCAGCTGAGCCCACACAGGATCCCTCGGCCGCGCGACAGCCCCGCGCAGGGCCATCAATCCCCGCCTGGGCCATAACAAGGGACACAAGCCGCCCCGAGCGGCCCGCAACATGGGCAGCAGCCCGGTGCAGGCTGCAACACGGGCAGCGGCCCCAAAGGGCTGCCCAAAGCCCAAAATGTGAGAGATGACTAATTTGGTGGGCCAGCCAGTCTGGCCAAGTATGTCCAAAATAAACCTTGGGCCCAATTATGCCCATACAAGCCCATCTGGCTGTATTTGCCCATATACCCCACTGGGCCTGTTAGGGCCCTTGTACCTATGGGACTATTTAACGCATTTTGAGGCCAGTTTCCCCAAATCTGTGACATCCACATGGGCCTGTATGGTCACTGTGTGTGTCCAATGGGCCGCAGAGGCCCATATGTGCATCCCATTTGGATTACACTTATACGTAGCACACATGTAAGTGCATACGTATTTTAACACACCCCCTTAATCCAAAAGGGGTGACATCCGCATATTAGTCACAAAGCCTTTATGCTTGTTTCTATCTAATTCCTTAGTCAAGATATCCGCAATCATTGCTCCAGTGGGCTTGTACCTTAACACAATCTCATTGCAGTTACCTGCATAGCAAATATAGTTATAGTGAACATTGATATGTTTTGTTCTTGAATGGAACACTTGGTCTTGCGCCAACGCAATGGCACTCTGGTTATTGGTATACAACAACGCCAACCCTTGTGGTTTATGTGTATCCTCTAAGACTTTTCTCAAAAATTTTGCTTTCTGTGAATCTGTCAAGTAAGCTCTATACTCAGCCTCTGTTGATGAAAGACTTATTGCCAACAACTTCTTGGACATCCATGACACCATATTCTTACCTAAAAAGAATACAAAACCACTTGTTGATTCCCTAGTGTTACCATCTGCCCAACTTGCATTGGAATAACCAACCAAATCAAAGTTTGCTGACTTTGTAAACAGCAGTCCCAGACTGTGTGTTCCTTTAAGATACCTCATAACTATCTTAAACGCTGACCAATGCTTCATTATTGGCTTCTCTAAGTGTTGCAACAAGACACTGATTGCAAATGCAATATTGGGCCTTGTACACTGCCCCAAAGAATTAAGCAATCCAACAGCTGACCTGTAGTTGTTCCCAGATTGAACAAACTCCAGATACTCCTCATCTGTAGACTTCTCTAAACAAAGTTTTGACTGCATAGGAGTACCAAACTCCTTTGAATCCTTTTAGCAATACTGCTTAAGAAGAGCTGCCACATAATGGCTCTGGTCTAACTTAATACCATTCTTGCTCTAACTGACTTTCATTCCTAGCACCTGTTGTGCCAGACCAAGATCTTTTATCTTGAACTCCTTTTTGAGTGTCTCCATGACTCTCTCTTTACCATTTCCAATAATGATAATGTCATCAACCCATACAAACAAAATTGCATCCTTTCTCACAAAGAGACAAGGATTGGCCTCTGACATCTTAAAACCAATCTCTATCAGTTTCTCACTCATGGTATTATACCACAACCTAGCTGCCTGCTTTAATCCATACAGGGATCTACACAGCTTGAGGACATATTCCCCTTTATCTGCTGAAATAAAACTTCTAACACAGATTTTCTTCATGGTTTCTGGTTTAGTCTCTACTAAACATTTGCAAAAACCATCAGGAATTGACATATAAACAGTCTCCTCCTCTCCAAGTTTTGAATTAAAGTATGCTGTTACAAAATCAGATTGTCTGATTTCTTCACCCAACTCCACTGCTAGAGAAATGATGTACCTGAAGGTGGAAAGCCTTCCAGTTGGTGAGAAAGTTTCTTGGTAATCAAAACCCTCTCTCTGCTTGAAGCCCTGTGCAACACATCTAGCCTTGAACCTTTTCAAAAGTCCATTTGTGTCAAACTTCTTGTTTAACACCAATCTAGACCCCACAATGGTCTTTCCTTTTGGAAAATCATCCCTCTTAACCACTTCAAAGACACTATTATTTCCTAGAGAATCAAATTCCTCAAAAATAGCACTCTTGCAGTGGGCCTTCTCATCAGAATTCATAGCTTGGCCAAAGCTATTTGGGTTAACCCTGTTACCCATTTCTGAACTCAACTCCAGAGCTTCATTGAGCATACACTGTGCCTGAAATGTATCTTCCTCATATCCTGCGGCAGCTTAATGGGACTTCCATTCCCCATAACTGTCAACCAGTACTCTAACCCTGCCACTCCTTCTAACTGGAGGTGGAGGCTCATCAGTTTCCGAATTAATGGAATCCGCTGAAGCAGGTAATAAACCCTCTGGTGGCACGTCTGCCAACTCTTCATGTTCTGGAACCGCATGTTCTGCAGCTTTTGCTGGTGAAATAGGTGCTAATTCTATTTCTTGTTGTGGCTTATTCACAACAACATCTTCACTCCTTTTGAGTGGAAAGGTACTTTCATTGAATTTTACATCCCTACTACATTAACCTTTCTTGTCCCTGGACAATAGATCCTATATGATTTACTTCTTAAATCATAGCCTACAAGTGCCCCTGTTCTGGCTCTAGGTTCTAATTTTCCAACCATTTCATTATGGTGGACACTATAATACACCAAGCAACCAATTGTTCTTAGGTGTGATGTTTTTGGGGTACAACTTCCAAAACTGATAATGAGGACACTTCCCATTAACACTTAAAATGTTGTGCAACAGAAAGACTGTGCACATCAACTCAGCCCATAAAAAATTTGGTAGAAAAGATTGATACATAATAGTTCTGACTTTTTCCAGTAAAGTCCTATTCATTCTCTCAACTATTCCATTATTTTGTGGAGTACTTGCAGTAGTGACTATATGAATGATACCATAATCTTTCAATAGCCTCTCAAACTATTTACTCACAAATTCACCTCCTCCATTGGTAATAACCCTCTTGATCTCCTTCATCAGACCATTCTGTTTCCAGACTTTGAAGATTACAGAAAAATCCTCTTTGGTCTGATCCTTAGATCAAATTTGTTTACCCCAAACATAATTAGTTGCAGTATAAACTAAATTGATGAATTATCTTGCCCCACAAAGGGACTCTGGTGTGAATGGCCCTGCCAAATCAATGGAAAATTCCTCTCTAGGAATATCAGTGCAATCTCTACTCTTAGAGAAAACATTTCAAGTCTTAGCCCCCAAGGTACAACTCTCACAGTTGCTGTCCTTTACCTTATGGCCACTTCTATTGTGAGCAACAGTGCTCAGAGCTGAGAATTTGAACAAGCTTGCACACAGAAGCTTATTCCAACCTCTAAACTAAGAATAGTTCTCCCATTCATATCAACAACAAACCTATTATCTTTAAGATAACAAATCTGGAAAACTTTTTTCCATAACACTCCAAGAGACACAAGGTTATAAGGCAACTCTGGTACAAAGAACACTTCATAAAAAGAAATTTTGAAACCCAAGTGATTTGCAAGAATAACTTTTCCAATTCCTTTAATCTGAATTGTTCTGCCTTTCTGACCAATATTTAAAACTCCATCATAATCACTAAGATTTGAAAATAAATTTGGTTCAAAGAGAATGTGATCTGTACAACCAGAATTTATCAAAACAAGAACATCCTCCTTCAATCCTCCTAATAGGAAAGAAGCTTTATCAGTCACTGATAAGTTCTCATCTTTGAGTTTAAGATTACTCACTTCATAATCAATCAAGACCATTTCTTGATCCTCATTGAATCTGGCCTTCTTGTTGGGACCTGCTTTCCCAACAACCTCTTCAATTGGAGCATCCAACGCCACCATTGCAACTTTTTTGGTTGTGAGATTGACCTCCTTGTCATTCTCCTTGGATTTCTTCCTTTGCTTGGCCTCCTTGCAATCCTTAGAATAGTGACCCTTATTCTGAAAATTGTAACATAAGACCTTGGACAAATCCTTTTTTGCCTTCTTGCAAGATTTTCCAAAATTTCCAACAAGGGCTGTTTGTGAACCCCCCTTCATCTTGAACTGAAGGTCATCCTTTTCAATCCTCTTCAGCAAATCCTCCTCCCCAGGAAGAAGATCCAATTGAGAAATAATTCTGACTAAAGAATCATACTCTTTTGGCAGCTTCTGAAGGATTAAGAGCAACAAACACTCAGGATTCATGTTAAGTCCAGATGACTTGAACTTGGCTATGCTAGACCTAGCCTCTGCAACAAACTGTTTACAATTTGAATATTGTAACTTGAACAGTCTATGAAAAGCTATACCCTTCTGGTGAACAGAATCACCAGCATACTTGGACTTAAGCAACTTCCAAAGGATGCTGCCCTTCCCTCTCTCATCTTCCCTAAGAGTATCACCAACCCATGTTACATGATTCTCATCAAGATGCCTAATGATCAGATGGTAAGACTTCTTCTCCACTTCTGAACTGATCAGAGTGTCATCTGCATCCATATTTTCCCCACAGCAGATGTTATCCAACTCACTATCCATAAGGACAGCCCAAGCATTATAATTCTGATTATTCAAAACTATTTTGGTAGAGCTAACATCAGGGATATAGGACATCTTCTTGGAAAACTTGAGGTCTTTGAGGTTCTCCAGAGTAAGTTATAAACGTCTAGATGGCTTGGAAGTAATGATGATGTTGGTACTGATAATGTGTTTTAATTATGGCCAGCAATTAGCTTAGGCAAATGAGAAGCATTTCTTTTCTTTAAATACTGCTCATTTTCCTAACCTAATTGCTCACCATAATTATAAAATCCTGGAAACACTTAACAGCATTTTTATTTGCTACATTTATCATGTTTTTGAAATCAAGTGATGTAGGGTGAATATTTGTAAGCTGGTGATTAAGGTTATCCTTGGGTAATTTAGGAATCCATCCTCTTTCCAATATGTAGGGTGCTTCCTTAGTGGTAGATTGCTTGCTACTGTTGTAGGCCATCTCTAGTGCAGTTACAAGGGTAACCCAATTGTGGCAATAACCATCAGAATTCTTGTATTCTAGACCAAAGCCACAGAAGCTCCTGAGCATGTCTTCCAGGGTCTGAATCATTCTTTCAGCTAAGCCATTGTTCTGAGGGTGATAAGCTGTAGAGAAAGCTAAGGTGGTTCCCAGAATTTCATGAAGATTCCTCCAGAACTCAGAGGTGAATTTAGAATCTCTTTTGCTGATAATGATCTTGGGAACTCCAAAATCAGCAATGTGTCTGTTCCAAAATAATAGGAAAACTTCCATAGCAGTGTCTTCCTTGTGATTAGGTAGAAGCTTTGCTTTCTTGGAGAACCTATCCACGATGACTAGGACTGAGTTGAAGGAATAGGCTCCTCCTGGTGGTAGTCCAGTTAAAAAGTCCATGTTGATGATCTCCCATCTTTTCTTGGGTTCAGCAATCTTTTGCAGTAGACCAAAACTTTTCCCAGTGGTCCTGTTTGACTTCTGACAGGTTTCACAACTAGTAACATACTGGTTAGTAAAGTATCTCCAATTGATCCACCAAGAATTTTTTTTAACCTTATCTAAGGTCCTATCAGCGGATAAATGACCAGATGAGCAGTTATCATGGCATTCAGCCAGGACGTGTTTGATATGGTCATCCTTAGTTAAGACTATAACACTTGAATGTTGATGCCTGTAGTATACTAGACCATCCCATATGGTGAACCTTCCGGCTTTGTATGGTTTCAAGAGGGGTTCAGGTAGGCTATTGATCAATTCAGATGGTGGAGAAGTACTTTCCATAATGGTTATCAGAGTTTTCATGCCAGAATTGTAAGATTCTTTGATTGAGTTGAACAAGGATTCATCCAATTCACAAATGGGGATTCCCATTATAGGAGCTTCAACGTTCAACATGTTAATATTAAGGATAGGGAAGATATCATTATCCTCTGGATCATAAGCAGGGTTACTTGGGTCATTGGGTAAAGCATTCCTGCTCAAACTATCAGCATTCTGGTGTTAAGTACCAGCTTGGTGAACTATGGTAATCTGACCTCTGTACTGTTTCATGGCTATCTGACCTCTTAACATGTGCCTACTAGGCGTCTTCATGTTCATTAAAGTACTGAAAGCATTTCAGTGCGAAATTACTGTGAACTTGGTGCCTTCCAAGTAGTAATGAAGTGTCAGCTCTCTGATATCAGGAACCTTGCAGTCCTTTAGCTACAGAGAGTGATAAAAATGCTGGAATGATAATAATAATTATTATTCCAATAATAAACGCTTAGAAGCTCAAATAAATGATTTAATAAGAGCAGTTGCAAGGTTTAATTGGTTTGGTAGTAAATGGTTTTCAATATAATATAAAAGAGGGGCCACAGTATTATACTACTGGGGATCTTTACAGAGTAGCAACCTCTCTTCAAGGGGCCTCCTTAGGCAGTTTAAAAACCTTTGAATAAATATGGGTGCCTTAGAAAGGACTTATTCCACTAATGGCAGGGCTTAACAGCACAAATGGCCTAGACAGGAAGGGTAACACTCACTCTGAGCACTTCACCACAAAAATCCTGGAATAATTGGAAGGGTTTCAGAGCAGATGGGGTAGATTGCCTGACTAAACTTCAGTGGTTGATTGGTTAATATAGGTAAATAATACTACTGCAGACTAAGTCATAAATCACTTTCTTATCTTCATTTAAGCACTTGATTAACAATGACACGGTGTCTGATTTATAATAAATAATTCCTGTTAACTGATGATGGAATAATGGATCCAAAGAGGTCTGTATCAATACCTTTTTGGGGTGATTGTTGGTCTTCTCAGGGCACGTGGAGAGGGTTCTGCTCGTGGGCTGAGGCTGGTAATCCAGTCAGGGAAGGATTAGCACGTCCACTTGGTGCTGTCAATCAGCTGTCCTTAGATCTTCTGTATTTCTGTATTATTTTAGCCACAGGATCTGTTAATCTGTTATGGCGTAAATTTGATCATTCTGTAATCATCCTTCATTTTTACTACTGATATTGTTTGAAA
The DNA here is from genome assembly GCA_025617555.3 of Puccinia polysora. NCBI lineage: Eukaryota > Fungi > Basidiomycota > Pucciniomycetes > Pucciniales > Pucciniaceae > Puccinia > Puccinia polysora. The sequence continues at coordinate 35,853 of JAOOQA010000055.1, forward strand.
GCGTGCAGATGTGGATGTTTATTGATTTTCCATCATCTGCTGATCATGTAGATAATTTTGAGTAATTTTTATGAACACTTCTTGTAGTGTTTTGTGGTCTTCAAAGATCAGGATCAGTGATTTACGTGGTAGTCCTTGATCTTTGATTATTTATTAAAAAATGATTAAAACTTAATTTTCATTAATTTTATTTAAGTTTTGATCTTTTTAGATCATTAGTAATGCATATGTCCGTTTGTTACATATACTAGGCAACCCTAACTAGGTTGTAGCTCTTCTGAGCGGTACCTGGTGGTCAGATTAGTCACGACTGATCCAGGCGCGGGGATCAGTTAGTACAGATGCGCGGGGGGTAGGATCCTCTGCGTGCGTGGCAGAATCAGCTGAGCGAAGGTCTCTAGTACGTGGGAACCCGCTGCTACTAGTTTGTAGGGTTATGTAATGATGCGGGGCTGTTCCGCAGGAATTGTGACATAACACATTTCCGCGTGTAACTCCTAAAATATACACAACACCTCAATTCTGAGTGAATTTTAGGTGTAAACCCTATACGTGACAATACGTGTGAAATATTAGAATGGCCAAAAAGTGCCATACAGGTCTTGTAATTTTTAGTACTTTTCTTTTTAATTATTTTAAAAATATAAGGACTTGGAATTCAAGGGTGGGGTCAGTGAGTGACCCTACCTAATTTTGGGTGAGGAATCCATTCATATTACAATATTTATGGATTTCTCACTCCTTATTTTGTTAATTGAGGTATTCTTATTTTTCATAGTTTGTGTTACTATTTGACAGTTTTGCTCTGTACATAGTAGCAAGCTGACATGAAGTTTCTCCAGAGCCCATACTAAAGCAAGGCATTCCATTTGGCTTGCACCATATCTTTTCTCAGTATCCTTAACTTGTCTGGATATGAATAGTATAGGTTTTCCCACCGGTTTTTCATCCTCTATGACTTCCTGGTGTAACACAGCTCCTAGCCCATCCATACTAGCATCTATATAGAGCTTGAAGGTTTTAGAATAGTCTGGCTGAATCAGTACTGGAGCTGAAGTCATGGCCATCTTGAGTTCCTCATAATTCTTAAATCTTTCATGAGTCATTTCAAACAAGGTGGTGTTTTTGCAGATTTCATACAGACACTTGGTTAGAAGAGCAAAATTTGGTAAGTATTTCCTATAGTAGCTGCAGAAGCTAATAAAATATAGGAGTTCAGTTTTATTCTGAGGCATTTGCATATTCATTACTGCTGCAATCTTTTTTTGGTCAGAAGCTAAGGTTAGTCCAGAGACAATGTGTCCTAAGGCTTTCAGTTCTCCATAACCAAAGTTACACTTTTTCATTGATACTTTTAATCCCACAGCAGAGATATTTTTGAGGAATAATCTTACTTTATCCAGGTGGGTATCCCAATCATCATATTAAATGATAACTTCATCAATGTAAACCATCATCCATCCTTGTCTGATTAACAATCATAGAACTGTTTCCATCATCCTTTGAAAATGAGAAGGAGAATTTTTTATACCAAAAGGCATCCTTAGATACTCATAAATTCCCAAGTGACAGATAATTTTAATGAATTTACAGCTATCAGGGCTGATAGGTATTTGGTGAAAACCTTTCAGCATGTCCATGGTAGTGATGTACTTAGCTTTTGACAGGTTATGCAGAGCGTGGTCAATCCTTGGACTTGGATAATAATCAGCTTGGGTGTAGTTGTTCAGCATTCTGAAATCTCCAACCATCCTTGACTTATCATTATTCCAAGCTATAATTACTGGAGAAGTGATATTTACTTTTTCATTGTGTCCTACTTTCCTTAAGACTTGTAGGTCAACCAACTCTTGAATATGAGTTCCCAGAAAAGCTCTAGATTTTGGACTAGAAGGGTAAGCAGGTCTCCTGAGGTTAGGTGGGTAAGGAGGCTTAATGGTTAGAGTCAGAATCATATCATTTCCTTTGATTTTACCAATGGGGTGATCCTTGGTACAGAAAGCATTCCAATTTTCAAAGCATACTTTTAGGATGTCCTGTCTTTGTTCTTCATTGAGCAGGGGATTCAAAGCTGCTTGAGAGAAGTATTCCTGATTGAAAATAACTAATTTTTTTTCATAAGTTGAATCAGAAGTTTCAGCATTGACATGGCATATTTGAAACTTCTTGTTCCAGTTTCCCCCTATGGTGAAGTATCTACCCTTGCTTTGTAATACATCTATACCATAAAAGCAAAGAGAATCATTACCAAGGATAAAGTAATCACATACTCCATTTTGGAGCACTAAAAATTCAATGTTCAGTTTGAGTGATCCTTTAGAGTGAGGGAGTATGATATCAGAGGACCATACTCCAACAGCATCAAGAGAAGAATTGCAACTGCTGAACTTAGCCTGAGGTACTGGTAATAATTTCAGTTCCCATTTTGGTTCTTGTTTCTCCAAATAAGTTGAACCAACACAAGAGCAAAAGGCTCCACTGTCTAGAAGTAACTTAACAGGGGAACCTTGAATTAAACCAGTAGCATAGCATTTTTTGCCTGAAGTGTAACTTTTACTGGCAGAGTTTTTAGAGTCAAGGCCTTAGCCTCAGAGATGCGGTGAATCTTCATGTTTGGATTCCATTTTTGAGGTATGTTAGAATCCTCATTAACAGAATTCATTTCTAGAGAAGACTCAATACTTCCTTCAATGACATTGATGGGGTTAGTGATCATCAAATCAAACTCAGAAAGTGATCCATCAGTATCATCTAGGTGAGGGTCAGGATTATCATACCCTTCTCCTTCAATAGGATTAATCCTTTTCCTAGGTAGAGGACAATCAGGTTTTACATGTCCTGTTTGGTTACACTTCCAATATACTTTTTACTTTAACTCTGGAGTCTTCTTTACCTCCAAGGTAGTTGGTTTAGCAGGGGATTCCTTAGTTTTGGCAGTGTACTCTTCCCTGTTCCTAGTATTTTGTTCCTTGTGGTGTCTGTTGACTCTCTTATCTAGACAATTCATATCAATAGTCTCTTCCAACACACCTATCAAGGTAGAATGATCTGAATCCATAGGAATACTGCACCTTGCACTGTGGTTTATTGGTCCAGGACATAAGTTGAGAAGTCTTTCATTGACTTCTTCTTTATCAGCATCCTGGTAAAAACTGTCTAACCTCCTTTTCTGGTCTAAGCACCACTTATGAGGTTTGTCCTTGGATGGATCAAACTGGGAGGTTTCAAAAGTTTTCATCATCTTGCTTTTCCAAATCCTAGTACCAAATTGTACTTTGATCAATTCTTTCCAAGAACTTCAGGATAAAGATCCAACTTCTTCCCTTTTATTTATAAACCAATCAAGAGCCACTCCTTCAAATATTCTGGGAAATCATACCACAACTATTGTATCAGGGATTTCATAAGAAGCAAGGGTATAATCAATAAATTTAATGAAACTGACATGGTTGTATTCTCCTTTTCCGGAGAATTTAGGCCATTCAGTAATGGGAGGAAGTAACTTCAAAGCCTGTTCTATTTCAGTTGTAGGATTGGGCCTCAAAGATTCATCCCTAGTTGTCCTAGTTCTGGCAGGAAAACTAGGAGTACTGGTGAACCTAGCAGGTCTAGTTTCTTCCAGTTCAATGACTGGGGATTTAGTAGAATTGACTTTAAGATCTCTGAGATCATTCTTAATGATACCTAACTCCAAATCAAGTTTGTTGTTTATTAAATAAATTTTGTTAATCAGGTGAGCTGAAGGAGTAGGACTAGTTTTCTTAACTTCTTCCTTAAGCTGGTTCATGGTTGCAAGAATATCTTCCTGAAGAATTGATTGGTTATCATCAAGTTGTTTCATCAGGTCCAAATTACTAGATTTTATACTATCCTTGATTTTTTGTATTTCTAACTCATCAATTCTCATAGTCTGAGACTGGGTATCAATTACTCTGAAAATACTCAGAATCAATTTGTCCAATTGTTGATAAACTTTGTCAAAACACTGGCTGATAACCATAAAATTGTGAGACACATTTACAGAAAAACTATTAAGAGCTTCTACATCTAATTGTGGTACACCCTTTTCCACTTCTGGGCTAGGGATATTATGCTGTCCCAATCCTTTGGGTTCCTTAAATTCTGATGGGCTGAGGACCTCTTCTTTTTGGGGTCCTTTCCCTTTAAGGAAGCTAACTGATCCCAAGGATTCCAGTTCTGCACATAGCCTTCTACATCTTTCTTTGGGATCAACTTTTGCAAATAAATCTGAGATTTCTTTGCCAGAGAAAAATCTCTTCTCATATCTGGCTGATTCTCCTTGTTCTGAGCCAGTTTGAATTTTCCCAATAGCTCACGTGTTCTTTCACTAATACCGTGACTCTTTCCTCCTTGGTTGAGTCCAGCTGGGGGGAATAGGAGGACCGGTATCCTCCTGGGATGACACATTGGGCAGAGGGTTCTTCTCCAACAGTCTGTTGGTCGAGTTGGCTGCCACGGTTGTTGCCGTTGTTGTCCCGCATGAAGGTATGGTCACGGGTTTGAGCCCCCTCATTGGGCTTGCGACTGGATTCCTTGCGCGTATGGGTTCCTCCGGGCAGGGATCCATACAATGAGTCTTGACCTGTTGTGTGGGTGTTGTGCCTTTTTTGATACATAGCACCCAAAAGAAATGAGTAAGTCTTTTGTCAAAACTTTTGAGAAAAGACTTAAAAATATAAAAAAAGAATATTTTCTTCTGTATTTATATTTTTAATAATTTTTTATATATATTTCAACTCACTTAAAGTTAAATTCAAGGGTAAAAACACTTGGTTGGGATCACAACTGTCCTTGGCGGGTATTCCAACAGGGTCTGAGTGAGTTCCAATCAGATCCTGGGATAAATCCAAGGGTAAGTCCAAGGGTACACTTTCTGGGACGTCCTCTAGGAGTTCCTGGTCAATGAGATCACCAAAAACCAAATCCACTGAGATGGATAAAGACAAAAAAATATAAGTTTAATTTTTTTTGTGTTTTTACGTGTTGAGATGATGTTTTTAGAAAAATAATCACTTTTATTAGTTTTGGATTTTTCTTTATCTTTAGGATTATTTAGTTTATAAATATTAAGCTTCCTTTGATAAATTTTCCACTCCTTATTTTGCCTTAATAAAGAATTGAAATGGATAATTCTTTCAAGCTCAAGTTCTTTGTCCTTTATAACCTGCTGTTTATAATAAAGCAATTTCTCTTGTTGTTCTCAGGAGTTATAATAACAGGGACAAAGTTATTGAGTTTTTCTTCTTTTTTCTTTTTAAGAAGTTTCAAATAATAATTGATCAATTCTCCGTTGGTCTTAAGATCCACTAGAGAAACAAATGATCAAAAAAAATATATATTATAAGTATTTTAACTTGTATTTAAAAAAATAGACTGTTCCAAGGAATAAATAATCAAAGATCAATTATTTAAGGATATTTCCCCGCCAGGCCCCCAGCTGTCAGCTCTCTGATACCAGGAACCTTGCAGTCCTTTAGCTACAGAGAGTGATAAAAATACTGGAATAATAATAACAATAATTATTCCAAAAATAAATGCTTAGAGGGTCAAATAAATAATATAATAAGAGAAGCCGCAAGGTTTAATTTGTTTTTTAATAAAAGTTTTTCAATATGTATATAAAAGAGGGGCCACAGTATTATACTACTGCGGGTCTTTACAGGCATAGCAACCTCTCTTCAAGGGGCCTCCTTAGGCAGTTTAAGAACCTTGGAATGAATATGGGTGCCTTGGAAGGGGCTTATTCCACTAATGGCCGGGCATAACAGCACAATGTCCAATACAGGAAGGGAAAAACTCACTCTGAGCACCTCAACACAAAAATCCTGCAATAATAGGAAGGGTTTCAGAGCAGATGGGGTGGATTGCTTGACTAAACATCAAGGGTTGATTGGTTTAATAAATAAATAATGATACTACAGACTTGGTCATAAATCACTTGCTTAGACTCTTCATAATCACTTGAATAAAAATGAAATGGTTTCTGATTGATAATAATAATTCCTGGTAAACTGATTATGTAATAATGGATCCAAAGAGGTCTGTATAAATACCTTTTTGGGGTGTTTTTGACCTTCTCAGGGCGTGTAGAGTGAGTTCTGCTCATGGGCTGAGGCTGGAAAGCCAGTCAGAGCAAGATGAGCACGTCCACTTGGTGCTGTTAATCAGCTGACGTTAGATCTTCTGGATTTTGGTGCTCTTTTAGCCACAGCATCTGTTCATCTATTATGGCATTAATTTGATCATTCTGCACTCATTCTTCATTTTTACTATTAGTATCGCCTTAAAAATGAACAGATGTGGGGATTAACTGATTTTTCATCATCTGCTGATCACGTTGATAATTTTTAATAATTTTTATGAACACTCCTTGTATTGTTTTGTGGTCTTCAAAGATCAGAGTCAATGATTTACGTGGTAATCTTTGATGTTTAATTTATTATTAAAAAATGTTATAAACTTAATTTTTATTAATTTTAATTAAGTTTTGATCTTTTTAGATTATTACTAATGCATATTTAAACTTTTTACATATGCCAGGCAACCCCAATTAGGTTGTAGCTCTTTTCAGAAGTACCTGGTTATCAGATTAGTCACAACGGATCCAGATGCGGGGATCAGTCAGTTCAGATGCCTGCGGGGTGGGATCCGTTGCGTGCGTGGCAGAATTAGCTGCGCGCGGGTCTCTAGTACGCGTGAAACTGCTACTATGAGTATGTATGGGTATGTAATGATGCGGGGCTGCGCGCGGGAATTGTGAAATAACACATTTCCGTGCGTAACTCCTAAAATATACACCACACCCCAATTGTGAGTGAATTTTAGGTGTAAACCCTATACCTGACAACACGTGTGAAATGTTAAAATGGCAAAGATGTGCCATACTGGTGTTCTAATTTTTAGTAATTTTGTTTTTAATTATTTTAAAAATGTAGCGCTTGGGTTTCAAGGGTGGGGTCAGTGAGTGACCCTACCTAATTTTGGGTGAGGAATACATTTATTCAATAATATTGATGGATTTCTCACTCCTTCTTTTGTTAATTTAGATATTCTTATTTTTTATAGTTTTGTGTTGCTATGATAGGTTGCTCTTTACATAGTAGCAAGCTGACACACCTGATGCAACCTCCCAGAGTGAAGGCCTCAAAAGAGAAGTGATTGCTTTCAGAAACCAATTTCAAAGCCCAAATCAAACTTTTGACAGTTGGGGTCCTCATGGCCAGAAATAACATTGGTGACCAACAGAACAAAATTGTAGCGAGACAAAACAACTTGGCCAAGCAATTTTTTGAGTTGGAAGCAATAAAGGCAGACATCAAGTTATTTCTAGGGCAGTTTTCCATCATTCTGCAGGCTAAATCAAGCTGCCCTGAAAATTGGAGAAAGGATATGTTGAGGATGCTACAAAAGAAAGTGAGAGTGCAAACTGAAGAGGGTCCATTTTGAAAATGTTCATTTTTTCTGCTTTTGATATTGCATCAAAAAAAACTTAAATGCTTGGGAAAAAATTGGATTTATTTTCTGAAATATTTTAAAGTAAATGGATTCAATATCTGAGAGATGGAAATAAGACAAAAAAAAATTCTTGCAATTTTTTTCTGAAAAATTAAACAAAGGATAATTCTAATTTGGGTTTGAGAGCCCTCTTCTCATCTGATTGTGAATTTTCAAATCATTCTCAGCTTAAAATGGAGTGTAGAATCATGAAGGTTATAGGAGTTTTGACAATTCTTTAAAATCAATAAATAAATGAGGATCATGAAGATTTGGTGTGATAATGATGTTGGAATTATTATGGGAAATGTTAGAAATGTTATTTAGAAAAGAATCACATGGCGACCTCTCCTCTACAATCATTTTATGGAGAATTTTACAGCATTTCATAACTTAGTTTATTTCTTGCCTAAACCATAATCTACTGGGTTGAGTTAGAATAGCAAAACTACTGTGCAAAACTCCAAATGCACATTTTATGTCCTTCCTTGCAACTTCTTGGAGGGAGTTGAAATGTTTGGTGGCATCACCTTGAGTTCATTTATATTAGTTGACAAAAACTGGCCGATTGGGGTATATTCCATCTGCTAAATGGTAACCATAGGAATAATGGTTGTTGTTCACCCCAAAAGTTACATTGGAAGCTGAACCTATAGATGATAATAAAACATAATTAAATTAAATTCAGAAAATACCCCCAAAGGAAAACATGTAGTAATTTCAAAAAATAAAAAACAAAAAACCTAAAACATACTGTCTAGGAAGTGAGCAAAGATGTGGCTATTTTGAACTACATTGATATCATTATCAGTTCCAGGAGATCCAAAAAAGCAATGCCAGATGCACAAGTTGAGAGATGCTACTTCTTCCAAACCCATAGTGGGAACACCTTCTTTTACTTGATATTGACCAGCCCAAGCTTGAGGACAATTTTTTCATTCCCAGTGCATTCCATCAATACTTCCACAAAAGTCTGGAAAACCACAATCCTCATATTCTTTTATAATCACCTTGAGTTCATCATTTGTTGGAGCATGGATGTATTCTTTTTCATAGATATTTACAACATCATTCACAAATATCTTCAGGGTTTCAACAGCTGTACTCTATCAAATTTGCGCATATTCATCTGTTGCATCAGCTGGGAGACCATATCCTTGTCAGATAATTGTAATGGTGAGTTTTTGATGAGGGGAAATGCCAACTTGGACACAGCAATCCTACATTAAAAAGAAAATTTGAAAAATAAAAGACAAAATGGATTTTAAATCAGTATTTTTTTCAATTCAAAACAAAACCCAAAAAATATATAAGAATAGAAGAAAACCAAAAGGAAAGAGAAAAATCATAATATTCTTTGAATCCTGTAGTTTCTATGGGCTCCCAATTCCTTCATCAAGCGCTCAAACATTGACTTTCTCATCCTAAATCTCCTTTCAAAAATTGATTTGGTGAATCTTTCATTTTTTTCAAAATAATTTTTCATAAATTTTAGATGGCCTTCCACCCTTTGAGGCTCAATTCTAGCTTGTTGGTGTTTTTTTTTTCTTGCAGATTGTCTTTTTAAAGCTTTATCTAAACATTGAGCATCCCTTTTCAATGGCTGAATGATATTTGCATGTGGATGGGGAAGTACTTGCAGAGGTTGGGATAATCATGGTGTTGGATGTTTGAGAAGGTGGAATTTTGCCACAGATTGTTGGATGTCAGAGTTGATGATGAGTCGATGATGTGGACCTTGAATTTTGCAAGGCTGGACAACCCAGCTCTTTAGGTAGGTGGCGAGACACTTTTCCAAGCGCAATTGGAGGGTGCGCTGTGTAAAGGGCTTTCCTTACAATTTTTTTTGGATAAAAAGGGCTTAACAATTCAAAAGTTCCCCAAAACAATTGCAGATGCTCTAAGCATGCCAAAGAAGTGGAACAAAATTGTAGCATAGCAGAAAAAGGGAAAAAATGAATAAGCATTGTTAGTATCTGTTGAGACAATTATCCATTGGCGGAATCAGAATTTGGAGGAGGAAAGACAATTGCGGGGGGTGTGTCTTGATTGGAGCCACCAAACACTTCCCCACAATTACTTTCCATGGTAAGTGTGAGGCCCAAAGACTTGAAAAACGCATCAACCTTTCTCCAAACCAGAGCCTGAGTCAGAATGTTGGACATTTGTTTGTCAGTGGTAATCCAATTGATTTTAACATGATTATTTTACATTAATTTGTTGATAGAATGAAACTTGCGTTCTAAATGCCTATGGCTTTTTCTAGTTCCACAATTGCTGCTAATGTATATGGACCACTTATTATCCAAAAGTATTGTTGGAGTTGACAAACAGCAGAGTGGCATAATAAAGTGATTTAACCAATTTTCATCCTTTGCTGCCAAAGACAAATCCATGTATTCTGCCTGACAGGTGGACTTTGCAACACATGTTTGCCTCTTGGAGGCCAAAGACACCGGGCACTTCCAGATAGTTGTCAAATAGTTATGTACCAACCATGCGCATTCTCCTCCCTAATTAGCATCCGCATAAGTGAAAATTCCTTCTTCCGCAGACATCAGGGCAGCAACAATGCGCAAGGAGTATGAGGAAGTAAAACATAGGTAGGAAATCAAGTGTTGCAATGCAGTCCAATGTGACTTGTCTGGATCCATTGAAGATTTAGCCAGGAAATTTATTGAAAAAGTGATATTGGGTCTAGAGCCTTGCAAAAAATACAGGATGGATCCAATCTGCAAGATGTAATCTTGGTCAATTGTCAATCTTTGGTTGGACAATAAATTGCCCAAGCATTGGGGTTTGCGGGCAGAGATATTGGAATGCTCCATGTATACAATCTTCTTTGAAAATGAAGTTTGATCCAAGGGGAAGCCTCCATTTATTTCCCAAATCCTGATGCCTACAAATCAGGCCAAGAAGTCATCCCATTTAAGGTCAAGAACAGAAAAAAGTCACCCTCTTGCTGAGTTTGGCAGGGACAGGGAGTCAACCGTAAAGACTCCATCATCCACATGGATCCATAAGAATGCCCATCCCAATTTTCCAACATAATTATAAGTTGACTGGTCTTCTGGGTTTGGACGGAAGCCTATTTTCAGCAGACGTTCTTTGAGATAGAGACACCAACAGCGCCCAGCCTGTTTTGTGCCATAAAGGGCTTTTTCAGCTTCAGGAAAAAAACCTTAGGAACATCCAGACCTTGGGGTGGCCGCATGTAGACATTGTGGTTGATAGGAGAGTGCAGAAAGGCACTTCTCACATGAAACAAAGCTATTGGTCATTAAAAGCGCAAGGCCAGTGCAGAAAGTAATCAAAGACTTGCTAAAGTCTCTTCAAAATTAACCCCATGGACCTGTTTGTAACCTTGCGCAACTATCCAAAACTTATGGCATAAAATATTTCCTTCTTGATCCCTCTTTAGCGCATAAACATATTGACATCCCAGAACTTCCATTCAATCCACAAAGGGAAAAACGTCCCAGACCTTTAGATTTTGCATCATCTTCAGCTCTTTGCAGTTTTCCGACTCCCATTGGGGCCAATCATCACATTGCCTTGCCCCAGCATAAATCAATGGCGCATCAGTAAAATGCTGTGATTTGGCAGTCAGCAAAGCCACCACAGCATCTTGAACCTTGAATTCATTGAAAAGAGCAAAATTCCCAATCCAAGATATCTGCAGAGAGTCTAAAAGCCAATTCAGCAAAGTCAAATTGGTTAGATTGGAGATTTTTTTCATCCAATACAACCAATGCCCCCCTGACCATTTTTTTCAGCTTGCTACTTGGACAGAGCAACCTGTCAAAGCAGATTTAAAACAGAAATAAAATAACAAAATTAGAAGGAGTGAGAAATCCATGAATATTTTTACAGAAATGGATTCCCCACCCAAAATTGAGTAGGGTCACTCACTGACCCCACCCTTGAATTCTAACTCCTTACATTTTTTAATAATTATTAAACAAAATGACCAACAGACCACAACACCACCATGGCACCTTGTGGACACTTTAAAATTTCACACATTATGCCATGTATAGTTTTCACACATAAAATTCAGTCAGAATTGAGGTGTTGTGTATATTTTAGGAGTTACAGGTGGATTTGTTTTGTGTCACAATTCCCGCGCGCAGCCCCGCATTCATACAGTAAGAGTACACACGCCTGACACTCAATATGTAGGCGCGTTTCAAAAGGCCTTCATGCAAAATGACAGACTGGCTGCAGGCAACAGATTCCCGCACGCAGCTGTCAAGCCTGCGCGCGTCAACAAAATTGTACTTAGCCTGACAGCCAGGTACCGCAGGAACAGGCTTCAACCTGCATGCATACATCACGTATATGTAACAACTTGACTGCCGGACAGAGGGATGTCTGAAACCTAAGAATATTGAATAAAAAATATGAAGATCAAAATATAAAGCAAATAAATTGTGGGAAACAATAATGAAGGTTTTCACGTCAATGGGATTTACAAATCTTTATGAACCACAAAACACAACCAGGAGTTGTCCTAAAAACTATTAAAAATTCCCAAAATGTGCAGATAATGCAGTAGAATGTACTAATACCCACTTCCACCCATGTCACTCAAAAGAAGTTAATACAAAATGAGGAAATGTGTCTGAATCATAAAAAAATAACAAATTAACATTTAAACACCTTCTGACAATTATTTCACAAAGAAATATGACATAGACAAGGCTAGCTGATTGAAAGCACCAGAACTACGTGCCAAACTAGCCCTGACCAGCCTGCTAGCCTGAGCATCCAAGCACAACCCTCTCTACATGCCCTGAGAAGGTCTTATTACCCAAGAAGGTATATAAACAACCCTTTTTTTAAGTGATTTAATCCAGATTTATTTATCAAGTATCAATTCAGACCCCTTGCCATCAGTGATCAAGTGTTTATTCAAGATAAAAAAGTGATATATGGCTATAGTCTGATAGTATTATTAATAATTATGGCCCCAACATTGATTCCGTGAATAATATCAGCAAATAACCCCAATAATTGTCCTGAGACCCTTTCATACCATGAATCTCTGCAAGCTTCCTGGAGTAAGTACTTAAACTATTAAGTTGACTCCTCCTTGCAACCCAGGAATAAGTGCTGTAAGACAGCCAGTACACCCATCCCCTTAAGTTAGTCTTTTGGGAGCAATCATTTAAGACCTCATTATACCAAGGTATTTACATGGTTCAAAAGAGCCCCTTGAAGAGAGGTAATTATCCAATCAAGATCCCCAGTTTTCACAAACTTTGGCCCCTCTTAAAAAATATATTTAAACAAATTTAATGCAACCAAACCAACCATACTTTGCACTTGCTTTTAAACCAATTATTTAAGCATTTTACCGTAATTTTCTTGGAATTATTATTCCAACACCAATATCACTTTCTGTAGCTAAAGTACGGCAAGGTTCCTGGCATCAGGAAGCTGAAAATGTTTGCATGCTTTACCAGGTACTTTGAACTCTGCACTCTAACTTTTTGAGGCTTTCCCATAAAAGTTGAACTGAGCTTTTCAAAAAATCAAGATTAGTCAAGCACTGGATCAGTGTAAAGCTTTAAAAAAGGAAAAAAATCACTTATTACTCAATCCATTCAGGAATAATTCAAGCCCTTCAAACAATCCAAAAATTGTACTTACTGAACTGGAAGTTTCATAGTCTAACCTCCACTGTGGATGAACATCCTTGGGCACAACAGATCCTATTGATGCTAGTATTTCTGCTAAGATGTAGGAAAAGGGAAATCCCAATGTCTTTGAATATGACTTGGTTCACACTTTTCCATCATGGTGATGCTTTAAATTATTGAATTTTTCCTCAATGAGTAGAATTGCCTCAATAAACAATTTTTATCCCAAAGGTTGTAAAAATTGTAGTAGGATGCTCTGATTGAATGAGTTCAAAGAGACTGGGGAGGAATGTTATGATGCAAAGGGGAGCAGATCTGGGGAGCCAAGGAGGGCACTCTGGTTTGGGATAAGTAGGAAGAGATGGTTTTTAATTGCTTGAAAGCTGGCTGCTTCAAGTAGGCTAAGTAAAAGCAGGGCCAATCAGTGGTTAAAATGAGAATAACAATAATGAATAAGTATTCAAAGCTGAGCCTTGGAGTCTGCACAGATTGAAGGACAACATGGGACAGACTGAGACAGTAGTGCTACAAGGATTTAAGTCAAAGGTTCAACTGGATCAGTAACCAAACCAGGAACAGTATAGAGTGCACATTGGGCAGAGACACTCAAGAGCATAACAAAGAAGAATATAAATCTTAAACTAATGAGATAAAACTCTAGCTTGATGCATCACTCAGTTCAGACTATAATTCCAACAAATTTAACAGCTCCATTGGAAGAACTGTTCCCAACTATATTCAAGATTGGTTAAGAAACACAAGAACTGATTTTATTTGCCTATCAATTGTTCCATTGAGTTGTTTCCACAAATCCAAAATGTTCCCCAAAGATCCTGAAATTCGTAGTTTGGAAGTAGCATGGGCCCCTTCTACCCAAGATGTTTTAAATTTCCAAAGTAAGGGTTTCCTCAAGTCCGTGGTGTGCAGATGCAGGTATCTTAACCCTGGATTTTGGCTTTATTACTCTTTTTCTAAAACCAGCAACTGCTGGGTTCTTTTCACACAAAAAGGTGTAGTGAGAGAAATTTTGGGAAGGGACCAGATTGGAAGGTTGTATTAGGATGGAAATCAGTTGCAAGGTATCTATCTTCAGGTCAAGGAAAAAGGAAAGGATTAGATTGGTATTGGGGCCTGACTGGTCTGGAAGTGCTTTATTGCTTTCTTGGTATTTTTTCTATCAGTACTGTGGTCAAGGTGTTAGCTGGGGGTCCTTGTTTTTGTAAATTCTACCCTCTTGTGCATTCAATTCCCTGTCTTGGGGTGTTGATTGTTGTTCCAATTTTGCTTTTTGGGGAGGCTGCTGAACTGAAGATGTCAATACATTTTTTCAATTGCTTGGTCCTGGATGTTTTAGGATTTTCTTCAATTGGTTGCTTTTTCAACCATATGGTTGTTTTTGGTCAATATTTTTAAGGATGGTATCTGGAAATTAATTTTTTGAGTGTGGCTGGATCCTTGTTAAATTCTTTGGTTTTTCTGGAGGTTTGAACTTGGGTGGTCTTGAGGCTGTTTGAGTTGGTTTGGTGTTGGATGGTGGTTCTGGAGATTATAGAAAGGGTGGGCAAGGAGCAGAGCATGGTCTTGATGTTAGTTGCAAGGGATTTTGCTACCAGGAAAATACAGGAGTTATCCCAATTGGGATAACTCCAGGCCATCAATCTCTCAACCTAATAGCTGCAAAAATTTATTCAAGTTGGGATAACTCAATGTGATGGCAATGAAGTTTCTAAAAGCAAATACATCAAATTGACTACATTTTTTTTTGAAGGAATTTAAACACACCCTATTCCTTGAGGTTAAGATCTTAATGTTGATTATAATGAGAGATGTTGAGCTAAAAGCCTTGTTAAGAGGGTTTCCAACCATTTCTTCCAAGGGAATAAATTTTACTTCTTTTTTTTTGTTTTTGTACAGTTCTCTGAGGTATTTGATTTTGATTTCTAGATGTTTGCTCTTGGAATTCAAGGTTTTTTTTCAGTCCTTTACTATCTACTGTAAAGGTAGGAGTGAGGAAAAAGGTTGGCCATAGTTCTCGGATTATTTCTGATATCCATAGGCATCCCTGATGGCATTTGACAAGTGAATTGAATTTGGCTTTGGTGGATGACATTGTGATGTTTTTCTGTTTGCAGATTTTCCATGAGATGGGGCAGTTGAGCTAGAAAAAGATATACCCACTTCTTTTTTTTATGGATTAAAGGTCATTGGCCCAGGTAGTGTTTCTGAAACAATTTATTCTAGAGGAAGAAGAAAAATATGAAGTAGAAAGAGAGAGAAATTCTGAGGCAGTTAAAGACAGATATTCCTAGCAGTTAAGAACTTCTTTCCAGTCATTTATTCCTGCATTTTTGTTGAACTGGGAAATTATGGAAACTGCTGGGGCTATATCTGGTTGTGTTTGGCAGGAGAGATAGTTCAGCATTCCAGTGTTGTTTATTTAATTAATATTGATCTTTCTGAACTGATTTATTTCTTACTTGGTTGCCTTCAGGAGTTGTATGCTTTCCATAAGAGGAGTGGGGAAGGATTTTCAATTGGATAAACCAAGAAGTTCTGGTCCTTTTTTGATAGTTTTTCTTTGAGATAGAATTACTTTAAGATTGGAGACATTCAAATCCATTCATAGGAGGCATTCTGCACTGTGAACTGATTAATTGGCAAAAGTTTTGATGAAGAGGGCATAAAATTCTTGGTTTTTTCCAGGTACAATGAGGCGGTCTACATGAAAGAAGAGTGCAGATTTAGATTCTTGGTTGATATAGAGGCAGGGATTGTATTTGGATGGAGCATATCTGATCTCCTTGGAAAAATTGATGAGGGTGCTGAACCAGTTGGCTGGAGCTTGTTTCAGACCATAGAAAGATCTCTTCATTTCAAGGAAAGGGGAAGTTCTTAGGCAGCCTGAGGGATTTTTGATGTAGATTATTTCTTTCAGCAGTGCTTACAGAAATTCCTCCTTCAAATCAAACTGTCTGAGTGAAAGCTTCTTAGAGATTAAAAGGATGAGGAGTGTTACAAGAGTAGTGAAATTTTCAGTTTGCAATAAATTATTGTCATAGTCAATTCCAGGGATCTGTTTGAATCCTTGGATGCAGAGTAGTAGAAAACATACAGACAGGAGATTTGCAGATAACTCAGGAACAAAGAAGACATTATTTATTCATAAATTAGACCCATCTTCATCACTAAAGAAAATTGTTCCTGATCTTTTAATGTTCAGTAGGCAATTTCTAGACCCAGTCTTTACAGATCCTAGTTTTTCTGAGGACAGATGTTTGAAAAGGCTGAAGTCTGGGAATATGTGGGAAGTAGAACCAGAATCAAGGTTCAGGAAGGTGTCTAGGGATGATTGAGAGTGATGAAGGCAGCTGAAAGTGACATGGGTTTCTCAAGTGGAAGTTCTGTTTGGTCTGAATTTGGGATGAACAGTCCAGCATTCAGACATAGAGTGCTGAGCCAAAGGGTTTTTTTTGACTCTTTTTCTTTGAATGATGCTTGAGCTGGTAGCATTTAGTGAGGTAGATTCAATTTTTACCCAAATCATTGAAGTTTTTCCACTCATCAATCTTCCCAAATGGTCTAGGAGAAGATCAGTGTTGATTTTCCTGTTGGAGTGGGTGATCCATTGGCTAATGTTGTTTAGGCTGGGTGGTATCTTGTCAAGGATGGTATATCCCAGGATATCTTTGGGGATAGAGATTCCCAACTTGTGAAGCTTTTTTTTTCAAATCTTGATTATGTTGATGAACTTCTGAAACTTGTTTTGTTTATAGGTGATTTGGAGGAACTCCTTACACACTTGGGCTTGGTTTGATGCTTCAGATGAGGCAAATAATTTGAGGATGGATTTCCACACCACCTTTGAATCTTCCTTGCTCTTGTGGCTGATGAAATATGCATGAATGGCAGTATCTTAGTTTGAGACCAGGTTTTTTCTGATTCTAAGGTTGTTGAAAATGGTAATCTTCTGGCCTGGTGAGTTTAGTATGTCCTTAAGCCCTTTTAGATCCAGAAATTTTTCCATTACGTCTTTCCAGAGAGAAAAGTTGTCCATTTTCAGGCTTGGGATGCCTTCAAATGAGGTCTTGATAGAGGCTTTTTTCAGTTCCTCCAATATATTTGTCAATGGTTCCTTAGAGTAATCTTGGTTGACTTGTTTGATTTATCAAGGATTCTTCCTTACAAAAGTGCTTGACCTGTAGATGATCCTTGAAGAAGTGCAGCATATTTTGACCTTTAATTGTGTTAAGATGCAGGTATCTTAACCCTGTAGTTTGGCTTTATCACTCTTTTTCTAAAACCAGCAACTGTTTGTTTCTATTTACAAAAAATGGGATAGTGAGAGAAATTTTGGAAAGGTAACAGTTTGGAAGGTTGGATGAGGATGGAAATCAGTTGCAAGTTATCTATCTTCAGTTCAACGCACAACAAAAGGAATAGATTGGAATTTAGGCCTGGGGATGTTGATTGTTGTTCCAATTTTGCTTTTTGAATAGGCTTCTAAACTGGAAATGACAATTGAATTGTTCAATTGGTTAGTCTTGGATGTTGAGGGAGTTTCTTCAATTTGCTTCTTTTTCAATAGTATTCTTGTTTTTTGGTCAATTGGTTTTAGGATGTTATATTCATAACCACAACTTGACTCAGTCTTGTCAGCCATCTGCAATGCTCAGTAAAATCAACCTTCTAACCCTGGATCTACCCACTGCACCTCCCAAAGTATCTCCCTGAATACTCTGCAGGTCCCAGGAAACTTTTCCAGGCTCTCCCCCTCTCAATGGCTTGGTTTATCCTCTACCTCTCCTCCAACCTACCTGGTATTAGTAGCAAATATGGATCCCATGATGTAAATCAATAGTACAGACTCCTGGTTGGATGACCCACATTTACATTTCAGTGCACGCCACACCTTTCTGGACTGACCCTTTACCAAATCTGTCAATATAAAGCCTCAAGTGCAATTGGTCAACATCTCATACCATGGGGAATCCCAGCACCAGCACCAGTCATCCCTCCTCAAGGCCTCCCTCCAGCCTTGACATATAATGGCCTCTCCCTCCTTTCCTGTACTAATTCCCTTCAAGGAATTATTATACTACTTCTTATTGGTTAGTCCCTTCCAATAAGTGTAATCTCAGCACAACAAAGAGAACCAGTCTAAATTTCTCATCTCACCTATCCCTTTGGTGTTACTCTTCTCGGATTCATTCATCAGTCTTTCTCAAGAGTTTCACTATTGGATTCCTCTTGTCTTTTAATTCCTTCATCCTTGTTATTACTCTACCTATCTTTGTGGCAATCAATCTCATCCCTCTATTCTGAGCTCTGTGTGAAGTAGTGCCTGTGCCATCAGCCCCGGGTATGCCAGGCATAGTTGGGACAGGTATCTGCTGATTAATTGCTTGAGGTTGGCTGTATCATTGGGGGATGGTTTGGCTTTTCTGAAGGTTTTAACCTGGGTGTTCTTGAGGTTTTTTGGGTTTGGTTGGTTTGGGATCTTGTTTCTGGAAATTATAGAAAAGGGGGGAAAGGAGAAGAGGAGGGGCTGGATGGTAGTTGCATGGGAGTTTGATCTTGCGCAACTACAGGAATTATCCCAATCAGGATAACTTCAGTCAGTGATGCGCTCAGCCTTATAGCTGCAAACAGTTATCCCAATTGGGATAATCACTGTGATGCCAATTTAGTGGCTAGAGAGAAACTAAATCAAGTTGACTAAAATGTTTTTTTTATTTGACATAATTTTGACACATGCCTTTGAAAATGACTCTTTCATATGGAAAATGTCATATAAAATTTCCAACAAAATCAATCCCAGCAGATATGAACAAAAAAAGGAATAAACTGGCCTACTCTGAATCCTGCATCATCACCCCCCCCCCACCCCCCCCCCCCCCCCTTGGTTTTAGAGGTCCCATACTTTGCCCACAGAGAGGCAAAACTTTGCCATCCTTCATAATCATCACTGAAGAAAACTTTGCAATTCACCTGAATATTTCTAGAAAAGTTCCCAGAGTACAACTGTCTGTATGACTGAGTGAAACTATGTTCAATGGCATAAATCAGAGCTTTTTCACAGTCCATCACAAAGACTTTTGGAAGCCACTAGGGACCATAATCCAACTCCTTTAGTGCATTTAAGGCCCAAATGTAGAACTCCAATGTTTATTATGTTATAATTATGGACAGCAATTAGCTTAGGCTTATGAGAAGTATTTAAAGCAAAAGAAATTCTTGACACCTGGTGTCAATAATTGCTAATGGGCTCTCACAATTGGGAAAAAAGTTGGATGATATCCGTGATGAATTCAATTGGATGATGAATGAATGATGGAAAACAGCAGGGAGAAGAGCTCCTTAAGTACAAAAGATTGGCCTTTTGTGAGCCCATGATACAACAAGCCAAAAGGCAATTTTTCCGCCCCAAAAGAGCTCTACAGGCTCTACAGGCCTTGTTACTTGGTTTGGACTACATCAGCCTGCATTTTGTCAGTCCCTGTACCCTTACAACCAGCCTATTCTAGTCCTTTCTAGTATTTCCACCGTTAGTGGGCTGAACCAGCCCCTGTGCTGTTCAATCCCTGGCTGTTTTTCCGTTAAAACCAGCCCTGTTACCTATCTTAGCACTTGCCACAGCCCTGGCCCCTCATATGGGCCAGGTGGGACCCAGGACTCACCTGAGTCCGACCAAAATCTCACCTGGGGGGGGTGTAAACAGCAGAAATGCCGCCCCCCCCTCTTTCTCTCAAATCCCTGGAGGGGCCAGTAAAATCCCCCCTACCAGGGGCCCTGGGGGTTGATACCCCCAGGGCGTCCTCATAGGTAGTTGGGCTAGGGGGTGGTCAAATCCCCTCCAGCCTGTTGCTCCTCCCCCTTGGTAAAGATGGGGGGGGGGGGGAGAGCGCCCCTTTCCACTCTTTGCTTTGATGGTGGAGGGATGGTCAGGTCCCCCCCACCGCTGGTTGCTTTGTCGCA
Source organism: Puccinia polysora (assembly GCA_025617555.3). NCBI lineage: Eukaryota > Fungi > Basidiomycota > Pucciniomycetes > Pucciniales > Pucciniaceae > Puccinia > Puccinia polysora. The sequence continues at coordinate 55,988 of JAOOQA010000055.1, forward strand.
ACCAGCCACCCTGTCTTTGCCCTAGCCACCTAGGGCTGGTGGGAGGGTGATCGATTCCCCCCCCCCACCACTGGTCACCTTGATGCGACTGGCCTGGGCAGCAAGCTGGTGGATACTTGCTGCCCCCACCTCCCCCTTTAAATGGCGGGCGAGGGGAGGCAAGGGAGCCAGGGCTGTTGGCCCTGGTCCTTGCGGCATTGACAGCCAGCCGCCACCCAGCGCGGCAGCCGCAATTGGCTCAACAGCCGTGATGACAGCCCCGCGCGGGCCTTTGGGCCCCATAAACAGGCCAAAGGCAAAAACAGCGGCCCTGAGCTGGCTGTGACATGGGTGGCAGCCCCAACTGGGCTGTGACACAGGCTGCGGCCCCAATGGGCCGTCCCAAGCCCAAAAACTAAGTAAACCATACTTTGACGGGCCAGCCCGTCTGGCCAAGTATGTCCAAAATAAACCTTGGGCCCAATTATGCCCATACAAGACCATCCGGCTGTATTTGCCCATATACCTCACCAGGCCCGTTAGGGCCCGTGTACCAATAGGCCTGTTTCACATGTTTTGAGGCCAGTTTCCCCAAATCCATGACATCCACACAGGCCCGTATGGTCCGTGTGAGTGTCCAATAGGCTGCAGAGGCCCACATGTGCATCCCATTTGGATTACACTCATACGTAGCACATGCTTAAGTGCAAACGTATTTCAAAATATTATTTTATAAAAAAAATACTTGGTAAGTTTTTTCCTGTTCGCTGTCATTCCTACAGCATGCAATAGGGGGATTTTTGTACCTATTTGTTTTATAAGTACAATACAACAAATAAATATGATGGAATTTTTTAAAACCTATTATAGACTCAGGATGAACCAAGAATGAAGCCTCTAATTGACTCTCTCCACTGAACTTAGACCTGTAGACCCACTGTGTTTCTTGGAGAATTTCAAATAGCACATCCATAACACTTTTCCCCTTTAGTTCTGCTTCCCTGACTTTGCCCTTAGAGTTATAGATTGTTTTATTGGAAATTTATTCTCCACCATCAAGCTTTCTCAATTTCCTTTTCAGTTGAATTGTATTGAGCTTATCTTTCATGCCAACCTTTATTTGATCTAACACCATACCAGAGATTCTCCTCAGTTGAGAATGCACTGAGGGGTTTGCAGATTGTTGATGATTTTTTTGTTCATTTCTAATGGAGAGGAACCATGTGGGATCTGCTACTGTCTGACCTGCAAGGATTATGACTCAAAACACAACCTTGCTCATGTGAGTTTTCCTTTGGATTTTGGTGAAAAACGGCCCCTTGTATGCTCCATATCTGTTGCATGCTAGGTCTCCATGTTTTCCACTCTTTGACTTGAATGTCAGCAGAGAATAGCCATTCATGGATTCCCATTTTTCAAATTAGTTCTCAGCTTCTTCCCTACTAGTAAAGGCTTTCACAGGAGGAGGTTCAAGAGGTTCTGTAATCCCATAGTTACATAGTTACATAGCTACATAGTCCCATCTTCAATGGTTACATTAGTATCCATTAAGACAAATCAGTCAAATGGCACATGAAATGTGACCAACCCCCTTGAGTTAATTCCAGTTGTGAAACATCTTTTTTCTCAATCTAACCTAGATGAGGATTCAATTAGGGATTCCAATTTTTTACTTCCAAATTCCCTACTCAAATTTCTACATTCTGCCACAGCTTTGTTAATGCCACTATCAATTAAGTCCTTTCAAGCAGCCATGTTGAAAAAAAGGGGCTTGCGCTTGCCACTTTTCCCATAAACCAAACAAATCCAAAAGCAGTTCACTTTCCATGCAAATTTTAATTGAACAACTCCAAAGTGTGCTCACTTTTGTTTTGAGAAATAGAAAATTATCTGACAGGTGAGTATTGTGTATAGTTTGTGACAAGAATTTGTTTTTCCAATAGGCAGAATGTGTGGCGCAGTTTTATTCAGTTCTTTTTGTGTTCAAATAGTCCCGCAATGTATGCAAAATCCCTTAATTTGGGTTGAGTGCACTCAAGTGTGTTGAAATCTCATCAGATGAAGTTTTTTGTTTTTTTTTTTTGAAAAAAAAGGGAAAAATTGTGGTCAATTTTATGTAGTTGTTCTCAAATGACTACACCGCAACTACAAATCCATTCCTCCAACCTATTCTGCCTCACCTCAACCCCTTGCTTGCAGAATCAAAAAATCACATTACCCAGACAAACAATTGCCATCAAACCCATCAATCATGTATAGATCAACCATCTCAGAACCTGCCAAACCAACCAATCAAACTCAAGAAAAACTCACCAAACAAAAAAGGATATTGAAACCCTCAAACAAAGGGTTGATCCAACATCTCAAGAAACCAATTGACCATTCTTCAAGCCCTGGCCAATTGATTGAAGACTGACTAAATGTTGAACAAACAAGACCAAGCCCAACTGTCTGCTGGTGACTGACAACCCTTTTCAAGGGCTCAAAAGACAAGAAAAAATATAAAATCAAAAAAAAAAAATCAAGACAAATAATTGAAAACCCTGTCAGGTAGACCATAACCAAAATAAGGGCACAGATCAGTCTGCTAGTAGACCCAGGCTATATCCCAAGACCCCATCTGAATTCAGTCAGAAAATTTCCTATTCACTCCAGCTTTTTCCTTGACCTGAAGACAGTGAATATTCTTAGTAATCACACCTCATTTCAATCTTGTGTAATTTTTCATCATTTTGTAAAATCCTGTCCAGTCAGTTGCTGGTTTTCAGAAAAGAGTCATAAAAGCTCAAATTGGGATTCAGGAGCTCTCATTTCAGAAAAATGTGTTCCATGGGTTCCTAGGTGCCCATAATTTCCCCTTAAATGTCCAATTTCGGGCTAAAGTTCCCCAAATGGGCAAAAAGTGTCAAGGAAGAAACAAACAACCACATTTAGAACTTCTGCAACAACCAGGGGGTTGCAAGGTACTTTTTTGAAACCATCCAGGTGTTTTTTAAGTTTTAAACAACTTCCCTTGCAAAATTATTGGTTTTGAATGGTGTTTCATGCCCCTTTTCAACCCAGGGTTGCAAATTTAACACCTCCCTTTCTCAAATTTCCCATTTTACATTTTACATTTTTTTCATTTATTGCAGTAATAAATTGAATTTTTACAATTATCAAGTAAAAAATCATCAAAAATATCTCTTTCCTTTCATTCAATGTATTTTAAGACATTATCTCAGAACTAATCAATAGGTTTGTTTCCCATATTTACTTTCCCCTCTAACATCATTTTAAGTATCTTTAATAGTTTTTTTTCAATTTAAAAAATATACCTTTTTCAGTTACAAACCATTTTTTAGAATGCACACACATGTCCTCCACCATTCATGGAAGTCAACAACCCATTTTTTGGTTTGCACCTATCTACATACCAACATCTTTGGTTTTCAAGCCCCAAAACTCCAAAAACAGTGGTGTGCGGACCGGTGCATCCATAAAATCTTGGCTTGTGGATATGTTGATTTCAAAAGAGGGGTGTGCCATTAGCAATTTGGTGGCTTTGAATTAGAAGCCTCCTAGATTTATTGCACATTAAAAAAGAATATTGATATAAAAAATCATTGGATTACAAGAATAGTCAAGATTGGGAAGTTCAGATAAACTCATTTCCAACCACTGACATGCTAGCAGATGTACCCCCAAAATCACTGAAGAAAAAAAATTTAACAAATTTGTGACCCCAGCATTTCAGTAGTTTCCCCATCACATCCCTAAATATTGATTGGGAACCTATTGTTTTGAGTAACACTATCATTACTCCAAAAAAATGAGAAAAATAATTAACTGAATTTTTTTTTAAGTTAGTCAGGAGGTTCACAGAAAAATTGATCTTTTCAACTAACTTGCCCTATTAAAGCTGCACTAAGTAAAAAATAATTATTTCACCATCAATCCTTGAACTTTTAATTGGAACCCATTTTTGAAATTAATACTGTCATTATTCCCCAAAGTTAAGAAATCCAATTAACTGTGTTTTTTTTAATATAGTCACAAGCACCATGGACAAAGTGATTGTTGTGTCTTAGAGGATTCCTTCTTGAAAAATTCCAGGTATTCATTGTAGACAAAATAGTTGTGGTAACTTGGCGCATGGTTTCTAAGAAAAATCCTTAGTTAACTTATCAGAAAGAGTTACAAAATTAAAGTGGGAAGGGGGACATTAAATTGGGACCGGGGAAATCCCTCCTGCCATAATTGGATGGGCATCCCAGAAAAAGTACTATTGGGGAAGGATGCAGCTAACAACATGAAAATTTCCAAAATTATTTGTGGATAGTAATTTGAATGTGTTGCCTTTTGAACTGCTTTTATTTCATAATACTGTAAGGGCGCTTTTTTTTGAAGAATTAAAGGAACACCTGACAATCAGCCCAACGGCATTTGATTAAACTATCATCCCCACTCAGACATATTACTTTGGCAATTGCAGGTACACCACAAGACCTTCATGATTCTTTTGTGGGACAATCCACAACGCAGGATTTGGGTCCATCTGACAAGCCATGATGGTTTCAACTATGTGCTGCTGACCATATTACCAAGAATGGGGCTCCAGGACTACCTGCAAATTCCAAAGATGCCATTTGGGTGTTTTGAGTCATGGGCTATATGGGGCCAAGACCAAAGTACTGGGAAAAAGGCACAGTCCATGGTCTTTTTTATCCTTCTCAGATGGTATAAGCCTCCTGGATGCCAAGACCATTTCTGTCCTTTAGCTACCAGAGGTGATAGAATAAATAATAAATATATCATTCAATAAATGCAGCAAAAATCCATAAAATATTTGGATAAATTAAGGGATATGAACCGCACGTGAAGGCTAATGCATAAATATGTATCTGACCCAATCGGTGCTTCAGCGCCAACTGTCAGCTGCGAGTGACATCTCCACATTGTCTTGCAGACCATGAGTTCGGACGGGGGTACGCAAACGCAAATGCCACCAACCGGGACTGGCTTCCACATGACCCGCCCCGCAACTTCGAGCGGCAGTCGTAATCGAGCTGGCGAAGCCCATGGACTTCTGAACATGGGTCCGTCCCTGGCAGGCGGCATCATGACGAAGTCCTGGTCCACTAATGACATCGAGGGAACCCGCGGAGGATGGCACGTGCGGTGTTCGATGGACGCCGAGTCCCCTGGGCGATCATTTCAGTGATCCCATGCAGATCCAGCGTGCAAATCCACCTACACAGAACGAGCTCTAGACTGGCATGGGAAGGATGCTGCTTAGGCCCGGCCGGGTTGGATTCATCACTTAGCTGGCTCAAAATCAAGCGTTTGTGAGTGCTGGGAACATTCTTAGAATATGGCTTCAGGTGAAACAAACCTTGCATATGATATCCTGGGCTAAAATTCGCACATGATCTAAATGAATACATGCTCTGAAAACGTATACTACCGGTTTCAAGAAAATTGTCCGGGGTGTTGTAACGAACTGGCCCGCTAAGATATTCTGTATCAGGCTGTCCATGGGTTTGTCAGAGTTTGAGATTCTGTACCCAAACCACGGGTTCACTTTTGGCGGTTGAGGGCCGCGAAGTCGACAACAAGGGTTGAATCAACGTCAATCGCGTTGACCGCCTGGCATTTCGACGACAGGATCGGTCGGTGGTTGATCGACCGCGGGCTGGAGGTATTTTCGACCTATGGGTCGAATCACCCGTCTGATGGCTGGTGATTCGAGGTCAGCATCGTGGCGTCGTCTCCTTGCTCCTGCGGTCAATTCACCAGCGGGATGCACTGGGTGGATCCATGTGACATGGTTTCTGAGGAACTGGTCTGTGGTCTATGTTGAAGGTTGCGCTAATACTTCTTACACAACTTATCAGTGTGCAATGTAACAATTCTGCGGTCAATTGAAAAGTAAAAAAAAAATGCAAGAAACAAGAAACCCTTCATTGAAAACTGTACTGCTTCAAAACACATTTTTTTTTGGTTTATTTTCTTTAATCTTTCAACTCAAGTTATTTTTGATATTGGTTTGTTAATTTTTTTTCTTGATTCTACTTGTAAGGGATGTTACTATTAAATTACAAAACCTTTCAAGTATCACATGTGAAGTGCTGGCCTCAAGAGTTGAGGGAAGCCCTTGTCTTGGCTCACCCCACTGTCATGCTTCAAGCTTAAGGGTTATTGTCTTCTCCACTTCAACATATCCTTTTCCTCAGTACCATCTACCTCAGTCCATAATTGTGACACAAATAAAGCACAACATCAATGGTGCCTTCTGCTTACCACCTCTGGCTTGCATAATGACCTTCCAATCTTGGCAACTGACTCTGTATATACTTACAAATCTTACAGTGAACTCTATAACAGTCAACCATCCATTCAAGCTTTGCTCCTCTACCCTGGGTATCATCAGCCCTCAGACTTCCATTCTTGGTCACACACTCACACTAGTTTGCACCCATGCCTAGATAGCCACACCAACTGTACAGTTTGCAAATGGACTAGTCCCTTACCCTGCATAAACTGTCAAGTAGAGATTCCTCAAGGTTGAGTTTGAAACCCACTGCGGAAGCGCAGACCACTCGGTAACCTCAAGCATGTGCAAACATCTCCCAACCCAGCCCAACAACACCAGTTGCGGCAGGAGGAAACCATTGTCTGTGGCTCATTGGACAGCCCTCTCTGGTCTTGGCTCTCTCTCTCCCTTGTTGTTCCTTCCTATTCTCAAGCTCTATACGTCTAGCTGTCCCCACCAAACCTCAAGACCTGGCTTCAACCCCTCATAGTCAATTGCAACCACCAGGAGGAGCTAGGAATAATCTCAGAGGAGGTAGGATTGGAAATTGGATCTCTTCTGTCTTTTCTTTTCTTCCTACGTCTCTCCTTCTCATTGTTATATCCTTGTCTATCTGTTCTCAAGAACCAGCTGGATTAATTATCTGTCATCCCTTACAGACTGATTGGCTAGTTTTGCAAATACTCCTGACTGTGATCCTTGACTGAGCCTACTAGCCAACCATCTACTGCAGGTAAATAATTCAAGCCAAAGTTATAACTATCATCACCCATTTCTTACAGTTATACTTACTCTGATATTGTATTTAGTATATACTACTACAAGGGTTATACTAAGTGCTGAAATAAAGAGTCTTGTGAAATTTTCTCATAAACTACACCTTCATATTTGCATTGTCTTCACATGCTATTCCTTCCTATCCCATCCATTATGTTCTTGTATGCTCAGATTCTATTGTCTTGCACCTATGCTACTACCTCAGGAACAACTGTACTGTTATTTCATTTCCTATTCTATTCATGTAATTCATTGCCTCATTGCCTCTTAACTGCAGCTGGCCATCCATCAGGTTGTATCTAGTCACCTTTGGATTACCTTATAAAGTGTCAGCTTGCTACTATTGCAGAGCAAGCTGCAAAAGTAACAGAAATAACATAAAAAATAATAACATTAAAATTAACCTAAGAAGGAGTAGGAAAACCATAAATATTATTGCAAAAATGGATTCTCCACTCAAAATTAGGCAGGTTCACTCACTGACCCCACCCTTGAAATCTAACTCCTTATATTTTTAAATAATTAAGGAAAGAAAGACCAAAATACCACAGCACCACTACTGAACTTTTTGGTCAATTAACAATTTCACATGTATTGTCACGTATAGGTTTCACTACTAAAATTCAGTCAGAATTGAGGTGTTGTGTATATTTTAGGAGTTACAGACGGAAATGTGTTCTGTCACAATTCCCGCACGCAGACGCGGCAGCCAATACACCTGCGCACGGCTGAGCTACAGCACTGTCACCCTGTCAAAGGCGTATACGCAGCCCCAGGCCTCTGACAAGTATGCAGCCGCGGGACTACGGGTTGACAAAGTGACAGGCCGCCTGAGAAACCTAGGTACCGCGTAAACATGCTACAACCTACACAGGAACATTCTACATATGTAATAAATGTTCCTGTGGACAGTAGATAGTCTAAAAATACATAAAATTATATAAAAATACCTAAATAACCTTTATACGTATTTTTTATTAAATATAAATTCAAAGTACCAAAAATGTCAAAAATAAGATAATGACTACTTCTAAAAATATATTAAAATACTTTAATATACTATTATGAGAATTTCTAGACATCAATATTTTTGTGACATACTAAGAAAACTAATGATGTAAAAATAATACATGAATACACATGACTTATATTTTAAGTAATTATTTTAGTAAATCAGCTGAAATTTGAAAATAAGGAGTAAAATCAATATCATGACTTTACTCCAATTATTTAATACATGATGAGAACTCAACTGAAATAATACTATACCTAGGAATGTCTATTAAAATAATTATTAACTTACTTGGAACATTTACTAAGGATAATTAATTAAATAATAAATAAAAAGGACAGATTAGTGTTATTAACATGTCCAAATATCAATTATAAAGTAGAATAATTCCCATAACCTGTGAAATTAGATGCTACCCATGCTACAGCACCAAGAAAACATGACAGGCTACTACTGGTTACCCTGCTAGCCTCAGTGTCTGGCACCTTGAGCCCCTGTACCCCTCAGAAGAACAATATTGGGACTCAAAAAGCTATAAATAAAGAACTCTTTTGAGGATATTGATACCCAGAGAACCAGTTATATTTACATCCAGACACCTTTCCAAGGTAATCTAATAGTTATAAGAGATAAGTAAGTGATTTATGGCTTTAGTCTGATTGATAATATCCGTCCCCAACCCTTCTTATCAATTTATACTGCTCAACAACCTTATAACCCCAGTATACAGGTTTAACCCATCAGTGCACGTCCCAAACAGGTACCCAAAGGATTTAATAATATACCAGTGATTCTTATTATCATTTCTATGTTGTGGCAGCTTGGTTACAAAGCCCTGCCACTCCACCTTGTGTTTTATATACATATTATCTTTGGGCAATATATCCTTTAAGAATATAAATTAAAGGTTCCAAAGTAACCAGGCCTACATGCTTTCATACTGAATTCCCTGAAGAGATGTGTTAAAGATCCCCAATATAATGGTGGCCCCTCTATTAAAATATTTTAATCAATTTATTTATATTGATTTATAACAATAAACTATATCCAAACCAATTAACCTTCCAATAAGCTTTATCCAAATATTTTAAAGATTTTTGCTGCATTTATTGAATAATATATTTATCATTTATTCTATCACCTCTAATAGCTAAAGGATAGCAAGGATCTTGGCATCCAGGAGGCTCACATAAAGGCTGTGTTGCCTGCCTGAAGATTGTCTCCTCAGTTAGTCAATTTCATACGTTGTGGTGGTCTTTTATAGATGCAAGTTGGAATAGGCTGCACGCTGCGTGCTCAGCAGTAGCAGCGGGCTCAGCAGGGGAAGAAGGCTCAGCAATGGGTGCGGCTTTGCTGCAGCAAGTCCCGCTGAGGGCTCAGCAGCAGTCAAATTGGGCTCAGCATCTGGAGAAGCGGGATGGATGGATTGGATCAGATTGGATGGATTGCGCATGGTGTGGTGCTCCAAAACCTAACCTATAGCCATCAGGCTCACTTTTCTAGTATAAGGACAGCTCCAATCATCAAAAAGACCTCAAAAATGGACTCTACACCAAAAATAACCCCTAGTCACTCAGCCATAGTACCCCCCTATCTCTCATGGTTTAGAAGATACAGCTCAAACCAACTCTGGCCTACCCATACCCCTACCAGGTGCCACAGACCAGTGAAAGTTCATGGACATACCCTGGAAGCCTTCAAGTACATACACCATACAGTACATCCATATATCACCAAACAAACCTGCAGCCTATACAGAATTAATATATGCAAGACACTGCATGCAGCACCAAACAAACCACCTCATCTGTATACACAGCAATATATGCAAGACACTGCATGCAGAGGCTGTACAGCATCTCAAAGGACACCATACAGAAGCAATATATGCAGGGTAATGCCTGTACAACCAAAAAAATAACCAACCACCACTATACAGAAGATAATTTATGCAGGGGGCACCTGTATCCATGCAGCACAGCAATGCATGCAAGGGTGTACATGCATGTAGATCCTGCACAGCCTCCTCCTCTGACCAGCCAAAATGCCTCATCAACTGTATTCAATGTACTAGGGAGACCCTCAGGGGCAGCCCTGAGGGCAGGATTTTCTATAAAAAGAGGGCCTCTCTCCCCCCATCCAGGTATCACCAGTTCCCCCCATCCTCCCCTCCAGGGGATCACCATGCCTCCTAGGCACCCTTAACCCATACTTTTACTACTCTCAACCATTATCCCATAACCCATACTATCATCATCACCAATCTCATATCCCATACCATCACCATCACCATCACCATCATCATCATCATCAACCACCACCATTACCCTGGATCCTCCACCATCATCAGCAAATAGTTTTGACCATGACCCAACCCAGTAACCCATACTTTTGACCATCCACCACCACCATTATTTACTCCATACCCAATACCTTTCAACATCACCACCATGTGCCCATAACCTGAACATCATCACCTACCATCATCATCATCAGTCATCATCATCACCTACCATCATCTTCATCAGTCATCATCATCATCACCTACCATCATCATCATCATCCATCCTCACCATCACTTACCATCATCATCATCAGTCATCATCATCATCCCTTACCATCATCATCATTGGTCATCATCATCATCCATCATCATCATCACCTTCCTTGACCATCATCAATCATCATCATCACTTGCCATCATCATCATCACCTACCTTGACCATCATCAGTCATCAGCATCACCTACCTCATCCATCATCATCCATCATCATCACCACCTACCTTGACCATCATCAGTCTTCAGCATCACCTACCTCATCCATCATCATCACCTACTTCATAAATCATCATCATCATCAAACATCACCATCAGTCATCAACTATAGGCCCAACCATTTCAACCTTTATTCAAATCATCACCTGTATCACCAAAGGAGTATCAATCAGTAACAAATAAAATAAATAAAAAAAATATATAAAGGATAAGACTAGAGAAAGGATTCTTCCCTCACTCAGCTTCTATCCACCAGGTAATCTATCTGTTCCACCATTTCTTCCTTATCAAGCTTGAATAAATTGATCCTAGGTCTGATAGAGACTACTATAGTAACAACTCTATCTGAAAATCAGCCACCAATCTCTTTTGTTTTATTTTTGTGAGACTCCTATAGTACTTAGAGGGGCAGGCAATTAAAAACCACTCTTAGAATTCCTCTATCTTATTAATAGTTGTAGTACTAAATTCCACCTCAAGTGACTGCCAGCAAGCTATTTTCTAAACTTTACCCTATCCCAAAGGAGTCTCCACAGCGGATCACACAGATATATCTTGGATATCTGGAATGGCGCGTTGGGCGGATACAGAAATGTGCGGGGGGCTCCAAGTTAGGCGCGATGCAAGGCCCCACCATGAGAAGGACCAACCAGGTTGACGTAATGGTAGGCAGGTAATACGGATGGATATGGGATATGGGACATGGGATATGGGTTGTGGATTATGGGATGGGAAGGATAGGTTTGAGGCTAGGGTTCTGTGCTTAGGGGTTGTATTTCATTATTCTCACTTGTTTCTGGTTGTACTTAGGTTAGGGTTGAGGGGTAGGCTACTTAAGCCGCACCCTCAACCCGGATATCATGGAGGATTGGACACCAAGGATCATTGGTAGTCATAGGTTTTTGGAAGGATCTTTACTCTAGATTCTCTATCTCTCAGTTGAAGGGTGAACAGTTGCACTCAGGGTTTACAGATGCAAGGGATTAATAAATTCCAAACTTGGAACTATTTAAGGAGAAGTACTCTTCTGTATTCCACATCTGGGGGTATGGCCAGTGTGGTGTTGTATTTATAACCTTGGATTGGGAGCTGCGTTGCGGGATGCGCGCTCAGCAGTTGGGTAGGTCGGGCTCAGCATTTGGGGTGCACGTGGTCTCAGCAGTGCCTGCTGCGGGCTCAGTAGCAGCGGTTGAGGGCTCAGCGGCAGGGATTGTGGGGCTTGGCACCAGGTGCGGGTTGGGCCTACTCTGGGGGGGGGGCGCCGGGCCGGGACCTGCCCAGGGAACACAGACCAAGTGATGGAGCCGGCCCAACCAAGCTTGCGGGGGGCTAGTCCGGAAGGCAAGGGCGGGGAAATTGGGGGTTATATGCGCCGGGGAGGTTTGCGTGGGCATAAGCGCAGGCCAAATCATGGATTGTGGGATCCGCGGGCGCAGGCAGACGGATAAACCGGGGGGGCTACAATTAGGGCGCGGCGGAGGGCCGCGCCATGAGAAGGACAAACGGGACGTACGTGATATTGAAGGGGAGGGTTTCGGACGGGGTGGGTGGTAGGGGGTAGGGTTAGGGTGGAGCTAGGGTTCTGTACTTGGGGTTATGTTTTCATCTATCTTGCTGCTTGTGGTTGTACCTAGGTTATTGCTGCTTGTGGTTGTACCTAGGTTAGGGTTGAGAGGGAGGACTCAAAAATACCTCACTCTCAACTCCGGGTTTGGAGGAGGCTATGAGATTACAATATATATCATATAGTTCATATCACCAGACCTCCAGGAAATGGTATAAGAAGGATTGGAGGGAAGGAATTTATCTTATCATCACACTCTCTATTCTTAAACTCATTGCATCCAATCTCCTTACAGATGCTAAGACCAATAACTTCCAGAACTTGAGGACAACTTTAGGGGTATCACCTCTCTTGTTTCCACATCTAGGGGTCTGGCCGGGAAAAATCTTTTGTCTAGGTCTCTCAAAGCTAGCGGGTGCAATGTTGCCAACAATTACTCCAGGATCAAACTTCCCACCTTCCTTCCATCTCCTGTTGGGAGCTGGAGGGCCAACACCTCCACCACCGCCAACTACTTGGTCCAGCGGTTTTGCTCCTCCTTGGTCGGAGCCTTTGGAGGCAGCTGAGGCTCCACAACGGGTATGACTTAGGCTGCAGAACTTCCCTCATCTCTGGTTCAACACCGCGGATATTGGGCGCTTTCTGGCAAGGTTTGAGGATATTGCGGACTCCAAACATGCAAAGGGCAATCATAAGGTCCGTACGGTCCTCCTCTTTATCACAGACAAGAATAAACTCCAGGATGTGGAGGATATGTCTGGCTACAAGGCCCAAGACTGGGAAAGGCTCCAGAACAAGATGATGGCAAGGTGGGGGACGTGTGAGCCCCGCTTCCGGGAGACAGACTTTGAGAAGGTGGCGGCAGAGGCAATTTCGCAAGGTGGGGTGCGGACGCGGAGTGATTTGTCCAAATACAAATCTACGTTTGACCCATCTACAGTTACCTAGAGAAGAACCAGGTGGTAGCAGGTCAAAAAGGGGCAATGAAGCGGGCATTTCTAGGCCGGCTTGCACCACAACTTTGTGCGCTGGTCCAGCGGTATCTATTCAAACACAGGTTGGTATTGCTGTCAGTGGATTGGAGTGTTGCGCTTCTTCCAAACCTAAGCGCAATCAACCAGGCGGTAGAAAGCAAGATCAATTTGGAAGAACTGATTGAGGATACAGCCAGTTTTTTCCCGGCGGTTTCAAGGCAACCAATGGCCTCTTCCACTCTGGCTCTGACGCAGGTACTGCCAGCAGGCCCACCAGCAACGGAGCGGCTGGCAGCCCCTTTGCATTCAATGGAAGTACAAGTGAACAAGGTAAAGGATATGTTACAGGACCTACGGATACTTCTGAAACAGATAGCGGCCCCACCAACAGCTCTGCCTCCTCCTCCTCCGCGCGGAGTTCCGCCTCACATGGGGGCGGGATTCCAGCCCAGTAGCGGGCCGTCGAGTGGGTTTTCCGTTTGTTTGTGCACCTATTGCAGCGATAAAGGTCACTGGAAGTCTTTTTGCGCGGAACTGACCAAGGAAATGGACAAGGGGTTGTTCTGCACGTCCGGGCCAACTTACATATTCCCAACGGTGTGGAAAGAATAAGGGTTATCCCCCTATAATTTTCCCAAGGTTTGGAAGTTAAAGGTTTCCTGCATTTGAAAGGAGATGAGGATGCCCGGAGTTGCACTTGAAATGAGAAATAGGAATAAGGAGATAAGAGATAAAGAAGAGTAGAGAGAGAGTGAAATCTCCAATCCTTCAATCCTAAGAGCTTTCCACCTGGATGTGTATCCGGTATGAGTTCCTTTAATCTCTTGGTGAGATGTTTGATCCAATCCAGTGATGTGATGGATGATTCCATTCCATTCCTTCCATCCCCCCTTCCAACCCGGAGTTGAGAGTGAGGATAAGTCCTCCCTCTCAACCCTAACCTAAGTACACGCCCAAATAACAGCATGAAAACAAAACAGAAAACAATCCCAAGACAGAAACCCTAGCCTCCTCTCCCCACCTCTGACCAAACTCCCCCCCAATGTCCATATGCCATTCCTTCCATCCGGTTCTTCCTTCTCATGACGCGGTCCTTGCACCGCGCCCTACTTGGAGCCCCCCGCGCCTGTCCGTATCCGTTTTTCCGCGCCCGTTGTGGATGTCTGGTATTATCCGGCATGATCCGCCCGCTTGCGCGCGCTCTCCGTCCGTTCCTTTATAGCCCGCGGATTGCTCCGCCCCTACGTATCCAAACCTGCGCGCCCGCAAACCTAGTCAAGCGCACTACCTTCCGAATCCAATCTCCAGGGCGGATCTCCGCCCACGCCAAATTCAATGCTGATCCCAACCCGTCCACTAGGTGCGGAGCCAAACAGCGGCTGCTGCTGATCCAGCAGCAGCTGCTTCTGAGCACTCCGCATACCCTAATGCTGAGCCCGCTTGCCTCCAATGCTGAGCCGGCAGCCGCAATGCAGTTCCCAATCCATGTCTATAAATTGACACCACATCCCCCCCCAACTTGAGTTCTGTCCCCAGAAGTCTTCCATTGCTTCACCATAGCACAACCCCTGCTACTTCCACTACCACCCCCACCACTCTCACTACCACCTTCCCCATCCTCCTCCCGCTCCATTGCCACCATGCTCCCATGCAAGTTCTGCACCCGGAACGGGCACGTGTGTTTGATTGCCCCTGGTCGACGCACCTGTGTTGCTTGCCGTCACGGCCACCATTGCTGCTTGCTTAGTGACGGCATGCCCCAAGCTCCCCCCCAATCCAGCTCTCGCCCCAGGCCGCGCAAGAGGGCTTGTCCGGACCCGTTCGTAGTTTTGGACGATGACTCAATCTTGGAAGGCTTGTGGACACCCCCCGGTTCACCTTCATCCCGCCGCCCCCAAGCGCCATCACCCCCCACCTTGCACGTGAGCCGCAACTCGGCATCACCTCTCCGCCGGGCCAAACCTCCGCAATGGAGCAAATACAAAACCTTGGAGGAATGGCGCACGGCAACCCGCGCTTGGGCCGCCGCTGTCGGCGTGAACCAAACGGTACCGGACCCAAGGCTTTCCGGACAACCCGCAGCCGCGCCAGCACCCTCTCCTCCTCCTCCACAAGGCACCCCGCCACCGCCCGCGCCACCAGCAGCCTTGGATGAGAGGCCTACAACCCCCGACGTCCCTCCACCTCTGTCACCCATTGTTGTCCCGTCATTGCCTCCAGCTGAACCTATCCCCCCTGTTGGTTCCCCGGAGGCCCCATCTTCACCGGCCGCTCCTCCCCCCAGCCCTCCTGAGATCCCGGAAATTCCAATTGTAATGGCACTCCTGGCGGCCGGCTTGGAGGTTTTTGCAGAAAGGTCAACCACAATGCTTCAGGATTTCCTTGCAATCCCCAGCGCCCAATCCTCGGAATCCCGGCGCAAGCTCCTGGCGTCTTTCCGGGCCTTACTGGCGACATCAAGGTTGGAAATGGATGAGATGATGAAGATGGCTTAGGCCCATTGCCCCCCTTCCCCTTCTTCCCTTTCTCTTCTTTTGGTTGTACTGCGCTTCCTTTGTCCTAAGAAAATACATGTATCTGCGCGAGGTCTTAACCTTCTGAAAAAAAGTGCACGACCGCGCTTTGTGAGAATGAGCTTGAGATTGAGGTCCGCGTCCGCGCTCTTTGCTTTGTGAGCGACCGTAAGTGACCAACCATTCCAAAAAGGGGCACCTGGACCGCCCCAGACGAACTGCCACACAGTTCCCCATACCCATCCTGTAACAAACACAACAACCAAACACCAGCAGGCACCACCATCAGGGAAGAGAGAGAGAGAGAGTAAGAGAACAGACATTCTGGGGTGTCTAGTTGTTCCGGCTGTGAACCAGCTAGAGCACCCCCTCACCAAATCAAGCTTATTCCCATACCAACCACCCATCCTTGAGATATCCTGAGAGAAAAAAAGAAAAAGAGAAAAAGAAACCAACAGAGAAGAAAAATAGAAAAGAACACTTCTTCTTTTTTTTTTTTTTTTTTTTCTTCCCGTGCGATGCCGGTAGACCGCCCGCAAATTGCTCTTTGTCCTGTTTCCCCCATCCGCGGGATTTTCCTTGCGTCCCGGTTCCACGGGGCTTGTCCTTGCGTTTACGGACCCGGCTTTGTGCCGCGCCCGCGTTTCCTGCAAAAACCACCAAGCCAGCAAAGACCCCACAATCCAGATAAGAAAGAAACATAGAGAAACAAACATTCTGGGGTGTCTAGTTGTTCCGGCTGTGAACCGGCGAGAACACCCCCTCACCAAATCAAAACTTATCCCCTACCCCCACCACCTCCCCCCCCAACGTGGCCACTGTCCCCAGCTGGTGGCAACCGCCTACTCCGTCGCAACGGCACGTTCTCCGCTTCTCCGCCCAAAGACAAGTCCCTGGATTGCGTCTGCTCCTGATTAGTCAACCGCCCGCACAAAACCGGAGCTTGTTCCGTGCGGTCTCCTTGGTTGACTAGAAAAAATCCTCCGAGGGTTGCCCGCCGCAGACCAACCCCGCGTCCACTTCCTCCTCATACTCCGACACTCTCCTCCGCTTTCCCTGCCCATGATTGCAGAAAGTTGTCTCCAAACTTCTGCTGGAAAAATCCTCCACAGTCAATGCCTCCATTCCCGCCCCCGGATCAAAAACCATTCTTGCTTGGAACCCAAACATGAACGGCCTTCCCAAAATCACATCCCCACAATCAACCAAAAGAAAAGAAAGAGGCCTACAGACCCTTGCGACCTTGACCTCCTCCTCCTCAACTACCCCATCCACACAACACTCCCCTCCGTTAAGCGCGCGGAGACCCATTGCACATTTCCGCCAAACCAACCCCAAATCATCCACCATCCGCAATGGCATCAGGTTCACCATTGAACCGCTGTCCACCATAGCCCACACCTTCCTCCCCGCTATGACCATCGGAATGTAAGCAAGCGGAGTCAAAACCAATTTTAACTCACACTCCTTGCGCCCCTCCTCCTTCCGCGCCACATGAACCCGCTGCACCGTCTGAGGTACCCAGCCCTGACCGCAATCCCGCAACGCCTGCACCATCTTGTCTACCACCACCAGAGACACGGCCGCCAGTTCCTGCAAGGTCAGCGGGACCGGAGTCTTGTTCCACATCACCCTACGCACAATGTCCGCCGCTTTCTTCTTCCCTACAGGATTTGCTGCCGGCGCCTCAGTTCCGGGCACGCGTGCGGCCGGTTTTGGAACGGTCAACGGGGGTTGCTCCTTTGCATCCACCTCCATCTTATCGGAGACCGCCACCTTCTCTTCCGTTGCCACTACCCTTACCTCAGCTTCCACCCAAGGTGGTCGCCACAATCCGGGACCGGTAACAATGCCTAGTGACGCTTGTGCCGTTGTTCCCGCCTCCTGACCCCGTGTGTGCACCTGCTGCATTGCGGTTGGCTGGCTTGGCTCCATTGGAATCTGTTTTCCCATTGGAAACATGTACCCCATGCCTGCTGGTCAAACCAATCCTGCGTTGAGATCCTTTGTAAGCTCCTTGCACACCAATTGCCAATGACTGTTTGCCCCGCAGTATGAGCACCCCCTTGGCACAAAAGTACCAGGCGGCCAAAACCCTTCCACCATGTGCGGTGGAGGCCCTCGCGGCTGCTGCTGGCCCATATGGCTCATGCAGATCTTCAAATCCTTCATCAGCTCCGTCAATTCACTTACCGGAGGGGTGGACGCGGGTTGAGGAACCGGAGAACGCGTGGCAGTAGGTGGAACCAGGGCCGGAAATTGCGCCGGAGCCAAAACCTGGGGGGCAGATTTCTTTGGTCCCGCTGGGAAGAACTTAGCGGTATCCTCAATAAGATCTTCTAAGTCAAGCTCACTCTCCACTGCCTGGAAAATGACAGCCAACTCCGGAAGGAGCGCAATACTCCTGTCCAATGACCGCTTTACCAAGTTGTGATCGTAAAGATGCCACTGCACCCTTGCCCCAAATTGAGCGCCTAAAACGCCCATAAACGCGCGTTTCATGGCTCCCGTCTGTCCCGCCACCACCTTGTTCTTTGACAAGTACCAATAGATCCAATTGAATGTCAAGGTTTAATCCGCCAGCTCCACCCGCGTTCTGACTCCTCCGCGCGCGCTCACCTCCGAGGCCTTGCGGTCAAAATTGCTTTGCCGGAATCAAGGTTTGCGACTACACCACCGCATGAGGATCTCCGCCTTCAGTTTTGGCCAATCTTGATTCTTGTAGCCTTCCATCTCCTCCACATCCCGGAGCTTCTCTTCATCCATAATGAACAGGACGACAAGCCGGGCCTTATCGGCGTCCAAAGCACCTTGCGCATCTGCAATACCTTTGTATCTCAAGATGAATCGCTCCACATCCGCATTGTTGAATTGGATGTGAGGGTAGTCGCGCGGCCTGATGCAAATCGGACAAGTGGGTTCATGGTCACTGGAGACCAATGGGGGAATGGCGTATCTTGTCCTGGGTTGAGCGGAGGGAGGGGGAGGAGGAGGGATGGAAGACGCGAGTGGGGTCAGAGTAGCGGACCCAGAAACGGAAGGAGAAGAAGAAGAAGAAGAGGAAGCAACTGTTGGGAGGTATGGATAGGAAATTGCGCCCAGTTACCTTTGAAAGACAAGAAACCTAAGGTTACTTCCCTGCCAGACCCCCAGATGTGGAAAGAATAAGGGTTATCCCCCTATCATTATCCCAAGGTTCGGAAGTTAACGGTTCCCTGCATTTGAAAGGAGATGAGGATGCCCGGAGTCGCACTTGAAATGAGAAATAGGAATAAGGAGATAAGAGATAAAGAAGAGTAGAGAGAGAGTGAAATCTCCAATCCTTCAATCCTAAGAGCTTTCCACCTGGATGTGTATCCAGTATGAGTTCCTTTAATCTCTTGGTGAGATGTTTGATCCAATCCAGTGATGTGATGGATGATTCCATTCCATTCCTTCCATCCCCCCCTTCCAACCCGGAGTTGAGAGTGAGGATAAGTCCTCCCTCTCAACCCTAACCTAAGTACACGCGCAAATAACAGTATGACAACAAAACAGAAAACAATCCCAAGACAGAAACCCTAGCCTCCTCTCCCCACCTCTGTACCAAACTCCCCCCCAACGTCCGTACACCGTTCCGTCCATCCGGTTTGTCATTCTCATGACACGGTCCTTGCACCGCGCCCTACTCGGAGCCCCCCGCGCCTGTCCGTATCCGTTTGTCCGTGCCCGTTGTGGATGTCCGGTATTATCCGGCGTGATCCGCCCGCTTGCACGCGCGCTCTGTCTGTTCCTTTATAGCCCGCGGATTGCTCCGCCCCTATGTATCCAAACCGGCGCGCCCGCAAACCTAGTCGAGCGCACTACCTTCCGAATCCAATCTCTGGGGCAGATTGCCGCCCACACCGCATTCAATGCTGAGCCTGACCCGTCCACTAGGTGCAGAGCCAAACAGCAGCTGCTGCTGCTGAGCACTCCGCATACCCTAATGCTGAGCCCGCTTGCCTCCAATGCTGAGCATGGAGCCGCAACGCAGTTCCCAATCCGTGTCTATAAATTGACACCACAACGGTCAAGCCGGTGGATCTGGGGGCCAGTCAGCCACCTCCAGTGGAGCAGGTTAGGGCAAGAGCCTGGCCCGCAGGGGCCGCTCAGGTGTCACTTGGGATTGTTACTGGGCCTGATACATGGCAAGCTCTGTGTGTGGAGGCAGAGGTTAGGGCATTGGCGTCAAACAAGCGGATTGTGTTGGAGAAGATGGATGTGGATGTCAGAGAGGGGCCGTTGACCCACACCCCAAAAACTGGAATGCAAGGGCCAGTAGGCAACGCGCCATTGACCAGTTCCGGAGGAAGGAGAAAGGCCGCAGAAATTGTGCGACGGGTGATGATGAGCAAGGTACCAATACCTCTCATGCTGCAAGAGCTGGCCGCGGTCTCCCCGGTGGTTTTCAAGGAAATGGTTCAGGCGCTGAGGGAGCACGGGTGCGGCAGGGTTCCAGCAACGGTGCAGCGCGTAAAGATGGCGGGGGAGGAAGGGGAACGCAAGTTGTGCCAATCCAAAGCTGTGTTGGTGCCGCTTGCCTATGTCCCAATGAAGATCATGGGCAGGAAGGTGTGGGCAATGGTGGACAGCGGGTTGATGGTCAATCTGCTTCCGTTGAAATTGGTGGATGAGTTGGGGCTGGTTTGAAGGAAGTGCGCTATGGGACTACGGGCGCTCAACGGAGGGGAATATTGGGTGGATGTGGTGGTGGAGGAAGAGGAGGAGGAGGTTTCAAAGGTTGGGAAGTAGCTGTTGTTTCTCTTGGTTGATTGCCGCAACATAATTTTAGGTCAACCGTTTATGTTTGGGTTTGGGGCCCAAATGGTGTTTAACATGGAGGAATGGACGGAGGCGCTGACAGTGGAAGACACGTCCAGGGCAAGGTTTGAAACAATGATCTGCGACCACGGGAAGGGGAAAGGGGTGCGGCCAGCGGCTGCCAGCAAAGAGGCAGGACCCAGGGGGGACAACCGTGAGGGTTGCCCCGCGGAGGATTTTGCCTAGTTGACTGCAGGTACCGCGTGGGACAGGCTCCGGTTTTGTGCGGGCGGTCAACTAGGAAGGAGCAGGAGGGGGAAGGAAGGGCGTGGAGGGCGCAGGCGGCAGAAGTAAGTCCTCTTCCTCAGTATGCGTCATCAGAAGTTACTGTGTTTCAAAAGCCCTACCATAGTGCCACAATTGTGAGCAAAGGCAAGAGCCGCGGGTTGATTATTGCCAGGAATCAAAAGGACGACGGTGGACGCGTGAGGATGGTCAGGTGCAACACAGGGCAATACAAGCCCGTGGCACAAAAGGTTTGGCCCCGGAACAAGCCAATGCCGCAGGGACTGAACGGGCCTCTAAGGCCAATCTCCTGGTCTTGGGACCCCTGGGTAAGTAAGTTAAAAAAGTCCGGGTGGGTAACAATGTTGGCGCGGATCACAGATGAGCGGATTGAGGCACTTAATTTTGGACCAACGGAGTGGTTGAGTGCGGAGAAAAAGAATTTGCTGGCATTGGTGTTGGTGCTCCGCAAAAAAGCCCTTGCCTTTGGGCCTGACAAGCGCGGATTGCTGAGGAACAAGGTTGGCAATCCCTATGTGATCCCCACGGTTCTGAACAAGCCCTGGAAGATCAAGCCAATCCCAATCCCTCGGACCGTGCGGGAACCCTTCTTGGAACTGGTCCGGGAGCGCGTGAGGACGGGGCTGTACAAGCAGTCCACATCAAGCTACTCTAGCCCAATCTTTGAGGTTGTTAATCAGGACAGAAAGTTGCTTAGAATTGTTCACAAACTGCAGCGGCTTAACTCATTCACCATCCGGGATGCGGGATTGCCTCCGCGTGTGGACAAGTTCCTGGAATCAATGGCAGGGCGCGCGTGTTACGGATTGGTCAATGTAATGAGGGGGTATGATCAGCGCAAGCTCCATCCCGACTTGCGGCTGTTGACCGCGTTCAAGACAGGATTGGGGAGGATGCAGCTAACACGGTTGCCGCAGGGCGCAAAAAAATTGGTGGCGGTTTATCAGGCCCAAATGACATGGATTCTGCGGGAAAACATTCCAGACGGGGTTCTGATTTTCATTTACAACGTGGGCATCAAGGGATCAAAGACAGATTACGGGGGCGCGGTGTTGGAAGAAGCCCCAAAGATCCGCCGCTTCATCTGGGAGTACGCGCAGACATCAGAGCGGGTCTTGTTCCGGATTGAGGAAGCAGGGCTTACAGTGTTGGGGAGCAAGTTGGAAGTTTGTGTTCCGGAGCTGGAATTGCTAGGACATGTGGTGGCTTTCAAGGGCAGAAGAATGGCAGAGAAGAAACGGAACAAATTCCTCAAATGGCCAACCCCGCGGACGCCTTTGCATATCCTCCAATTCCTGGGACTGTGCGGTTACTTTTGCATGTTCATTGAGCGGTTCGCGGAAGTTGCAAGTCCGCTGCGGGCGCTAACACGGAAGGGCGCAGCGTGGGAATGGACAGAAAGGTGTGACGCTGCCTTTGCAAAGCTCAAAGAGACTGTGGGCCGCAACATCTTCCTCTGGGACCTTGACTACAACGCAGGAGGGATCCGCTTGGCTGTCAACTCTAGCAAGTTTGGCGCGGGCGGCTTCCTGACGCAGGAAGAGGATGGTAAGGACAGGCCGGTTCTCTACGAGTCCTTGACGTTTACCGCAACAGAGAGTTGGTATTTGCAGCTGAAACTGGAATTATGCGGGGTCACCAAAATCATGCGGAGGCTTCAGAACCTGCTTTGGGGGGTACACTTTGAGCTGTTGGTTGATTTGGAGGCCCTGGAGCAGATGATCAATTCTCCAACGCTGCCAAACGCTCCTATGACTAGGTGGGTGGCGTTTCTTCAGCTCTTCAATTTTGGCATGTTCCGGGGAAGGCGTTCACAATTCCCAAGGCGCTGTTGCGGTATCTGCGGGAGGACCTGTTTGAGGGGGAGGAACCCCTGGACGTGGAGTCTCTGGTTATCTGCGTAGGTATGGTGGAGGCGGAGGTAATTCTTCTGCTGCAGCAGTCCGGGCGTTACGCAACCTTGTGCTCCTTTTTGCAGGATCTTTTGTTTCCCAAGGGTACGTCAGGGGCAGTAATTCAATGGGTGAAACGGCGGACGACCAACTTTTACTTGCAGGAAGGGCAACTGTGGCGGCGGAGTACCCCAGTGCCTTTGGTGGTTGCGACATCAAGGAAGGACCAGGAAATGATCCTGAGGTGTCTTCACAACAACCTTGGCCACCAGGGCAAGATTGAAATGCGGAGGTGGGTGAAAGCAAGGTTCTGGTGGCCAGGGGTGGTGCCCCCGGTGCCTGAATGGGTGAAGTCTTTTGAAGCGTTTCAACAGCAGAGCTCTAGGCTTCCCAGGGAGGTGGGTCACCCTACGGGGAGGAGGCGTTTTTTGGGGCGGGTCTCCCTTGACGTAGTCCACATAAAGGCAGGAAAGTTTGCGTACCTTCTGGTTGCGCGGGAAAATCTATTGAGTTGGGTCGAGGCTTGTCCTCTGGTGAAGTTGTTGGCGGAGAAGGTTGCTCAGTTTCTAGAGGAGGATTGGTTTGCGCGGTACGGTTTGCTTTGCCTGGTCACTGTTGATGGAGGCGCGGAGTTCCGGGGTTGTCTGATGACGCTGGTCCTGAATTGTGGAGCTAAGTTTGAGTGGGTCAAAGAGTACTATCCAGAGGGCGCCGGGATGATCAAATGCGGTCATCAGCCTATCAACGACGCCCTGGTAAAAATGAGCAGTGGCAGGAGGCTCTTCCGGCGGTCCTCTTTGCGGACAGGATCTTGGTCAAACGCTCAACGGGCTACTTGCCTTACAAACTTCTCTACGGACAGCGTCTGGTGCTTCCAGTGGACATTGAGCTGGAAACCTTCTTGGGCATGGACTGGTGGAAGGTGAAGACCTCCACGGAGCTTGTGGAGGCGCGCGCCAAACAGCTTCTCCGACGGGAAAAGACCCTGGCAAAGGCTGCAGAAAGGTTGCAGAAGACTAGGATGGCGTCGGTCCACTATTGGGACAAGCGTTGTTCCCATTTCCTCCGGGATCCATTGCGGAAGGGGGACTTGGTCTTGCTGTACAACCGGAGTCTGGAGTCCCAGTGGGGTAAGCTTTTCGCCAACCAATGGAACGGCCCCTTCTGCGTGGCATCCAAGTTTGAGGGTGGGAGTTATCAGCTTGAGGAATTGGACAGGGCGCCACTCAAAGGGAAGGCCGCGGCTTTGCACGTAAAACACTTCTTTGAATGCGGCTCCACCTCCTTTGACAAGACAGCTGGAAATGGCGCGGACGCAGGAGACGGGGCAGATGGTTCAGGATTGGTAGAAAGATCAGGCTCTTTGGCTGAAGAGGAGCCCGTGTGCAAAGCGCTGCTTCAAAGGAGCAAGAGGCTACAAACTGCTGGGGAAAGCTGTCAAGCTGGAGGGGGGATGTGAGTAGGTTTAAAAGTTGATTTGGTGAGGGGGTGCTCTAGCCAGTTCACAGACGGAATAACTAGGCACCCCAGAATGTTTGTTTTCTTATTTCTTGAATACATCGCTTTGCAAGTTGGTACTGGTTTTTGTTATGATTGGTTGCAGGAACGCGGGCGCGGCGCAAGCCAGGTCCGTAAAGGCAAGGACAAGCCCCGCAGCTGGGTAATGTGGGAAAAGGAGCGGAGGCCCGGTGCTAGCAAAAAAAAAAAACTTTTTCTGTTTGGGTTTGGTTCTTTTCTCTGTCTTCTCTTTATCAGTTGTCTTCTCCTACAGCGTAATGTGTGCCGAGTATGTGTGGGACACGTAAGGGACAGGTCTGATTTGGTGAGGGGGTGTTCTAGCCGGTTCACAGCCGGAACAGCTAGACACCCCAGAGTGTTTGTTTCCTCAACTTCTTTTCATTTCTTGGATGACTGTGTGTGCTCGCTGGTGGGCGGTGGTTGTGTTTGTTGCAGGTTGGGTATGGGGAACTGTGTGGCAGTTTGGCAGGGGAGGTCCAGGTAACTTCTGGGGAACTTTGTTGGCTCAGGACGTGGGCGCCGATCTCAATCTCACTCTCATTCTCACCAGGACACGGGCGCAGATCTCAATCTCCTTCTCATTCTCACAAGGACGCGGGCATAGAAATTGCAGGGGATCATAGAGTTGTCAAAAGGTGTAAGGAGGGGCGGGGCTAGTAGCTGGGGTGGACTGGGAGGAGTAAGGGGGGGGGGGTGGTCTGGTAGCAGGTAGGGTTGAGGTGGTGATGGAAGGTCCTCTGGGGACAGAACTAAACTTGGGGGGGGGATGTGGTGTCATATTTATAACCTTGGATTGGGAGCTGCGTTGCAGGCTGCGCACTCAGCAGTTGGGTAGGTTGGGCTCAGCATTTGGGGTGCGCACGGTCTCAGAAGTGCCTGCTGCAGGCTCAGCAGCAGCGGTTGAGGGCTCAGCGGCAGGGATTGCGGGGCTCGGCACCAGGTGCGGGTCGGGCCTACTCCAGGGGGGGCGCTGGGCCGCAACCCGCCCAGGGAACGCGGACCAAGTGATGGAGCCGGCTCAAAAAAGCTTGCGGGGGGCTAGTCCAGAAGGCAAGGGCAGGGCGATTGGGGGTTATACGCGCCGGGGAGGTTTGCGTGGGCATAAGCGCGGGCCAACTCACGGATCGCGGGATCTGCAGGCACGCGCGGATGGATAAACCGGGGGGGCTCTGAGTAGGGCACGGCGGAGGGCCGTGCCATGAGAAGGACAAACCCGACATATGTGATATCAAAGGGGAGGGTTTTGGATGGGGTGGGTGGTATGGGGTAGGGTTAGGGTGGAGCTAGGGTTCTGTACTTGGGGTTATGTTTTCATATATCTTGCTGCATGTGGTTGTACCTAGGTTAGGGTTGAGAGGGAGGACTCAAAAATACCTCACTCTCAACTCCGGGTTGGGAGGAGGCTATGAGATTACAATACATATCATATAGTTCATATCACCAGACCACCAGGAAATGGTATAAGAAGGATTGGAGGGAAGTAATTTATCTTATAATCACTCTCTCTATTCTTAAACTCATCGCATCCAATCTCTTTACAGATGCTTAGACCAATAACTTCTTGAACTTGAGGACCACTTTGAGGGTATCACCTCTCTTGTTTCCACACTGGGAAGTAATCCTTTGTTCCTTGTCTCTTGAAACTAACAAGCGCAATGTCCCAGTACCACCAATTGACCTTTGTGGGGTCATCTAACATTACCCCCACACCTCTTCCTCCTCCTCCTCCTCCAGTTTCTCAGAAGCAACCCACGTCAGGGGCTGGATACGGTGTCCCTTGTTCCAACAATGGTGCCAATCACAAGCCTGTTTGCATCAGGCTGCGGGGCTATCCTCAAATATGGTTCAACCCTGAGGATGTTGAGCGATTCCTTGCGCAATACAAAGGAATTTCCAACGCGGAAGGTGCAACATGTTTGGATAAGGCTTGGCTTGTCATCCTCTTCATCACCAACAAAGAGAAGCTTTGGGATGTGGAGGAGATGGAGGGGTATCAGGCACTTGATTGGCCAAAAATGAAGGCGGAAATATTGCCACAGTGGGGAAGGCGCAAACCCTGGTTTTGGGAAAGCAACTTTGAGCAAGCCAGGGCGGAAGAAAAAGCAAATGGTGGAGTCCGGACAAGGGCCCAATTGGGGGATTGTGTATCAATGTTCAATTGGATCTATTGCTACCTGGAAAAGAATGAGGTAATATTGGGACAGACAGGCGCAATGAAGAGGGCTTTTGGGAGGACTCAGTCCCCCACTCCGCGGGCAGGTGCAGCAGCACCTGTATGACAACAACTTGGTGAAGAGGTTGTTGGATGGTAGCATTGTGCTCCTTCCAAACATCCTTGTCATTTGTTGTGTGGTGGAAAGCAAGCTGGACTTGGAGGAACTGATGGAAGAAACGGAAAGATTGTTCCCAACGGGGCAAAAGAAGTCTGCTTCTCACACCCTGGTGGCACCAACCCAAGCTCTGGTTGTGGGCCCCTCAAAAACAGAACACTCTCAGGAAAACCCTCCAACAACAAGCCCAGAGGTTAGTGAAATGACAGAATTGATGAAGGATCTACGGATCTTTCTGAGTTGAATGTTGTCCGGGTTGCGCAATCCGCCTCCTCACCTTGGGGGAGCCCTTTTGTTGTTGAATCCTCCTGTGTTGGGTCTATGCAATTACTGCGGGGACAAGGGGCATTGGCAGTTGGGGTGCAATAACATGACAAAGGACCTCAAGGCGGGATTGGTTTGACAAGTGGGAAGGGGATTAATGTTCCCAACGGGACAAGCAGATCTCCTCCAAACCTGGGAATCCAACCATCATGGAGCAAGTGCGGGCGCGTGGAGAGGAATTGGCGGTAACCACTCAAGCTTTGCTGGGGATTTTCACTGGTCCGGGGGTATGGCAACAACTGCGCCTGGAAGCGGAAGTAAGGGTGTTATCAATGGAGGAGTCGGCAGCAGTGGAAAGGATGGACGTGGATGCCAAGGAATGGGTAACACCAGCAGCTCCTAAGCCGGTTGCGGGTGTTCCACAAACAGACGGGCAGACAGTGAATCCGGAGGGGAAGAAGAAGGCGGTGGAAATTGTGCGCAGGGTGATGGGGAATGAAAAAACTATTCCCTTGACCTTGAAGGAGTTGGTGGCAGTGTTGCCGCTTGTGGTAGATGAGATGGTTCAAGCGCTGAAGGATTGCAGGCACAATAGGATCCCTCCAATGGTGCAACGGGTTAACTTGGCTTGTGATGACGCAGAGCACAAGCTAGCGGGGATGAAATCAGTTTCAAATCCACTGGCTTACATTTTGATGAAGATTGCTGGAAGGAAGCTGTGGGCGCTGGTGGATAGCAGTTCTATAGTGAACCTTCTTCCTTCTAGATTGGTTTATGAAATGGGATTGGGAAAGTGGAAATGCACAATGGGGCTTTGCAAGCTTAACGGCGGGGCATGTTGTGTGGATGGGGTTGTGGAGGAGGAAGAGGTTGAGGTTGCAAGGTTCCATAAACCACTTTCTTTTCTATTGGTTGATTTCAGGGAGGCTATTTTAGGACGGCCATTCATGTTTGTGCTCCAAGCGCAAATGACGTTTGATCCAGAGGCAGGGACAGAAGCGTTAAAAGTGGAAGATTTGTCCAGTGGGCAATTCAAAACCACAATCTGCAATCAGGGGTTGGGGAAGTGGATGCCGGATTTGGCAAGAGAGGGGGAGGAGGAGCCTGGCGCGGAGTTGGTTTGCAAGGGTGGTCTGGAGGCAGATTTTGATTATTTGGCCAAGGTTACCGCATGGAGCAAGCTCCGCCTTTGTGTGGGAAGTCAACCAGTGAGGAGCAGGTGGGGAGAAGGGAGGAAGAGAGGGACGTGCAAGCACCAGAAGTAAGTTCCCTTCCCCAGTGTGCATTGCCGGGAGGTACTTCACAAAAGCACTTTCATTGTGCCATGCTTGTGAGCAAAGGCAAAAGCCGCGGTTTTGTTTTGACTAGGACCTATGGTAACAGATTCGTGCAGATGGCACGGTGCAACATTGGGAAGTATAACCCAATTGCGCAAAAGGTCCATCCCCGTAAAAAAGTGATTCCGCAGGATCTGAATGGACCACTGAGACCAATCCCTTGGTTTTGGGACCCGTGGGAATATCCACTGAAGGTGTCAGGATGGGCAATGCAATTGGAGTGGATTACGGCCAAGCAGATTGCAGCCCTTAACCTTGGACTGCCAGGCTGGTTGAGCGCAGAGGAACAGGATTTGGTGACTTTGGTGCTTGTTCTCTGGGAAAGAGCGCTTGAATTCGGACCTGAAGAACAAGGAATGTTAAAGGGCAAGATAGGCAACTCTTATGTGATTCCAACGGTTCTGCACAAACCTTGGCAGATCAAGCCAATTCCAATTCCACGGGCGGTGTGGGGGCCCTTCTTGGAGCTGGTGGGAAAGCGTGTGGGGATTGGCCTTTACAAGCAGTCAACATCAAGCTACTTGAGTCCAATCTTTGCCGTGGTTAAGCAGGATGGGAAGTCGCTACGGATTGTTCATGATCTGCAGCGGCTCAATTTGTTTACAATCCAAGAGGCGGGACAACCTCTGCGCGTGGACAAGTTTCTGGAATCTATGGAAGGACTTGCGTGCTGCAGGTTTGTGGATGTGATGGGCGGATACGATCAGCGCAAAATTGATTGGATTTTGTGTCCAATGACTGCCTTTGAGACCAGATTGGGCAGGACGCAACTGACCCAGCTGCGGAAAGGTGCAACTAACTTGTTTGCGGTTTACCAAGCGCAGATGACCTGGATTCTGAAGGACAATCTTCTGGAGGGGGTGCAGATCTTCATTGACAATGCGGGTATCAAAGGCTCAAAGATGGATTACAGAGGGGAAATGCTTACAGATGCTCCGGAGATTTGCCAATTTTTCTGGGGGTACGCGCGCACGCTGGAATGGATCTTGTTCCAGATTGAGGAAGTGGGGCTTAAGGTGTCAGGGAAATATTTAGCGGTCTGTGTGCCCGCACTGGAGGTTCTAGGACATGTGGTGGCTTCCGACGGAAGGCAAATCGGGGAAAAGAAATGCAAGAAAGTCCTCAAGTGGCCAATGCCAAAAACTGTCTTGCACATTCTCCAGTTCTTGGGATTGTGTAGCTATGTACGGATATTTATCAAGCGGTTTGCGGAGGTTGCTAGCCCATTGCCTGAATTGATGCTTAAGGGCGTGGAATGGACCTGGGGCTTGAACTTTGACCTTGCCTTTGACAAACTCAAGGAGATTTTTGGGTGCAATATTGTACGACGGGACTTGGATTATGACACCAGAGGAATTAAGTTGGCCGTGGATTTGAACAAGTTTGGCGCGGGGGCGGTGTTTACCCAAGAGGATGAGGGAAAACATTGTTGGGTTCTTTATGAGTCTGTTACATTTAGGCCAATGGAGAGCTGGTACTTGCAGCCAAATTTAGAACTTTGCGGGGTCACTAAGATTGTCCAGGGGTTGCAGCATTTGATATGGGGGATTCACTTTTTGCTTCTGGTGGATGCAGAGGCACTGGCGCGGATGATCAATTTGCCAATGCTGCCAAAAACACCTATGACCAGGTGGGTTGAATTCCTTCAGTTGTTCTATTTCATGGTGGTGCATGTTCCAGGGAAGGCATTTACAATTTTGGACGCGCTGTCTTGGTAACAGCGGGATGACCTGTACAAAGGCGCAGAACCCTTGGATGTGGGAGCGCCAATGGTTAAAGTGGGGGTGATGGAAGTAGGTGTGCGACTTCTTCTCCAGCAGTCCGGAAGGTACGCGGTCCTCAGTTTGTATTTGCAGGATCTTTGGTTTCTGGAGGACATGCCAGCCAAGATTGTTTGATTGATTTGGCGGAGGGTGAGAAATTTCTACCTGCAGGAAGGACAGCTGTGGCAGCGGAGCGCGCTGGTACCGCTCATGGTCAGCACATTGAGGGCGGATCAGGAGGTGATTCTGGGAAGTCTGCATGACAATCTTGGCCATTGCGGCAAGCTTGAAATGCGGAAGCGGGTGAGAGCAAGGTTCTGGTGGCGGGGTGTAGTTTTCACGGTACAGGAGTGGGTACGGTTGTGCAAAGCACAACATTACCTTGCAAAGTAGGTATCCCCACCGGAGAAGACGTGTTGTTTGGGCGGGTTTCTCTGGATGTTGTGCACATCAAGGCAGGTAAGTTTGTGTACCTCCTTGTTGTGCAAAACAATCTGTCAGGATGGGTGGAAGCGTGGCCGCTGGTGAAGCTCCCAGTGGAGAAAGTTGGTCAGTTTCTGGAGGAAGATTGGTTTGCGCGTTACACATCACTTTGGCTGGTAATGGTCAAGAGAGAGTTCCAGGGACGGTTGTTGGAATTGGTGCAAAGTTGCGGAGAAAAGTTCAGGAAAGTGAGGGAGTACTATCCGGAAGGCGCGGGGATGATCAAGCGCGGTCACCAGCCAATCAAGGACACAATGGTGAAGATGTGTGGCAAGGATGGCAAATGGTGGCAGGAAACCCTTCCAGTGGTTCTTTTTGTGGATCGGATTTTGGTGGAGAGATGAGTGGGTTATTTGCTGTACAAGCTGCTATTTGGGCAGCAACCCATGTTGCCGGTTGACCTTGAGCTGGAAACTTTTCTGGGTATTGACTGGTGGAAGGTTAAGATTGCAACAGAGCTAGTTGAGGCCCGGGCCAAGCAATTCCTGCAACAGGACAAGATTCTGGAGAAAGCAGCTGGAAGACTGAAGGAAACCCGCACAAAGTCCGTCCGCTACTGGGACAAGCCCTGCGTGCATAAAATCTGGGATCCGTTGCCAAAGGGGGACTTGGTTCTGCTTTACAACCGGACCCTGGAAACTCAGTGGGGGAAGCTGTTTGCTAATTGATGGAATGGGCCTTTCTAAGTGACGTCCAAGTTCACCAGAGATAGCTACCAGCTGGAGGAATTGGACGGAACTCTGCTCAAGCGGAAAGCCGCATCTTTGCTTGTGAAACAATGATTTGCGCAAGGCTAAACTTCATTTGACAAGATGGCTGGGTTGGATAGAAAAGGGGATGGTAACGCAGATCCTTCCTCTAAGGATGAGCCCGCGGGCGTGCCTTGCGTCCAGCGGAGTAAATGACTGCAGACTTATTGGGAAAGCAGCCAAGTTGGGGGGGGGGGAAGGTTGGATGATTAGGGGATATGATTGGATTTGGTGAGTGGGTGCTCTAGACGGTTCACAGCCAGAATAACTAGACACCCCAGAATGTTTGTTTTATTATTCTCTTCTCTCTGGATTGGCTTCCAGGATTATTGCTGGCTATGGATGGTTTCTTTTACGTGCAGGAACAGCTCAAAGCTAGGTCTGCAGATGCAAGGACAAGCCCCACATCCGGAATCAAACACATGGACAATTTCCAACGGATTATTCAGGGAACTAGAAAAGCGGGTTGACCGTTACAGATGTGGGTTGAAGAGCAAAGGTGCGGGCTTGGAAATGGGTTGGTCTTTTTCTTTTTTTAAAAAAAATCTTTTTAAGTTTTCTTGGTTATCTTATAGATGGGAGGTGCGAATGGGCTTGGGTGGGTTCTTTTCCTTTCTATCTCTCATGGATGTGCACACGCGGCTGGTTTTCTTTGTACTCTCTCTGTTCTGTAGGTGGTTACAGGGAACTGTGTGGCATTTTTTCTGGGGCTGTCCAGGTACCTTGAGCCAATACTTCTCACTCTCACAGGTTGCTCTCAAAAACAGGGATATTGCGCGCGGTTGTTCTTACTCTCTCCAGATACTCTCCCTCTCGCAGATCTTGCGTGTGGCTCTCATTTCTCTCATGGTTCTCACAAAGCCCACAGGCTACTCAAGATGGCGCGGCAAAAGTCCATGTCTTTGCAAATGGGCGCAGGGAAGAATACAAGATGGAATGGAGGGAAGACGGAAGAAAGGGGGGGCAATCCGCCTAAGCCGGCCAAGTCCTCATCACATCCTCCGCGTCTGTGCAAGCCTCCGCGGCTAGGGATTGGAAAGTGGCCAGGACCTTGCATTGCGCATTGGCGGTGTGTGCATAAGGAACCAATAGGAACCGCCAGAGGAGTTTGTCCGCATTGTTTACCATTTCATTGAACCTTTACAAGGGGAGAGCTGGACCCAGGGGGATCTCTGGGATCTTGGGAGTTGCTGTCAGAGGGGTTGAAGCCGCTGCGGGTTCCAGTGACAACTCAATCACCAAGGGAGATGGCATGAGCAGGGCCTCCAGTGATGACCTGGGAGTGGGTGATGGTGATGAAAACAGTGGAGATGGCGCCGGAGGAGGAGCCGGTCTCAGAGGTGGCAGAGGTGGAGCTGGCCTTGGTGGGGATGGAGGAGGTGCGGCCAGAGTTTTTGGAATCCTTGGGTCCATTGCCGGTACATTCATCCAAACCCGCGCGGCCCACTTGTGGGCGGCGTTCCAAAAGTCTGCAAAGTCTGCAAACTCCTGGCGCCTTGGAGGTCCAGCCCGGCGGAATGGTGAGCCCAAGTTGTGGCTCTTGCGCAATGGAGGATTTTGTGGGGCACGTTGCTGGAGGTTGCAAGGCAAGCCGTGCGGAGTCCACTCATTTGTTTAGATCTCCTGGTAGCTTGAGATCACAAAGGAGTTGCAACGGGTCCTCTTGAGCGGCCAACCTTGGGGACGGTCGCGCAGCATGCCCTCTGACAGGGAGAAGCAGCGGTGTCTGGCTTGGGACGGGACACAGGCATGCTGGCCTGGAAGAATTTGGCATGGAAGGCCGTTCCAGCTGAAGTAGGTACAGGACATGTTTGTTGAGGGGTGTTGGATGGGGTGTTTTTCTTTATTTTCTTTCTTTTGGTCCAATGAAGGGGTATGGTTGGAGGTGGTATTGTTTGGGTATGGTGGGGGCAGGTGAGATAGTGGTGGATCTCAGGGGACAGAAATCAAGTTGGGGGGGATTTGGTAGTCTTTTACAGACGCAAGTTGGAATAGGCTGCGCGCTGCGCGCTCAGCAGTAGCGGAGGGCTCAGCAATGGGTGCAGCTTTGCCGCAGA
This sequence comes from Puccinia polysora, assembly GCA_025617555.3. Taxonomy (NCBI): domain Eukaryota; kingdom Fungi; phylum Basidiomycota; class Pucciniomycetes; order Pucciniales; family Pucciniaceae; genus Puccinia; species Puccinia polysora. Next base: position 89,359 of record JAOOQA010000055.1, read on the forward strand.
AATTTGCGCTGCGGGCTCAGAAGAAGTCAAATCAGGATAATCATCTGGAGAAGCAGGATGGACGGATTGTGCATTGCAAGAAGCGGATCCGGGTTGCGCGGATATAACTTGGATATCTGGAATGGCACGTTGGGCGGATACGGACATGCGCAGGGGGCTCCAAGTTGGGTGTGGCGCAAGGGTGCGCCATGAGAAGGACAAACCAGGTGGATGTAATGGCAGGCGGGTAATACGGATGGATATGGGATATGGGACATGGGATATGGGTTGTGGATTATGGGATGGGAAGGATAGGCTTGAGGCTAGGGTTCTGTGCTTAGGGGTTGTATTTCATTATTCTTGCTTGTTTCTAGTTGTACTTAGGTTAGGGTTGAGGGGTAGGCTACTTAAGCCGCACCCTCAACCTGGATATCATGGAGGATTTGACATGGAGGATAATTGGTAGTCATGGGTTTTTGGAAGGATCTTTACTCTAAATTCTCTATCTTTCAGTCAAAGGGTGAACAGTTGCACTAAGGCTTTACAGATGCAAGTAATCAATAACTTCCAAACTTGGAACTATTAAAGGAGAAGTAATCTTCTGTGTCCCACAAAGTTCTTTCATTTGTTAAATCCATTCATCACATTGGGCTTGGCTTAAGTTTCCTTCCATTGGAACACCTCCCTCTCCTTGCTGTTTGTTGAGTCACCAAATCATAACTTTGCACTTTGCAGCTAGCCTTTCTACCTCACATTGTCCCTTGCACTCATTCTCTTCCTTTGCACTCAAAATGATCTAAGATTGCCCTATAGTATGTGGGGTGGTTGTGTGACACCCACCTGGCTATTGCTGAGGTCATACACTCCACCCATTGACCAGGTTCAATCGATGGAGTGAGCAACCTGGCTGTTGATCTGTTCTACTCAGTTGTATGCAATGCAGCTGAGTTGAGTATCCAATGATTGCAGGTTGAATGGATAAATTCCATTGTTCTCTGAGAGGCATCTTGACACTCAACTTGGGAAATGTACAGTTTTTGAAACTGGCAACTACCATCATGGCAATTGTGATGTATTTTTAAGCAGGCTTTGATTGCCTGTTTTCAATTCAAATCAAATTTTGTTAAGAAAATATATTTGGAATCAGAAAAAAAAAGGAAGGAATTTCTAACTTGAAAATTTACTGTGCATCCAGAGGTTGTTTCCACAAATTCACTCATGATGTAAAATGGATTGATTCCCATAATTTCAATTTTGTTGACTTGGATAAAATATCTGGTGGCTCCCATTCCAGTAGTGTACCATGATGAAGTGATCTTGCCAATAAATTCCACTCAGTTGGGAGATTCAATCTGATGCAAAAAAAAAGGAAAAAATGGTTATTGTTCAGAAGTTATCAAATTCAAGTAAAGCAAAAGACTTGCCAAGATGTGATAATTTTTCTGGATGATATCATGCTTGTTTAATTGAATTTGTGTGATTTGGTCAAGGTTAGAAGGGCAGTTTTCTTTGAAACCTGAGGAACTTGAAATATTTCTTCATTGGAAACAGATTTTCTTTTAGAAAAGGGATATTGGTGGAGGGGATGATAAACCTGGGTATTATAACCCATGGAAAGTTGAATAACTGGATTATCTTCAAATATACTGGTGATTGTTAGACTTCTTTCAAAAATTGTTTGAGTCTCTTGATTGTATACCACACAAGCAGAGAGAAGAAAATTCATAGACTAATAATTACCAAAATTGATGGCCAAATCACATCCTGGACCAAGCTTGTTTGAATGAATTGAAGCTTTGCGTAAAATTCCATTGTAACTTCCAAATTTTTCAGTTGAAAAGGGACTAGCTGGACACAAACACAAAATTGAGTCTGGGAGGTGAAGAAGCATTTGAATCTTAGTTTTGTTGATGCATTGGCCAGAAATCTTGATCAAATGATATAAAAAGTTTTTTATTTGTGTCTTCAGTTGATTTTGGTATTCATTCATGTCTTTGATGTGAGTTGGAAAAATGAAAGTGAAAAGTTGAAAAAGTGAGGTCCACAGAACTCTTTGTTCAGCATTCATATAGTGAAAAAAAAGGGAAGGGTGCAGCTTCAATTTATAATTTGAAATATTTTTCAACCAGACTGAGTGAATTTTTGATTAAATAGTTTGACTAAAGGGAGGGGATTTTAAGTGAATTCATGCTGAAGGACTGGATCTATCTACTCAGTAATTATGGTTGTGATTTCTTCAAATATTGAATAAAATCTTGGACCAAGTATTTGAAAATACCAAGAAGAACCACATGAAAAAATTCAACTGGAGTGTCAAGGCAGCAATCAAATCCTCTTAGATTTGGGAAAAAATTTTAAAAAAATATCAATGTCTGATTATAATGAAAATGTAATCAAGTGTGTTTTCATTAATGAATTGAATATCTTTTAGTAGTCTTTTTCTTCTAGTTCTCTGATTTTTTGAAGTATTTATGGTTCTCTCTTTTTTTCAATAACTTTCTTGTTAATTGAATCATAAAGGCCACAGGATGAAGAAATTATTTGAAAATATATTTGATTTATGTTGGATATTCATAGAGTTGATGGGTGTTTTCAATGGTTTCAGTCCAAAATGTGGCAGTATTAGGGGCCTAGAAATTTATAAAAAGTATTATCAATAATTATCAATTTTATTCAAACAATTAAACAATTCACCTTGGAGCCATTTGTATCAATTTTCATAAAATTTTGAAGATAAGCAATTTTTTCCTTATTTTTCCTCTTGGGCACACATAATTTGCATATTAAATATGGATTGAGTGATATTCCAGGAACTGGATTATTTGTGACTTCTGCATGCATTTGGTAATCTGCCAAAAAACATAAGACAGTGGTGATAACTAAAACTGGTTCAAAAATGGTAATATCAAAAGCTGAAAATCTATGTGCAGCAATTTGACTGTTTTCCAATCAAAAATGTAAATTTAATTTCAATGGATGATTCATTTTGGGGCTAAATAAATCTTTTCAACTATTTGATCTACCATTTCAAGTACTTCAGCTCTGTTTGATGTTGAAAAAAAGTGACAATTATATTCTTGGTTGGATAAGTGAGGGGGAAGACCAGATAGTGTCAAGCAGAATGATTGGTGTTTGTTGAATTGCTTTGATATATTTCCTGAAGCGTAATCTGAATATAGTGTTATAGGAAAATATTCAATAATTGTTTCTGGTTAATTGACAAAGAAATTCAAAAAAAAAAAAAAAAAAAAAAAAAAACAGAAAAAAATAAAGAATTAAATTTTAGATCATTAAAAATAAAAAAATGCTCAAAAATAAGGCTAAACAGGATATCATCCCCTTCAACTTGAGGGAGAGGCATGGAATCCCCAATACAAACATTTGAGATTCTGTGGGGAAGTCCAAAATTTTCAAATCTGGGCACATGTAGGCCATATCAAATTCCATGAGGGCAACTCAACTCTGAATAGGTGCAAAATACCCCAAATTTTCCCATAGAGAGATTGAGAGACAATGTGGTGAGTGTAACACACAAGAATTTATCCAAAAAAATCCTAAAAATAATAATTCCATCCAAAGGTAAGTTTTTCTTAACTATTTCATGCATTTGTCTTGCTTTATGTTTTCATTTAAATCATGATTTATTTTTCTGAAAAACTAAATGTAACTCATTATTACTAAAAGGAAACTAAAAGCAATATACCCCCCACCATGATAGCTCAACCTCTTCAAAATCAAATTCCAAATCCCCTGACATAGAAGAATTGGGAATTATTTGATTCAACTCTGCCTTAATTAAGTCTTCCCACCCATCTTCAGTCTCCATCAATTCATTGTCTTCAATCATATTTGAACTTGTGCACAAAGGACTCATTTCATATTCTCAAATTATTGGATCCATATAAACTGGTGAATCAAGTGTGTCTCCATTGAAATTGATCCACAAGTCATCATTCAATTCAATATTCCTCAAGTTTTAGGTTGAATCCATGTACATAGGGTCTTGGTGAGTTTACTTTGCAACATTTCAAAGTTTCAGTTGATTAATGGGGATTTTAACATTTCCTTGTTGATTTTATCTATTCATAGGCCTTCCTTGAAAGAAATATCCAAAAAAATTTGGTGTAGGAATCACCTCAAAAACTTTTAAACTTTTTTTAAAAACAAAACTGCCTCTGCAATCAATTCCTTCCTGCTAATGAGTGAATTTAAAAATTAAACTTCTTCCATTTTTCATCAATATTAATCTTTTTCTTTGAGAAGGAGAAGGTGAGTAATTTATGAAGATTTTATAGAAAAGTGAAATTATTAAAAAGTGTTGCAAGCTAGACGCAACCAGTAGCCATACCAGCAATGAAAAACCAATGACTTCACCAAGCAATGACTGTTGTTGACCCCATGACCATTGATTAATGAAATCCCCTTTGCTTTCAACTTTTATCTTCTCACCTTAGACTGAATTTTCAATAATTAAAATTATTTTTTTCTACTTTAAAATTAGATTTCAAACTCCATCATCATTTCCTTTTGATCTCACCCCAGACCACTCTCACCATGCCCACTTCATTTTGTAACCCCTTCCAAACCCAAAATTGTTTTGCACAAGCTAATAACCTTCAATCATCCAACCTTAATCCTGCACAGAAAAGGAAAATAAATTATTCCAAAGATTAAAAACTGAATACCCCAACAATTTCAGATTACACATTCAATCCTGTCATACAAGCCCACAGTCAAATGATCAAAATAACAATCATTCAACCAGAAATTGGGAGGAAATGTGAGCCAATTTTGTTTAGAGCAAAATAAAATTTTTTTTCTCTCTTTCAAATGAACTCAGCACTTGTGGACCAATGTATTGATGTAATTTTCACCCTTTTATTCATCAGCTGAAGTCAATTTCATTATCCCAGACTCACATTTAATCCTTTTGTTATCTCCATTGGTCTTTAATTTTAATCTTTCATATCAAGATGAGCAACAATTAACTCATGATGGTCCTCATTCATATTAACTTGAGCCTCAACCACCTCTACCATCCCTGGAACATAAAATGTGGCCAACAACCCAGATATTCAATTTAGATGATTGAAAAAAATAAAGTGTTATTGATACAGTGAATAGATATGGGTAAGCTTTTCTTGTTTCTAATCATCACCATCAATTAACAAACTAAAAAAAATTCAAAAAATCATTTGTCCAAGATAAGATTCAAGAAAAGATCCTCAGATGTAACATTGAGGCATCTGGGGAGACAAAAAATTTTCTTGGTGGGCCAATTAAAGGTTCACTACTACTCTCAACAATTGCAAGTTTTTATTTTTCTTTTATTCAATGTTTGGAATAATTGAAATTGACCTATTGAAATGTTTTTGCAAGAAAATTGGGCAATGTGAAAACCAATTAACTTCCCGCTGGTTATGACAAGAAAAATCCAAATGCCCAAAAAGGTGTTGAATCTTTTGTTGGAAGAATGCTCAATTACAAAAAGTCCAGTTGAAGAAACGTTGTGGTGACCAAATCTGGACACCCTGGACCAGATGCGGAAAAATCAAAATTTTTTTTTACAATTCTTTTATTTAGGTGTCATTCTAAAAAAAAAAAAAAAATTCCTCTCTATTTGTAGAATCACTTGTACATAGTCTAAGAGGGCCTCCTGCCCATATAAGGAGGGGCTCTCCCCTGCCTTTTGGGGGGTATCTTATGGTATCTTACCAGAGAATCATCATCACTATTATCCTGAAATAAATCATCCATGGGGTCTCATTCCCCTTTATCTGAGACTAAAATTTGGGTATATCCATGATTGCCCCTTGATCTTTGAGCCTCCATACTCAAATCCTGATCCTTTATCTTTATCACCAACCAATAGACTTGCTGGTTGAAGAATAATTTGACTGATGGAATTCTTGAGTGTGTTACACCACTCCTGATCCCTTTATCCAACCATATGGGTCCTGATCATCCTTTGATTATCTTTCTGGAACCGGTCACGTTTGACTGAAGAGGTTTTATTAAGCTTAAAACATGGAGTGTTAAACCTCCCTTTATTTCTTTTGGAGTTGAATTCCGCCACACTACTCTTGAGTCCCTTGAGAAGTGTTGGGTTATTCTTGTTTGGATTAGTTATTGCTTTGCTTCTAGAGCTTCATCAAACAATTAGCTTTGTCTTGTGCAGCCACCCACAGTTATCTGGTACCCTTCAAGCGCTTGATTGCGGAGAGTTGGGCAGGTTCATTGAGAACCTGGAGGTTGTTTGGGATTGAGTTGATCTTTCCTAAGCTTCTTCTGACAACCAGAGCTATTAGCTTGTGGGCTTTGTTACTTACAATTGCCCTGTACTGTTGAACTCTGAACAATCCTTGACTTCTTCTCTTCAGGTTTTCCCCAGCATCATCTTGCCTCAGATAGTGTTATTTCCCAGCTACCAACTACTATCATCTTTACCCTTTACTCTTTGGTCTCTCATTTACCAGGTTCTGGACTTTGATCTTGGTTACATTTAAATATTTTTTGTAACACTCAGGAGGGCAGCCTAAACAGCACCTTTCCCCTCCACAGAACTGCCACGGCCTAGCACCGTTTGGAGTCTTACATTTGGACCCCCAGGCCAGGATTGAAACAGAAACCTTGGGATTTACAGTCCCAACAATCATCAACTTTGAAATCCAATCTCTTTCTTTCCTGTCATCATCTAGATCCGTGGAGGAAACTTGTTCTAGAAGTAAGTCCTCACAATTGTGCACCATCTGGGCAAGATACTTGTTGTTTTTTGAGAAACCCTACTCTTGCCACATTTGTGAGCCACTTTGGAAATATGCTCCTTGGATATTTTAGTTAACTTTGTCAAAATGGAATCTACCAGCCCCTCTTCTACTCTTCCCAAAATGGTTAAGATCAAGCCCCAGAACAAAAAATTAGGATTCAATGGGACAAATGTGGAATGCTTCTTGGACTTGTACAAGATGGCTGCTTGGGTGGAAAGGGCTAGCAAATTCAATATGGCCTACCAGTTACAATTTTTTATCTCCTCTGATGAATTTATGGAAATCATTGAGTCGTTTGAAGGTTTCAAACGGCATAACTGGGCCCTGCTGTGGGAAGCAATGTTGGAATATTGGGGAAAAATAGATGTAGCACAATTTAATTTGCAGGATCTAGATAACCTTGTCTCCCAGTGGATCTCCAATGGTGGTGTGGCTTCAGCTTTTGATTATCAGTCTTTTAGGAAATCTTGGGATCCCGTCCAATTCCACCTTGTCCAAAACAATCACATCAACACAGTGGACAAAATTTGAGTCCAATTTTTCCAATCTTTTTCTCTTGGAGTGCAGGAAAGGATCAAGGACAAACTGGTCAAGTCTGGATCCATGATCACTACCAGGGATAATCAATTCAAGCTCCCTGTTTTCCTTATCCATAGGGGAGTGGTGGATAAAGTTATGAAAGGTCAAACAGCCCTCACTTTTGAAAAATCTAAAACCACTGAACCAGTCCATGCCCCCTCTTTGAAAGAGTCAAATGAGATTATGAATAAAATGGAATCTGATTGCAGGCCCAAAAACCCTCAGCCTAACCAAGAAGCTGCTACAATGGATGAGATCTCTAAACTGCTCAAAGCCTTTGAGAACAAAATTGATCAAAAGATTTCCTCTATTTCTGTTCCTAAACCTTCTAGTACTGTTCCTAAAAATACTCTAGTTTGCTATTATTGCCACAGGAAAGGCCATGGAACCAGTCAATGTCTCAAACTCCAGAAGGACAAAGACAAGAAATTGGTAGAGAAAAAAGGGAATAACTTTTTCCTTCCTAATTGTGCCCTAATCCCCTTTGATTTGTCTTGCCCCATTTGTCATGTGGTGGCCTCTTACCAGCCACCCCCTCCTATGAAGGCATCCTTGGCTTCTGTGGATTTCCAATCTTCTTGTGGTACTCTTCAACCCAGGTATCCCCCAGCTATTTCCTCCTCCTCTCTGATTGGTACTTACCAATACCATCCAGCTAGGAAGCAACATGAGGAGCCCAAACCTCATAAAGCTCCTTCCTTTCCAACCTCAATCCTCCAAAAACCACCCAAACAACAATCCTCACCTGAGCCCTCTTCTGATGTAGACAACATGGAGATGGAAAAAGAACCACTCATGGAAAGGTCTCAAGATCACCCTGATCCTCATCCCTCATCTATTAAACCTCCTGCATCCCCTGATCCTGTTCCTGCTTCACCCAATCTTCCTCCCTCCACCCAGACCAAAGTTTGGTTTGAGAGGGGAATTTCCAAAGATCACCCCAATGCTGTGGAAGGGGTATTAAAGAAAATTTCTGATCTTAAAATTCCTGATCTATCTGTGACTGAACTCCTGTCAATCTCTCCATCTGTTGCTGAAGGAATGAAGAAATGGGTTTCTTGTTGATGTGTGGAAATTGGTCCTGAAGAGCTGATGGTCTCCTCTGGAACTTTGATGGAGGATTCTGGTGGAATAGATCCCTCTTCTGAGTCTAGTCTTTACTCTTTTCCTCTTGTTTTTCTTCCCTGCTATCTTGGTGAATCAGAAAAAAAAGTCTCACTCCTTGTTGACTCTGGCTCTCAGCTCAACTTGATCTCAGATGCTATGGCCTGAAAACTTAAACTCAGCCCTAGGGTCAGCTTCACCTCTTCAGTGTATGGAATAGGAAACCAGTCTTGAAAATTGGTTGGAATTGTTGAAGACGTTCCAGTCCGGATTGGCCAAAAAATTGGTGGAACTTGTCATTTCTGGATCACACGCTTGGATGGACCTATGATCTTGGGTTGACCTTTCTTAATCATTTTTGGAGCAACTCTTATGTTTTCCAATCAAGTTGGGGATAGAATCCTCCTCCCTGATTCTGATGGTAGAAAAATTGAGGTTCCTCTTTGTTCTTTGGATTCTGGTTGCTGGGAAAGAGATTTCCCTGGTTGTTTCCCTAAGTCATCTCTAAAAGGAAAACAGAAGGATAATTCTAGTTTCTCTCATTTTTTATGGGAGTAGTTGATCCTACAAATAGTTGTAGTTCTTTTCAGCCTCAAACTTCAACTCAAGGGTCAACTCTCACCCCAGAGGCCTATTTCTCTTTCTTTTCAATGTTTTCTTCTGATCTCAAAAATATCAAAAATCAAAAACAAATCAAAATGGAAAAATCCAAAAATATTTCTTCTTCATCTGTTGTTTCTTCTTTTCCTTGTACTCTTATTCCTAATTGATCTTCTCTCAGTTCCGGTTTAAATCTCCGCAATGAGTCTAAACTAGATCCCAATCTCAATCCTATTTTAGGGGGCTTTTGTATGGAAGAATATGGGCTTCAGTGGAGGAAAATTGGGGTAGAAGGAAGTCCTCCCAATTTTGCACCACCAGGGTATCCTACTACTATCATTTTCAAAACCCTACCTTGTGACACACATGTGAGCAATGTATAATCTCCTGGGACTTCTTTTATGGAAAAGGCACCTTTTGAAAATGTTGTGGAACATCAAACTTGGAAGGCATTAGAACTTGGTCTCAATCCTTGTAGTCAGATCTCTCTGGTCAACTCTTGGAGAAAACAAGAACCACTCTCTTTTGCCTCCAAATATAAACCAGTTTCTAGGAAAATCCAACCAGTCAACCAACCAATGCCTCTCAATCTCAACCCTCCTCTTAGGCGTCTTCCTCTATCCCGCGATCCTTACTGTGGTTTACCTCAATCTCTCACTGGTCCATTCATCCCCTCTGGTCGTGTCACTGAAGAACGTCTGGGAGTAGTCAACTTTGGACCAGATGGATGGCTTCTACCTGATGAGTTGTATTTGATCAAAAATGTCTTGGCTCTTAGGGAAAAAGCTATTGATTTCTGTGAAGAAGAGAGAGGTCTCTTGAAAGAATCCTATGGTCTGCCTTATATCATCCCTGTAGTAGAACATGATCCCTGGAAAAAGAAAAAGATCCCAATCCCTGCTTCCAAAGTCAACAAATTCACCAAGGTGGTCCGGGAACGAGTCCAAACCGGTTTATACAAACAGTCAACTTCTAGCTATTCCAGTCCTGTTTTCTGTTTCCTTAAAAGTAATGGTAAACTTAGAATAGTTCATGATCTCCAGCCTCTAAATAAGGTTACTATTAAAGACTCTGGTATTCCCCCTGCTAATGAAGAATTTGTTGAATCCTTCTCTGGGAGAGCTTGCTATGGTCTAGGTGACATTATGGGTGGCTATGACAAACGGTCCTTAAATCCAATTTCTTGCCCTCTCACTAGATTCAATACTCCCCTTGGTTGTTTTCAACTTACTCGATTGCCTCAAGGTGCCACCAACTTGGTTGCAGTCTATCAGGCTCAGATGGTTTGGATCCTCCAGGATGAAATCCCTGATCATGCTGGTATCATTATTGACAATGGCAGAATTAAAGGACCAGTTTCTGATTATAACAATGAGCTCTTACCCTGGCATTCAGGAATCCGTTGATTTATCTGGGAATATGCGACCACTTTGGAAATGATCTTGTTCCAAATTGAAGAATCTGGCCTCACTGTCTCCAGATCCAAATTGGCTTCCTGTGTCCCTGCTCTGGAAATAGTTGGTCATGTGGTCTGCAAGGAAGGAAGAAGGATGGCGCCATCCAAAGTCAACAAAATCCTCTCTTGGCCTAATCCCATCAATCCAACTGAATTCAGGGGTTTTCTAGGTGTTGTTACTTATGTTCAAATCTTTATCCCATCTCTATCCATAATCTGTGCTCCTCTACATTGCCTGACCAGAAACAATGCTGAGTGGATCTGGACCCAAGATTGTGAACATTCTTTTCAGCTACTTAAAATGATGGTTGGCAAAGACATAGTCTTGAAAAAGATTGCTTATGGACTGGGAGCTGGCAAGATCAAATTGGCTGTTGATTCTAGTTATCAATCTGTTGGGGCTATCCTCAATCAGGAAGATGAAAATGGTTGGGACCGTCCTGCTCTCTATGAATCCTTGTTATTTTCAGATGTAAAATCCAGGTACTCCCAACCAAAACTGGAACTCTGTGGCGTTGCTTCAATGTTGAAGAAACTCCAAAATGTCCTCTGGGGTCAACACTTTGAGTTACAAGTTGACGCACAATCCATCATTGAAATGATCATTTCTCCCAGCCTCCCAAATGCTCCTATGACTTTCTGGGTGGCCTTTATCCAACTTTTCTCTTTTGATATTGTTCATAGGCCTGGAAAATCCTTCACCATGGCTGATGGCTTATCTTTACGCCCCCTTGGAGATGAAGAATTGGATGTTGGAGTGCACTTTGTGAGGAGGAGCCTTTAATGCGTCCAGTCTTCAACTTTTCCTCCCAAGATTATTCTGGCTTCCAACAAGGTTTCTGGCTAAAATCAGAGCAGTAACTTTCCACTCTCCAAAGGCCTCCTGATCTCTCTGCTAAAGAGTATGATCACTCAAAAGGAAGTCCTCCAATTTTTTTGTCCAAGGTACTAGGCTTATGAAAAGAGGCAATACTTGTGCTCTTATTGTCGTCACTATCCCCTCTAAACAAGATTCAATCCTTGAAAGTCTCCATGAAGGCCTTGTGCATTGTGGGGAAACCAAAACCTATTGACGTATATCCAAACAATTCTGGTGGCCATCTTTGAAGAAATCAGTCTCTCAATGGTGCAAGAGTTGTGAAGTATGTCAGAAAGGCAATCTTAGGCGCCTAGCTGAAATTTGTTATCCCACTGGAGAGTCCACTGTCTTTGGAAGGATTGCTATGGATGTGGTTCACATTAAGGCTGGTGGAGCTAAGTACCTCATTGTGGCTAGAGATGATTTTTCTGGATGGGTTGAAGCAAAATTTCTTAAGAACCTCAGCTCTGAATCAGTAGCAGTCTTCCTTTATGAGACTTGGAAAATGCGTTATGGCTTGGCTTGATCTTATTCAACTAATGGTGGCTCTGAGTTTGGTGGAAAACTGGCCAAAATGATCTGATTGCTTCCTGGTCAACATAGGGTGACCACTCCTTATTATCCTGAAGGACAAGGCATGGTGGAAAGGGGCCATGCCCCTTTGAAGGCTGCTCTTGTTAAGTTGGCTGGTGAAAGTGGAAAGAATTGTTGCAAATTTCTTCCTCTGGTGCTCTTCTCTGATTGAATTTCAACTTAACAAAACACTGGATACTCACCTTACCAAATCCTCTTTGGTCAAAGGGCTGTCCTACCTCTTGATCTGGAAATGGATTCTTTCTTAGGTATTTCTTGGGAAAAGGTTCCTTCCAACACTGATCTATTAGTTGCCAGATCCAAGCAACTGGAGCAAAGTGAAGATTTTTGTGACAAAGCTTATCAGAAAATGATTGAGTCAAGGGAAAAATCAGTCCATTATTGGGAGGATAAGCATTCCAATCAAGTCAGGGATCCCTTGAATCCTGGTGATCTAGTTTTAGCTTATAATCAATCCTTGGAAACTCAGTGGGGAAAGCTTTTTTCCAATTGTTGGAATGGGCTTTATCAAGTGGTCCGTCAGGTCAGAGGTGGATCATATGTTTTGGAGGAACTGGATGGTACTCAGATGGCCAAAAGGTTCTCTGCTGATCAGGTAAAGAAATTTCATTGTTGTGGAGGCAACTTTGATTGGAAGTAAGTCTTCACAATTGTGCACCACCAGGGTCATCTGCTGCGTTTTGTTGTGAAACTCTACTGTATGCCACATAAATGAGCACCTTGGACGCCTTCTTCATTTTATCACAGTCAAATCTAGGATTTTATTTGGATGGATCAAGATATTCTTTTCAATTACCCTCAAGATCAAATGGCCATTTCTTGTGTTCAATCATCTTTCCTTTCTTTTTTTTTATGACATCAAGCTCAGATGCAGACTAGGGACAGTCTGTAAGTTGGGGAGAGATGTGGTGACAAAATTTGGACACCCTGGACCAAATGAGGAAAATTCAAAAAATTTTCTTACGATTCTTTTATTTAGGTGTCATTCTAAAAAAAAAAAAAAAAAAAATTGGATTTTTTTTTGTATTGGTATCACTCCTCCAATTTCCTCATCCTGCCAAGCATTCCTCTGTCCTAGTGGTCTAGGACAGGCCTCATTTGGTCTCATCACCTAGGAATCACGTTCAATTCCTTCTCTCTTTGTTCCCCCCTTCCTTTTGGCCAAACACGTGGGCCGAGACCTGCTTGGCCCAAACTTCCTCCACGCTCCCATCCTCTCCCTCATCATTGGTCATCATCCCTCCAATCCTCTTCAACCCAATCTTGCTTGACTCCCTACCAACTTCAGACAACTCTACAATCAGAAACGCTCCCTCCAATCTCAACTCGACCATCTCAAGACTAGCCTCTTACACCATCTTGCCGCCGTACTTGCACTTGGCCTCAAGCAATCCAAACATGAAATTCAACGCGCTTGTCTTGATCATCATCATCCCCATCCCCGCAACTCATTCAATCTAACCCTTCACCATCCCATCTCCCCAAGATCTCCCACCACAAGCACTTCCACTCGCTCAACTTGTTCCAACTCCACTCAGAGGTTCAACGGTCCTCATCTCTTCCCAAACCATCACAACCCTCCCACTCATCACTCCCTCTCCCACGATCACCTTGACAAGACCAACGTATTCTCCCCTGCGACCAAGAAGTCGGATCCAATCCCTCAAGCTAACAATATCCTCAACGGTATCCTCCCCCGGCTCCTATCCCACTAACTTCCACTTGCACCCCCCTTCCATCTTTAAGTGGGGGTGGGAAAGTGTCGTCTACCGCCCGCGGACATCCGCTGACGGTCTGGTTCATTTTTTTTCCCACCCCTTCCACCTTTGGGTGAGGGGTGGGTGATCCCAGTGTTGTCGGGCGCGCCCATCCGCGGACTGATGCAAGAGAGGTGAAGGGATGAGAAAAGATCCCACCCCAGTCAAGGAGGCCGGATTTCCACTGGCTGCGTGATCTATTTTTCTGATCATCTGAAAAAAAAAAATTCCGCTCTATTTGTATAATCACTTGTACATAGTCTAACAGGGCCTCCTGCCCATATAAGGAGGGGCTCTCCCCTGCCTTTTGGGGGGGTATCTTATGGTATCTTACCAGAGAATCATCATCACTATTATCCTAAAATAAATCATCCATGGGGTCTCATTCCCCTTTATCTGAGACTAAAATTTGGGTATATCCATGATTGCCCCTTGATCTTTGAGCCTCCATACTCAAATCCTGATCCTTGATCTTTATCACCAACCAATGGCCTTGATGGTTGAATAAGAATTTGACTGATGGAATTCTTGAGTGTTTTACACCACTCCTGATCCCTTTATTCAACCATATGGGTCCTGATCATCCTTTGATTATCTTTCCGGAACCGGTCACGTTTGACTGAAGAGGTTTTATTAAGCTTAAAACATGGAGTGCTAAACCTCCCTTCATTTCTTTTGAATTTGAATTCCGCCACACTACTCTTGAGTCCCTTGAGAAGTGTTGGGTTATTCTTGCTTGGATTAGTTATTGCTTTGCTTCTAGAGCTTCATCAAACAATTAGCTTTTTCTTGTGCAGCCACCCACAGTTATCTGGTACCCTTCAAGTGCTTGATTGCGGAGAGTTGGGAAGGTTCATTGAGAACCTGGAGGTTGTTTGGTATTGAGTTGATCTTTCCTAAGCTTCTGCTGACGACCAGAGCTATTAGCTTGTGGGCTTTGTTACTTACAATTGCCTTGTCCTGTTGAACTCTGAACAATCCTTGACTTCTTCTATTCAAGTTTTCCCCGGCATCATCTTGCCTCAGATAGTGTTATTTCCCAGCTACCAACTACTATCATCTTTATCCTTTACTCTTTGGTCTCTCATTTACCAGGTTCTGGACTTTGATCTTGGTTACATTTAAATATTTTTTGTAACACTCAGGAGGGCAGCCTAAACAGCACCTTTCCCCTCCACAGAACTTCCACAGCCTAGCACCGTTTGGAGTCTTACAACATGACGAGTTAAAGTTGAACATTCAAAAAATTGTTCCTGATTTTTCTGAATAAAAAGGTTCCATAACCATTTTGAGCTTATCTAAAATGTTGCACATACATGTAACCACAAAAGGAATGTTCCAATTCCCAAGTTATCCAAAATATTGGTTAAGGTATGTTTGATTTTATTTCTTAATTTGGGATCCATTATTAGTTGAATTTCATCATAAACTCATTACAGATTTACCAAGCATTTGGAACCACAAAGAAGCATGACTTGGCAAAAATTTTCATTTTCAAGGGACCTCTCCAAGCAAAAGTATGATCTGCTTTCTTACAAATCCAAATTGAAATTAAAATTTCCAGCGCAATTGGTGGTGATACTGTGCACAAGAAGTTAATTTATCAAGAATTTCAAGAATTATAACAGCAACCATTGTCTACCATCACAGTTTAAGCTTTTTCTTTTTCTTTTTCTTTTTATTTTTCTTTTTCTTTTTCTTTTTCTTTTTCTTTTTCTTTTTCTTTTTCTTTTTCTTTTTCTTTTTCTTTTTCTTTTTCTTTTTCTTTTTCTTTTTCTTTTTCTTTTTCTTTTTCTTTTTCTTTTTCTTTTTCTTTTTCTTTTTCTTTTTCTTTTTCTTTTTCTTTTTCTTTTTCTTTTTCTTTTTCTTTTTCTTTTTCTTTTTCTTTTTCTTTTTCTTTTTCTTTTTCTTTTTCTTTTTCTTTTTCTTTTTCTTTTTCTTTTTCTTTTTCTTTTTCTTTTTCTTTTTCTTTTTCTTTTTCTTTTTCTTTTTCTTTTTCTTTTTCTTTTTCTTTTTCTTTTTCTTTTTCTTTTTCTTTTTCTTTTTCTTTTTCTTTTTCTTTTTATTTTTATTTTTCTTTTTCTTTTTCTTTTTCTTTTTCTTTTTCTTTTTCTTTTTCTTTTTCTTTTTCTTTTTCTTTTTCTTTTTCTTTTTCTTTTTCTTTTTCTTTTTCTTTTTCTTTTTCTTTTTCTTTTTCTTTTTCTTTTTCTTTTTCTTTTTCTTTTTCTTTTTCTTTTTCTTTTTCTTTTTCTTTTTCTTTTTCTTTTTCTTTTTCTTTTTCTTTTTCTTTTTCTTTTTCTTTTTCTTTTTCTTTTTCTTTTTCTTTTTATTTTTCTTTTTCTTTTTCTTTTTCTTTTTCTTTTTCTTTTTCTTTTTCTTTTTCTTTTTCTTTTTCTTTTTCTTTTTCTTTTTCTTTTTCTTTTTATTCTTTTTGTTTTGATGATGGTTTTTCCCAAATGTTTCAATTAATTAAAATAAACCTTCAATCTTTGAAAGAGCTGGGCCAAAGCCATATTGAAAAAAGATAAACAATTGTTTGATGGTAAGAAAATGGCCAAAGAATTGAAAATCTGAGGCATTGATCATGCCAACTGCAGCTGAAATACTTGAGTTTGAATGAACACTTGAGAAAATGTAACTAAAGTGTTTTTTTTAATTTTTGTAAATTTCTATCTATTTAATTTTTAAAATATGAATCCAAATGTCTCCTTATCAAAACTTGAAAAACTGTGTAATAGTATCTATTGCAGGTTACTAAAATAGAAATTTATTTTTTTATTAAAGACTAACAAAGTATTTTATCTACTTAACAAAATGTGCCAAAAATGGAATTCAAAAAAAGGTCAAATCCTTGTTGAGGAAGACAATGATCCAATCCATTCTTGACCTCCTGAAAAAAATTTGATGAGCTGTAAAATTGTCATTTAAAGAAAATCAACAAGGTCTCTCCTATTTTGAGGGCGGAAATTGGGTCAAAATTTCAGCAGAGTCTTGGAAACCCTTGACATTCTGTTATGCCAATCTTTTTTTAGTGGCCACTGTGCCACTAAGGGGAAACTTTTGAAACAGCATTGTACAAGTTGGTGGCTCCAAAGTAAGTTTTCCCCATGGTTTACCTCTCTGATTGCTAGATTCCTGCACCTGCCAAACAAGAGGGAAGAAATAGGGAACAGGTATACCCAGAGGTTTTCAAACAAATCAAAGAACAGTTAAGAAGGAAATCAGAAACCAAAAATATGAGAAATCAGGAACCAAGAACCCTTTTATATGCACAGGATCTCTTCTCCTTGAAGGCATGTTTGTGAACCAAAATTTATGATGAATAAGTTGTATCTAAAATTTAGCTCAAATACATTTTTCCTTCTTGGGATTATTTTGTAATATTTGTTTCTTTAATATAATCATAATCCATCCCTTTTAAAAACAATTGTTTCAATTGGAAATATCTGGAAAGTCCAAAATATAGTTCCCCAAGTAGCATTCAATTCTTTCAAAATTATAACCCCATCTCAATTAACAATTTTTGAGAAATAAAAAAAATCCAGGAGATTGGAAACCACAACTCCTCTTTTGTTCCCTAAACTCTCTTTTCCTTCTCTGAATAACCTTGAATAATTTTTTTGGAATATTTCCAAGAAATTAGCTTCCCTTGAACTGGGACTGGCTAGTTGAGGCAGGTCAACTTGTCAGTTGTGCACTTGAACCCAAATCAATCAACATTTAGTCGTGACATGTCACATGTCACAGGTTATCCATTCAAAGTCAGAACGCAGAAAAAAGTACTTGCCACACCTGAGACAATGGCCAGACTTGCACACGCAACTTACGCTCAGCAACAGTCACACTCCAAGAGCAAAGTTTCTGACAGTCAGACTAATCAGCACACACTGGAAAGTACGGAGCTCCAGAACATTATAGATCAAAATGCATTGGAGCTTGAGAAACAATTAAACAAAATAAAGTCAAGTACACTTTGATATAAACAAAAGATAAAGGTAATAGTAAAAGTAACACATATAGGAAAAAGGAAAAGATCTTCAAGAACAGACATTCCAAGTAAAAGAATAAGAAAGAAAAAAAGGAAATTAAAAGTAAGACTACTGGGAAGAAAGTACTTCCTAGAATGCTTTGACAGAAGAGGAGGTGAAAGCGGTCTCACTCATACTCATGAACACTTCACTCTTGTGTATATATAAAAGATAGCTTGTATCACGCTCTGTTTTCCTTCTTCTTCCCTATGCAATACATCACACAGCATTTTATCATTATTAGTCTATCTGGTAGCCTCGCTCAACAGATAGAAGAGTCCTTATACATTATCTTAACACATTATCAGTACGGAGCTCTACCGACCAAGCAAACGACCAAATCATCAAATTATATATACTTTATTCATTATCATTGCAACTCATTAAGCATCTCATTAACAATCCACAATGGAAAATACAACAGAATTAAAGTGATATAGACTCAACAGCAAGAATTACGCTACTTGGTCAACTATGATTTGTGCGGAGTTGTATGGGTTAGGACTGATGGCGTTAATTAAACGGGAAAGTAAAAATGAAACAGCAACAAAGAACTTACAAATCTATGTGTTAATTATGAAACACCTAGACAAAGAACACATAGCAATAGTTAACAGTGAATTAGGTCCGGATAAGGAAGGAGACGGATTAGCGGTCTGGGAATTGTTCAAAAAGAAGTATGCGGGGAGAGAGGCTCACCATCAGATGGTAGCGCTAGGCGAATTCATCGATTTAGAGTTTAAAGAAACAAGGAGTTTGTCAGGAATATCCGTGGAGGGATCAGCAACATTTGAACCACTGGATTAGACGTCAAGGAGAAAGTCTTAGCTTTGTTAATTTTGAAAAAGTTACCAAAAGAGTTGGAGTTGTTGGTTAGGATCATCATATCAGACAAGACAAGCTTTAAAGTAGAGGATGTAATCAAAAAAATCAAATGCGACTACTTACAATTTAAGGTCAAGAAATTGGACAACATTGCGATGAGCAGTCAATAAACAAAGAAACCAATGAAATGTTACAACTGCGGAATAGATGGACATTCGGCAAAGCAATGCAGGAGAGAGTGGACTAACTACAAACATGCTCCACATAAGGCCAACTACGGGGAAACCAAGAAAGAACAGAAATTGGTCGCGTTTTTAGGAGTAGTAAAAGCCAATTCTAAATACAATGAGGACATTGACAATGTTAGCTACCTTGATGAAGTCATAAACCTAGACCCAGAGGATGAGAGTATGGAATTCTATGACCCAGAAAGCAACTATCAAGTTACAAATACCAAAAGTAAACACTATAACCCAATACTTACAGAACTGGAAATCTTTGGGAACCTTGGCAATCTAGAGACTAAGCCATATGAAGGAAATATTACTTGCGCTCTTACCGGTACTATCCTAGGGAACACAGCTGCCATAGGGGACGCTAGGTTAATCTTGTTAGATTCGGGCGCATCCAACCATATGTTTGTTGATAAGTCCGACTTCCAAAACTACCAGGAAATGGAAGGAAAGGTTGGAATCGGCAAGGTAGGAAGCAGTGTAGATATAGTAGGCAAGGGAGAGGTCAAGTTGTATTCAGATGATTTAGCCGTAGTTTTCCGCAATGCATACCATGTTCCTGCGTTGCCGTATTGCTTAGTATCCCAAACAGCGCTATGGGATGGAGGTGCACAAGTTGAGAGATTATCAAATGATATTTTTCAAGTCGTAAAGGATAAAAAGGTAATGATCAAGGGAATGATCCGTAAAAAGTTACCATTTTTACATTTGGAACGAGGAAAAGTAAAATGTAACCTCACATTGGAAGAACATAAATCAATGGGACACCCCGGCGACGGAACCGATTGCGAAGCATGCAAATTAGGAAAGTTAACTAGAAGGAACTTCAAAACAACCAGAGAGAGAACTAACGTGACAGGGGAAGAGATATTGGTAGATCTAGTGGGACCAGTCATGCCAACATCACTAGGAGGAGCAAGTTACTTTCTAACCGTAGTTGACACGGCAAGTTTTTATAGTTGGATAAGGATCTTGAGGAAAAAAAGAAAAGCTCAACTTGCGGTGCTAGAAGTAGTAAATTTGATCGGAAATCAGAAAGAAAGAAAAGTCAAACGTATCATCAGTGATGGAGGAGGGGAATTCTTAAACCAAGATATGAAGAGGTGGGTTACAGAAAGAGGAATTACTCACATAGTTACAACCAGAAGTACACCCCAGAACAATGGAACGGCCGAGAGGATGAATTTAAAATTGTTAGAAAAAAGCAGGACATTAATAATTGATGCGGGCTTACCTAAGTTTTTGTGGGCCAAGATGATAGCGGCGGCGTTGTTTTTATACAACCGCAATCCAAAAACTTGTCCATATCAGAAGTTCTGGGGAAAGAATCCAAAACTATCAAGTATAAAGCCAGTCGGGTCAGAACTTTTCTACAGTGTTCACCACTTTGAGAATCTGGGAAAGCTGGACGCAAGGTGTCGGAAAGGAAAAATTGTGGGTTTTGATGAAGAACTACACTCTTACCGTATCTGGGATGCAGATAGAAGAAAAGTCATACGATCAAGAGATGTTGTTTTTGGTAGAAGACTGGGAAACAAGACCACAGAAGAAGACAAGAGTCAAGATTTTGAGTTTGGAATATATCCATCAGAAAGCAAAGAAGAAGGGTCAAAGGATATCCCACCGGAGGATCATCAGATAGAAGAGGTTTCCAGACAAAATAACATGTTAGAAGACAAAATTTCAGACCAAGAAGTTATACAAATTGCACCGGATGAAATAAAACCTTTATTCAATAAAGGATTTGACACATCTATTAATCAAGAGGGGGAAATAGAACAGGTGATTAATAAAGTGTCAGACCAAGAAGAAAATAACAAAGATATAGAAAACCACATACCAGGATCATACAAAGGTAAACCAGTTAGAAGGGGCAGTAAAGTTAAAGCACCAGCAAAAAGATACGGGAATTGGGTTGCTCACCTTGCACAGCTTGCAAACAGGGAAGACCTAGGAATAAAACTAGGGGAAGAAGACTTGGAAGATAATCAGATGCTGGAAGCGATGGCATTCCAAACATTTGTGAAGGAAAACTCAATTGTACCAGATAGTTATACGAAAGCCAAACAATCAAGAGAATGGGCTGAGTGGAAAAAGGCCATCTTCATCAAAATAGATTCAATTATCAAAAACGGGGTATTTGAAATAATAAATAAGGAGGAGAGAGATAAGAACAAGTCAGTTATCAACACAAGATGTGTACTAAATAAGAAGTTTGATACCAAAGGCAACTTGAAGAGGTATAAGGCCCAATGCGTAGCAAGAGGATTTAAGCAAAAAGAAGGGATAGATTATGAGGAAACCTTCTCAACAACTGGGAGGTTAAGCACCATGCAATACATCTTGAACTATGCAGCTCAGGTAGGCATCAAGCCAAGGCAATTGGATTTTGTTACGGCGTACTTGAATTCAGAACTAAGCGAAAATGAGGCGGTTTATATAAGCATTCCTGAAGGTTTTGTCAAATGGCTAGCGGAAACTAAACAAGAAGCATAAAAAGCTGGGAATGTAATCAATTACCCAGACCGATTCATGATAAAATTGAAAAAAAGTTTGTATGGGTTAGAACAAGCGGCCCAAGGATGGTACAATACAATGACAACCTGGTTTGTAAACAATGGATATAGAATCAGCAACGCCAATCCATGTCTATTCATCTCCAAGAATGGTAGTTTGGCATTTGCCTGGGTGGATGAACTTATTCTAATAGGAAATGACACAGACAAAGTAATAAGGAAGATATCAGAAGAATTCAAAATTAAAGATTTGGAAGTTGCTCAGCACATACTTGGAATGAAGATCAATTATTTACCAGATAACGTAATGTTTCTAAATCAGGCGCATTATGTAAGAAGTTTACTTACAGAGTATGGATTGGAAGACTGTAAAACCACGGGTACACCTATGCAGTCAAATATTAAGTTAGTCAAGGCTTCCAAAGAGGAGGCAAGGGAGTTCAAGGGGAAAGGATTGCATTATTGATCAGCAATTGGGTCACTCAATTATTTATCTCAATGTACACAACCAGATATCACTTACTCCGTAGGAAAACTATCACAGTTTCTGGAAAATCCAAGTGATCAACACTGGACAGCGTTCAAAAGAGTCTTGAGGTATTTGAAGGAAACAATTGATCTTGGGATAGTCTACAGACCAAGCCAGGTTATTTCACTAATTGGATATGTCGATTCAAGCTACGGAGAAGACGAGAACAGTCAGTCAACAAGCGGGTACTGCTTCCAAATGGCAGGGGGACTGGTTTCTTGGAGAAGCAAGAAGTTGGGAGGAGTAAGCATATCGTCATCAGAAGCAGAATATAGAGCTTATTTGTCGGCAGAACAGGATGCTTGCTGGTTGAGGAAGCTAACCAGCAACATACTTGGATTCGTGGAGGAAAATACAATCTTAAATTCCAATAACCAAAGCACAATAAAACTGTCAAAGAATCCTATATATTATGCAAGGACAAAACATATTATGGTTCATTACAACTTTGTCAATGATTTGGTCAACAATAAAGAAATAAGACTAGAGTACGTACCAACCAACAAAATTATTTCTGATATATTCACAAAGGCACTGGATTGCGTAAAGCATTTGAGGTTTGTCAACATGTTGGGATTGATACCAAGAGTATTGATTGAGCCAAGTGCAAGGGGGTGTGTTGAGCAAGTTGCGCAGGTCAACTTGTCAGTTGTGCACTTGAACCCATATCAATCAATATTTAGTCGTGACATGTCACATGTCACAGGTTATCCATTCAAAGTCAGAACGCAGAAAAAAGTACTCGCCACACCTGAGACAATGGCCAGACTTGCACACGCAACTTACACTCAGCAACAGTCACACTCCAAGAGCAAAGTTTCTGACAGTCAGACTAATCAGCACACACTGGAAAGTAAGGAGCTTCAGAACATTATAGATCAAAATGCATTGGAGCTTGAGAAAAAATTAAACAAAATAAAGTCAAGTAAACTTCAATATAAACAAAAGATAAAGGTAATAGTAAAAGTAACACATATAGGAACAAGGAAAAGATTGTCAAGAACAGACATTCCAAGTAAAAGAATAAGAAAGAACAAAAGGAAATTAAAAGTAAGACTACCAGGAAGAAAGAACTTCCTAGAATGCTTTGACAGAAGAGGAGGTCAAAACAGTCTCACTCATGCTCATGAACACTTCACTCTTGTGTATATATAAAAGATAGCTTGTATCACGCTCTGTTTTACTTCTTCTTCCCTATGCAATACATCACACAGCATTTTATCATTATTAGTCTATCTGGTAGCCTCGCTCAACAGATAGAAGAGTCCTTATAAATTATCTTAACAAAAATTATCCTCATAGATACACCAATTGAATTGTACTATGGAATAAATAAAAAAAAAATAAAGCAAATTCCAAATTTGAAGGAATTACAATGCAAAATTGCATCTTAAAACATTGATTGAAGAAGAAATTAAAAAAATAAACCACTCACTGAACCAAAAAAAAACACATCATCTCAACTTTTACCTCCCAACTATACAAACTCACTGATAGAAATAACCAGGTTCTCATCCATGAAATCCCAGAAATTGCTTACACAAACTTTTCAAGCAATGCCAGAGAAACTAGTAGATTTTTATGCCTGGTCCAGGAAAACCTGCACAAGAATTGCCACTCTGTCCAATTGGAAGATTGAAAGATTGACTGGATAGTGCAAAATTTTTGTAATCAAAGTGAGAATCTTGGAGACCCCTGTGAATCCCACATGTGGTGGATGGCTATATAACAAGAAAATTCTAGATCCCAATTTCTGTTTTTGGATTTTTTTTTGGCAAAAAAGTCTTATTTTTTAGAAATCCTGACATCTCATGCTCTTTTATAACACATATTGAGGACACATTTTGCAAAAAGCAAAAATTGGAAGAAGTAAAGAAGTGTTGATACAACTGCCAGAAAGGTAACAGAACTATATAAGAATTTGATGTACTCTTAAACTCTTTGATTTAATCAAATGAATTATTCAAAAAATCAAGATGTAAAATTTACAAATGGGCACTCTACCCAGGATTACTCAAGATAGTGGTTGTACAAGGTAACTGGAAAGCATCTGTTTATTCAAAAGACAAGAAAACTCTGGAATTTGGGGCTTCAGAGGAACAAGAGTGATAACTTGAGAATTTTATTTCAAAGCAGGACCAGCTAGATTCTAGTTATAGTAAGAAAAGTTTAAAAAAATGGAAATGGAATGATGGAAGCCAAATGTGTTGAAGCAAGAGAATATCATCGGGTTGATGTTTGAATGCAATAGAAGGCTGAAAATTAGGCAAAAGGCTGAGACAAAGAGACTAGACAGAGGTGAACAAGGACAGGAGAGAACAGGCTGGACAGAGAAAACTTCAGAAGTGATTAAAACACGATTTGAAAAGGAATCTCACAGCTAGAAAACATAATTAAAGCTTGAGGGGTGACTTCAAAGAGGGATGAAACGGTAAGAGGGATTGGAGTTGAGGTGAGTTTGAGCAGATCAATTCAAGACTTGAGAATGGAGGTTGGTTTGAGTCAAGACTTGAGGATGGAGGAAGTTGATGGGAGAGGAAGAGAAACAAGAAAGGGAAGAGGAGAGGTGCGTTGGAAGGAGACCTGAGATTCAGTTTGGGGAGAGGTGAAGTATTGCAATGGAGAATTGGGTTAAAAAGGGAGCTGGCAGCCGGTTCTTGGAGAGAGAGCAGAGAGTTCAAGCAGAATTGGAGTTTCCCCACTCCTGCGGACGGTTGAGAGCCTGAGGAAAGAAATATTTGGAAAACAAAGAGAAGATTTCCCTAATCAACCAAGTCACTCTGTCTTCTCAAAATTGAACCAACCCCAACAATGAGACTCAAATTGCTCCTAATTTCCGGCCACCTTCCTGTTCAAATCAATTCTGGACCAGAACCAATGGACCTAGATGGAATGAAAACTAAAAGGTATTTTAATATTTTGGGGTACCAAAAAGCTTTTAAGAACCAGTTTCTTTGAAATTTTTGTGGTAATAGCTTTGTCAAGAGCCATATTTGAATGGGAAGGTGCCCCCTTTCTAAAGATAAACATCTCAACTTAAAGGCAGGATAGTTTTATTCAAGAGTTAAATTTTCATACCAAGTTTTCTATGTCCAACATCAATATTTACATCCCTAGGGCCCCCATAAATAATTTGGTATTGGAAGAATCCCCTATGAACTTTGAAAATATCTGTTTCAAACAGGTTTCCAAAGAGAAAAAACTCCACTCTGAGAAATATGGTATGCACATTATTGACTTTAAAAGTGACTTTCTAATCCTACAGGACCAACTAATCTCCCCTCCATATGTAACAGACAGGCTTATGGTTATTTTTTATATGGGTACATCTTCCTCTTTTATGAATTTTTAATTTTCTTCCAGGTTAGGACTGAAATTTTCCCATGTGGCAAGCCCCATCAAATATATGGGGGTTAGTGGCTCTCTTCCCTTTTAATAATAATATCAAATATTTCTGGAAAGGTTTCATAGACTGACCAGAGATTTATTTTTTTGATAGATAATTTTCCATTAAATTATACATATTATCTATTTAATCTGAAAATTTTATCCTGGAAATGGATTTGCACAAAGAAAATATAATATTTGCAGGAGGAACCCCAAGATGTTTTTATTCCCTACTCACCTGGAATCCTCCAATAATATTTTTTTACCATTGGAAATACAAGACTTTGATTATTTCTTCACTCAGTCTTCCTTGAAATATCTCCCAATTATAGGGTGGAATATGATTTTAATATCAATCTTAAGCCAGAAAGCACACCTAAACTTGTTAATATTTATGCCTTAAGTAAAGCAGAGACCAAACAATTGTGGTCCTATGTTAAAAATAATCTAGACAATAATTCAATGGCAGAATTTTCCTCCCTGGAGGGGGCACCTATCTTGTTTTTTAAAACCAAAGGAACATAAGATCAAATTGTGTCAATTAAAGATTATTGAAAAACATGAACATTAGAGACTCCTAAGCTACACTGGTAATCACTCATTTACTCAAATGTCTATTGGGATGTAGGTAACTCTTAAATTTAAATTTGAAATCTGCCTTTAATATCTTATGGGCGGCTCTGATTCATGAGTGGAAAAAGGCTTTCCATACCCCCTGGGGTTTATTTGAATATAAGGTCATTCCATTTATTTTGGAAAAAACTCCAGAAATTCTACAATGATTCATCCAACACTGCTTGAGAGAACTCCTAGATATATTCTCATTTGTATATATTGAAAATATATTGATATTTTTGAGAAAAAAAGAACAACATACTAAAAATTTGTGAGAGATCCTAGTGAGGCTTTGAGAAAATTCCTTGTCTGCCTCCTTGCAAAAATTTGAATTCTTTCAGTCAAGTTTTAAGTTTTTGCATGAATTAATAATAGAGAATACCTGATGATGGACTCTTCTAAGCTTAAAAAAATCAAAAAATTTCCCCTTCTGGATAACCTGCGGGTACTTGGGAGATATTTGGGTTTTAAAATATTTTATTTTAGATTCATTAACCAATTCTTGGAACTCTCAAGAAATTTTATCAATTTCACCAAGGAGTGAAAATTTATACTGAAAAACATATGGTAAAATATTTCTAGGAAGGCTTTCAATAAGATTAAGGAGGGATTCACTAAATCACCTTTACTACTCCATTTTGATTTTTTTAAAAACAGATTTGTTCATGTTGAAAGTTCAGGTTATTCTTTAGCTGAAATACTGAGTTGACTGGACCACAAGGGTAAGCTACACTCTGTTAGCCAATTTTCCAGGAAGCTTTGCATAGGGAAAAATTGTGGCCAATTTATGATTTAGAATTATCAGCAATCATCTCTGCTTTTGAAAATGGCATGTGTGGCTTATAGGAACAGGAATTCTGGTTCAGGTATTTCAAATCCATTCAAATCTTCAATATTTTAAATCATCCAAGTTTCTCTCTCCAAATAAGGCCAGATGGTCCTCCCTTTTGGGAAGAATTGGCCTCATCATCCAAAAATTTAACAGGAAAACTGAAACCAACTGATGAAAATAATTTCTTTCCTGACTATTTTGGGGGTATGGAATTGATTCCTGCCCATTATTTTTTACAAACATTTCCCTAAAAATGAACCATTATTTTTCAAAACTGGAATTAGTAAGGCTTTTTGATATCAACAATGAGTTTGTATTTGGTCACAATTTATATTTTCAGTGCCTATTTAAGAGACTCTTGGTATAATTTATACAAGCCTAAAAGTACATAGGGGAGGAAAAGAAGTATTCAACCAAATTAAAAGGGAATAAATATTGTCAGCAGGACCCTTCCTATGTTCCTATGTGTTGAAGCTCCAGGATTATCCAATTTTTCCACAACTCACCAACTGCAGGCAATCCCAATATATAACTGGTAATTTTCTTGGCCAGGAATCAGGCAAGAGATAATTCAAAAAATGAGTTCCTGTGATTATTTCAAGGAGTTTGAGGCTTTTTGGAAGTAACTGCAGGGAATTTTAGCCCCTTTGGAAATACCACAAAACCCATGGAACATCATTGGTATTGATTTCATTAAAAAAGCTGCCATTATAAGAAGGTGGTAATTCCATCATGTTTTTTGTGGATTTTCTATCTAAGATAGCTCATTATATTCCCTAAAGGGAAGCTAATTTGACTGTGAAACTTGCAGGATTTATTTGGTAACAGGTTTTTTGACTGCATGGTTTACCATGGAAGATCATTTCTGACTGGTTTTCCATATTTTTCAGTGAGTTTTGACAAACACTTATTATTTCCCTGGGTATAAAAGAATGGAAAAATGGAGTGCAATAATGAATTTCTCAAAGAATACCTGCACCATTTTTTCTCTTATTAACAGGATATTTGAGATAAATGGTTGGATGCAGCTGATTTTTCCTTAAATAATATAGATTCTGCTTCTCTTGAGATCTCTGCATTTTTCTTCCCTTGGGGTTATCACCCTGGGTTGGGATTGATTATGAACAAGGAAGATGTGGGGGAGGTTCAAAAGCTTACTATTTTTTACAATTGATCCATGAGAAGGCAATTGAGTGTTTAGATCAGGCTAAGGCTAATCAGGCCTTTTATTAAAATAAAAAACTGTCAGATTGCTACAATTTAGAGAGAAAACTTTCAAAGTAAAAAAAAAATAATAAAAAATAAAAATAAATAATAAAATAGAAGAAATAATAATAAAATACCAAGGAATGGGAGAACCCTAATGATATTGTAAGATTGGATTTGCCAGCCAAGATTAGGTAGGGTCACTCACTGAACCCCCTTTTAAATTTTCACTGCTTAATAAATTAAAATAATATATTAAAAAGGATCAGAAACCATGGCACCAACCTTGCATTGTTGTGGCCATTTTAATATATCACATGCATTGTCACATATAGGCTTAAAACCTAAAATTCCATCAGAATTGAGGAATTATGTATATTTTAGAATTTATGAGATATAGGGGGTTTGGTAAAAATTCTTTCACAAAGCCCCACATCCTCACATGCAGCCTGTCCCCTCAAAAAAATTCCCAAAATGCATAAAATAGTCCAGGACCTGCATTAAAAGCCTGCAAAAAAATCCCAAACATAGCAAATCAGGTCCTGCATGCAGGTGATCATGTCCTGAATGCAGCTGATCATTCCCCAAATGCAGCAGATTGGATACCCATTTCTAAGATCCACAAAATATTAAAGTGCTGAATGGTACCACTCTCAACCACTAAAACATAAATGGATCAACCATGCATATGAAATGATGTGAAATATGCATTGAGAATGATCTGAAAGCACAAATTATCAAACAAAAACATAGAAAATAAAATCATAAAGTACTTAAACTTGAAAAATAAATTAGCAAAAAATTAACTGATCCAAATCTTTGAAGAACAAAAAATAAATGAAGAGATCTACAAATAAAATAACTAGAAATACCAAAATGATCAGAAGATGAAACAGAAAAAATAAAAACCCAGTACTGATCATTTTATTCAAATAAGAATAGTAAAAAATAAACTAAATTGAAGAGAAACCTGTGGGATTTTATATAAATAATTAAGAAAATAGATTGCTGGAAGTCCTTGAAGGGGAATATATTATTACTTATAATCCCTTAGAGTTTTAGTAAAAACTATGGGTGGTCTTGAATTGCAATATCTTGTAATAGTGTAGTAATTCTGCACAATAATTTATCTAAATTTATGGCTGGTTTATTTGAGACTTGAAATAGGTATAAGATCAAACATAGATTAATGATTGACTGATTTTGATAGGGGTTTTCAAGAATATTAAAGATTTATTGGGTTATTGGTAAGGGGTTTATCAGGTATTTGTGATCTTAAAAAATATCCCAATGTTGACTGGTCAAGAGTTTTTTTTTTGGGGGTGTTTTTAATGGTCAAAAGGGGGAGTGTTATAATTTATGTTATTTGATTTCCTGTTGGTTTAGAATTTAAATTATTAATGATAATACTTATCTGTGTGAGTTACCATGGATGGATGAAAAGATGGGTGATGAGGGGTCCCTGAGGTCTGGGACCTAGGAGGGTTGGGTTGTTGGATGAAGGGTCTCTGAGGTCAAGGACCTGGGAGAAATTAGGAGTGATGCCCTGGGAGGGATGATGAGTCTCTGAGGTCTGGAAACTGGGAGGAACAAGGATTAAATTTGGCTAGTGCAGAGAGGCCCTCCTTAAATAGAAAAAGTCTGCCTCATGGGGTGCTCAAGCCTGCCTCTGGGGCTCTCCCTTTCCTGATGGGTAACAGTGATATACAGTTACATGAGGAATTTATGCTTGTTGTTAAAGTTTTTTACAGTCACATGAGGCATTTCTGCTGTTTGTAAAAATTTGTAAAGCAGTTTAATGCAGGCACAGCCTTGCACATATTGCTGTGTATACAAATGGGGTGATTGGTTGAAAATGGCTGTAATTCCTCCTGTATGTTTGATGAAGTAATCTGGTTGAATTGGTTGCAATGCCTTCTGCATGAGTTTTATTGTATGTTTGATGAGGTGATCTGATTGAAACTGGTTTCAGTGCCTCCTGCCTATATCACTTCTGTATACTTCTGCACAGCCTCCTGAATTTTTATTCCCATAGTTTTGATGAGGTGATCTGGTTGAAACTGGTTTCACTTCCCCCTGCATATATTACTTCTGTATAATTCTTCACAGACACTGGTCTTCTGATTGGTATTTTGTTTGGTTCTACAGGCAGTTTCTTGCGTATATTAATTCTTTATACTGCTGCAGAATTTTTTTTTTGGTTCTAGATGTTTGCTGTATTTGTTATGTATTTGAGGTCTTTCTGATTATTTAAATAGTAATTTTCATGGTCTGTGAAACCTGATTGGGTATAGGTTGGCCAGAATTTGTTTTGTTGGGCTGTACCTTCTAATCCATGAGGGATAGAGCGGTACTATGGCTAAGTGAATATAGTTTATTCTTGATTTAGAATACATTTCTGAGTTAAATTGAGGGTCCAATTAGTTTTTATCCTGAAAATGTGAGTCTGATGGCTATAGGGAAGGTTTCAATCACCACAATGTACAGGGTCAGTAAAATAAAAAATAAACACAAAGAGTGACCCTGATCCAAAAATCACACACTGATCCTACATGTCCAGGATCAAATGAGCTAAAGAACAAAGGGGATGTTTCAAGCAATCTCTGAATGGATTTCTAGCCTGAGAAAATGAGCCCTACCACATTTACATGAACCAAGAAGGCTCTCTTAACCCCAAAAAAGATTTTTTAAAGAAAAATTTTGGCTCTTTCCCCAAGATAATACATCAGTCATCATTCAGAAACTGTGCCATCTGTGATTACGTGATTATAAAGGTATAAGAAAGTGATTTACGGCTTCAGTCTGATGTATATTAGTGTTGATTCATCACCATTATTGCTGTTTTCATTGAAGATAATTCAATAAGCACCCCACCTTTAATCTATAACCCTTCACCTGTGAACCATTGCAGGTACCCAGCAAGTAAATTCTCAAAGAAGTGATCTATTTTCTCTTTTTTTTGCTTGTGTGCTACCATAGCCCAGTCATACCACTTTATTATTGGGTTTTTTCCTTTATTGTTGAGTCATCAGGAACCAACTGTTCCAGGGTCCCAGATTCAATGTCAATCTTCTGAAGAAGAGGTGTTAAAGAACCCCAGTATGTATAAAATGTGGCCCCTCTTTGAACATTATTATTAATCATATTGAAAAACCTCTAAACAAACCATTCAAGCCTTGCACTTTTACCAATTGTATATATCCTTTTGGTGATTTGTTTTTGTTTTATTTTGAGAATATAATTATTATCTACTTCCATCAATTATAGTAGCTAAAGAAATGAACGCTTCCTGGTATACAGAACGTTATAAATGGGGGTCTGGCTTGGAAATATCCAAAAAAAATTAATTTTCAATGATTATGATTCCTTGGACCAGGCATTCAACATAAAAATAATTAAAAAAACTAATAATTATTATAATTTTTGTTATCAAACTATAGTGGATATGAATTCCAATGGAGAATTGATTCAGGATTATTTGAAACTTGTGAAAAAGATAAAACAAAAATACCTCAGGAGAATGCACTCAAAGCATCATCCAAACTCTTATCAAGATCTCCTTGAGGATTTCTCAAACCCTGAGTCCTTGGATTTGTCCTAGGACCTAATTGGAGCTCAACAAGACCCCCTTGGATTTCCCAATAGGTATGATTTAAACCCTAAAAGGGATTTAGTAACTTTAAAATTGAAATTAAGTAAGCCTCAAAGTTAAATCAAAATCAAAATAATAAAATAAACAACAAACTTTTTTGTCTTTTTCCTAGTTTTTAAAAAGAAACTTGCATATTCTTATTTTTCACGCTATGTTCCAAAAAAGGTGCAAAGCCCAAGCCACCAGCAGAGTTCCATCCTATGGATATATTCCTGAAGGAAAACACACCCGCAAGGATTCCAATTGCAACCAAAATTAGGGGGCTCAAACCTAAAACTCAAGTGTGTCATTCCCCAGAGAAGACCTCTGTGGCAACCAAATTGACCAACTCAACTTTGGAGAGCTTCCAATTTCTGTCAACCTCATCAAAGGTGGCTTCTGCCTCAATCCTTTCTGCCAAGCTGGACTCAGCCAAGGAGGAAAGGATCTGTCAACTGGTCAAGGACCACATTGGTTACTGGGAACAGTTCAAGGCAGCTCAGTCCCAAGGGGATTTGCCATCCATGAAGAAAGTAATCTACCAAACCAAAGCCACACAGCTAGCTTTGCAGAAGGTGATAAAAAGAAAAGAATTAGAAAATTATGTGCTGAATTAGAATCCTTGGGACCCATTGGATCAATTAAAGGGGAAGGACACTCAAAAAAAGAGGTCCTCTTTTCACCATAAACTAAGGGGAAAAGGCCCAAAATACTGAGAAAAATTTGTATCCTTGCAACAAAAGTGGAATAAAGTGTACCATGATTAAAATTAACTCATTTTACTCATTTTCCCAATGATTTAAGGCATAAATCCAAAGTTTTTAGCCGAAAAATGAATGTTATTTTTTGAGATTCTCAGCACTGACTCCACCAGACGCGCACGGTCCGGCCTGCTCTCCCCCGACCATCCAGGTAGCCACATCCGGTCACTCAAATCTCTTCAGTCTACTACCCATGTTGGAGACCCTAGGAAGATGGGAGGTTGATCAGACATCTTCCTCTTGACACATCACTCACTTCATTCATCATGTCCAACCTTCCTTCCGATTCTTCCTCCTCATCATCTCTTCCCCATTTTCTTCTTCAACCTCATTTCCTTCTCTGAGCCCTCACTCAACTTTGACTTGACACTGTGAATTCCTGGTGAGATTCATACCTCATCATCCTCTAAACAAACCCTACTAAGACTCACCACCACTGAACTCACAGTCTGCCTGATAAAATCCTGAACAAACCTACTCCTATCAAACCCTTGACTCAATCCCAATGGTGTGGCCAACTCCACTTCACAGCTATGTCATACATCCTGCGGTCCTTGTTTCCTGTTTGTTTCTCTTCTTGTTCTTCATTCCTGTCTGGTTGTTCCTTTTTATCACTGTGAGTCTTCCTGCCATGTTTCTAGATCTTAGCTCTTTGATCAATCAAATTTACTCAAATCTCTTCATGGTTAAAAGCCAAAACAAGCTACTTCAATCATCAACTCAAAACTAAGAGAGGAACAAACTTAAACGGGCATAATGGACGTCTTCCAACAAACTATGCTCAAGACTGCTCTTGAAACAATTCCCCTCCTTGGAGACAATAACTATGGGATATGGAGAGACAAGATGGACACTGTTCTTGACGTCAGGGGATGTGCCGATATCATCAAAAAAAAGAACTCCATCCTGGACGCCTCTGTCAACAACGAGCTAAAACTTCTTCTCATATCAAAGCTTGAATCCACTGCCCAAAAGAACATTGTTACGGCCAAAAACAGGAACTCAGCTAAGCTCCTGTGGAAGGCCATCTTACAGAAGTTTGCCTCATCACAAGCCTCAAACCATGCAAGGGTCTTCAACAACTTTCTCTATCTCTAATTCAACCCTGATGAAATTGTCAAATTCATCACTCAAGTCAAAGTCAGCCTTAAGAAGATGGCCGAGGTTGGTATCAAACTCCCCAACAACATTGTGGCGTACCTGATTATCTTCAAATTCCCCACCTCCATGGACAACTTCAAGAGGCAGATTATGCACTCTGACAAGGAACTGTCAGTGGAATACTTACTGAATCATCTGACTCAGTTGAAAAAAAGATTGATGGCCCAGTCATCTATCTCAAACTTGAAATCAAAAGGCAACATTGCCCTCTTTGGAGGAAAGATTTCCTCTCACGGAAATTCCAACAAAGGGGTGGGATCCAAGATGATGCATTGAAGGGTATCATCACCCTGGCCAAGACAAGAACCATTCAGCCAACAACTGCTGGCACCTCCATCCCAATGTTGCCCCGAATGGTGGAGAGACAATCAAGCTAAGTGGAAGGCAAAGATAATCACTCAGAGAAAGAAAGGAGAGAAAGCAGAACCCCCCTCAGCTCATTGCCTGGCCCTTCTCAACCTGTGGGCTAAAAACTGAGATTCCAACCAAAAATTTCTGCTGGACAGCGGAGCTTCAGTACACATGCTCAACAATAGTTGGTTCTTCAGCAACATGGAGCCATATGCGGGCAACCCCATCAGAACAGGCAAAGAAGGAGCCAGTCTCCACATCAAAGGAAAAGGGACTGCCACACTTCACTTGAGCGACATCACTCTCAAGCTCACTGACGTGTTCTACTTCCCCGACGTCACCATCAATCTCATCAGCGCCGGGGCATTGAACGGCAAGGGCTGCTCCATCAAATCTCATGACAATCAATTCTCAGTTTCTCACGGTGGGAGGGTGGTCCTGAATGGAAAATTAAGGAAAACCTCTACACTTTGCCTACGCCTTCTCACGTCTCTTCTACTTCTCTCAAATCTCATGTTTCCACTCTCTCAACCACGCATGAGGACGCTCTGCTCGAGATCCACAGACAATTTGGCCATGCCTCCCTGACCAGGTTGGAACCCCTTACTCAGCACATTCCAAATGAAGTCAAAGGGAAGTTTCAATGCGTTGAGTGCGTCAAGAGCAAGATCACAAAGGCATCATTTAACCGCTCCTCAGCACAATCATCCAAAGTCTTCAATTGGATCCACCTGGACCTCATGGGTCCAATACAACTGTCCTCCAAGTCAGGCTACAGATTCATTCTCTCTCTCGTGGACAACGCCAGTGGATACCTGGATGCTTTTCCAATGACCTCAAAAGACAAGATGGCCAAGATCATCATCAGCTTACTCAAGAAAGAATACCAACAATGTGCCGTATACCCTTTGGAGGTCTGTTCAGATGGAGGGACCGAGTTTGTTAACTCAAGATTGACGTCTTTCTTTGAAAAAAATTGCATAACTCACATAGTCTCCAAACCTTATCATCCTGAACAAAACAGCCAAGCCAAATGGGCTAATTGCACCATTGCAGAATCAACAAGGGCAACACTCAAGGACGGTCGTCTACCTTCCTCAATGTGGCATGAGGTTGTCAAGGGCTGTTGCACCATGCTCAATCACATCCCTCGGAAAGAAGAAGAATTGACTCCCTGGACAAAAATGCATGGCAGAGTCCTCCCCTGCAACTATCTCAAACCTATTGGTAATCCATGCATCTACCTGCTCAACAAGAGGACAAAAGGGGCTAAGTTTGACTCTAAGGGCAAAGAGGGCACTTTAGTAGGCTTCAATCTGCTTCTTCTCTCATACTGGATTCTGACCAAACACGGCTCTATTATCTCCTCAAAGCACGTCAGGTTCCTTCACATGTCCAGACCAAGTATCCCTGGAGACAGACTGAATGTTGACAACAAATCCTGGCCAAAAAATCCCAACTCATCTCACCAAGATTTTGGTCCTGAAACACCACCTCTTCCTTCAGCGCCATGGACCGGGTATTGCGACCGGTCTGATGACTCAGTTAGTTTGGCAGATGAAGATGAACCCAAATCGGATCCGTGCAACCAATCTTCCAACACGTCCAAATTGCCCTTGCCCCCTGCTCAGCCATGCCTGGCGACCGTTTGACCTGAGAAACAACCCTCAGAACCCTTAGGAAGGACATTGAGAGATTGCTCCCGCATTGCACCTCCGCAGAGGTATGGATTATACCATCACTACAAGCCAAGATTGTATGAAGACGCTCAGCAATGTGAGGAACACCTTGAGTGGACTGAAGCAATGAATAAAAAACTGGGATTGATTGAAGACCTCCTTGTGTGGGAAGAATACAATGGCCCTGAACCCAAGAACGCGCTCAAAACGACCTGGATTTACAAAATAAAGCAAAATTGCCATGGCAATCCGGTAAGATACAAGGCTCGACTGTGTGTGCAAGGTTTCAATCAAATTGAGGGGCTTGACTACACGGACACCTTTGCGCCAACGGGTAAACCTTCTACCTTGCACTTAATGCTGCTTTTTGCCCTCAAGTCAAAGCAGAAAATTCGACAGTTTGACCTCAAGAGTGCATTCCTACACTCACCAATCGACGAGGAAGTCATGGTCCACACTCCCAAGGGATCAAAGAGGAACTCTCAATTCCTCAGGCTCAGAAAATCACTCTACAGTCTCAAACAGGCGCCAAAGAATTGGTACAAGACCCTCACAACTTGGTTCAAGGACGTTGGATTCAAAGAATCAACATGCAACCCATGCCTGTACTTGTCCAACAACGGGAAGTCCTGACTCTTCTTCCACGTTGGTGATTAAATCCTGGTCGGGGATGGAAACAACTTTGAAAAGAAATTCTTGACACGCTTTGCTGGCTCAACTGAAAAGGATCCAGACACAATTCTTGACATGAAGATAGAAGTGAAAGACCAGGAAATCCTCCTCAGTCAGCCCAATCATATCGCGCATGGTCTCAAAGAACTCACCCTTGAAGACGCAAGGATGAGCAAGTCTCCCCTTACACAAAACCTGCAACTCAAACCCGCTAAAGAAAAAGAGTTCAAAAAATTCAAGGCTCTCAAAATCAACTACCAATCAGCCATTGGGATCCTCAATCACATTGCCTGCTAAGATCAACCTGACGTAAGTTTTGCCGTTTCCAGCCTGTCTACATTCAATGCAAAGCCCGGTCTACCCCACTGGAACAAGCTTAAGAAGACCTGGAAGTACCTCAAAGGAACTCTGCACATCAAGCTTTGGTTGAGCGTGAACAACCTAGACTCCCTGACGGCGGCTTACTCCGACGCATCCTGGGCGGATGATCCAACCACCAGGCAATCTCAAACTGGCTATCTTTTTACCGTCCACGGATGTGTGGTATCATGGAACAGCAGAAAACAAAAAAACATCACCTTCAGCTCCACAGATGCCAAACTCAACGCATTTGTTGACGCATTTCATTAATCCACCTGGATCAGAGCTCTATCATGCAAAATTTTCTCCTCCAAGCTCACTGCAATCACCATCCAAACTGACAACAGCGGGCTGACGGACAAGCTTGAGAAGTTTGGTTCCAACTCAAGAATGCAACACCTCAACCTGAAAACTAAAGGAATGAGAGAGGAGTTTAAGTCGGGAAACCTCAGAATTCAACTCATCAGATCAGAGGCAATGCCGGCGGGCGCTCTCACCAAAAGCACAAGTCTCACCAGTCTTCAGCTTCTTCATTCCTCTTTTGCCTCTCTCAATGAGCCGTAGTTCTGTTCTTTTCTTATCCCCATGTTCCTACTTCCAGCCAATTTCTGAGCCTACCCAAATCCTGGTCTTCATCTCTCTAGGCACAGGGTGTGTTGAGATTCTCAGCACTGACTCCGCCAGACGCGCACAGTCTGGCCTGCTCTCCCCCAACCATCCGGGTAGCCGCACCTGGTCACTCAAATCTCTTCAGTCTACTACCCATGTCGGAGACCCTAGGAAGATGGGAGGCTGATCAGACATCTTCCTCTTGACACATCACTCACTTCACTCATCATGTCCAACCTTCCTTCCGATTCTTCCTCCTCATCATCCCTTCCCCATTTTCTTCTTCAACCTCATTTCCTTCTCTGAGCCCTCACTCAACTTTGACTTGACACTGTGAATGCCTGGTGAGATTCATACCTCATCATCCTCTTGACAAACCCTACTAAGACTCACCACCACTGAACTCACAGTCTGCCTGATCCAATTGTGAACAAACCTACTCCTATCAAACCCTTGACTCAATCCCAACGGTGTGGCCAACTCCACTTCACAGCTATTTCATACATCCTGCGGTCCTTGTTTCCTGTTTGTTTCTCTTCTTGTTCTTCATTCCTGTCTGGTTGTTACTGTTCCTCACTGTGCGTCTTCCTGCCATGTTTCTAGCTCTTAGCTCTTTGATCAATCAAATTTACTCAAATCTCTTCATTATTTATGAGAATTTAGACAGACTGAATTTGACTATCTCCAAGATATATCACTCCCAAACCAGAATGGTGAAATCCCATGAAATTGAGATGTTTTCCAACCAAATGAATGAATAAATAAGTCAAGGTAAAGTTTCTCAAGTCAAAAATATGGAAGCTGCATTTTCCAACATCCAAGAAGAGCCCCTACTCTCAGTCAAGCTTATCAAAGGGGATCTTAAAAATTTAACTAGCACTTCTGCTTCCCATTTAGATAACAAAATATATTAAATTATTCATAAGTTTTTTTTTAAAATTGGTATGATTACAGATGATCTTAGAAATATTGAAATAACTCTAAAAAAACCCTTGGGGAGTACCAAAGAGGAACCAGAGACTCCCAGAATTACCACTACTCCTGGGGAACCACCCAGATCTGGAATGCCAAGGAGTGACATATTTAGGCAAAGTACTACACCTGAAGTGGAGAAAGCTCTAAATCTACTCCCACCTATAACCAACTGTCCAAAATTCTCTGTAGAAGGAGAATATAACAACATAAGTTTCATTAAATTCATAGAATACACTCTGGCCTCTTGTTAAATACCTGAAACGATTGAAGTAGTAATGCTACCCAAAATATTTGAGGTAGCTGCTCTTGATTGGTTCATCATTAAGAGAGAAGAGTTTGGATCCCTAACTTAGAACTCTTGGAAAGAACTGAGTAAAGAACAGTTTGGGACCAGTATCTGGAAAAGTAGGATGGTGAAAACCTTTGAATTGTGCCACTTTTACCTCTCCAGATACAAACCTCACTATTGGTGCCTAGAAAAGAAGAGAAGACTTTATTGATTCTTTCCTGAATCTTACAGAGAGGATGCCAATGAAAGATTCATTAGGGCATATCAAAGTTAGCAAACCCGCCATTAGAAACCCGCCATTTTTTTTGACAAAACCCGCCATTTTTAATGGCGGGTTTCTGAAATACACATACCCCCTAACTGGTGTATTTCAAAATGGCGTGTTTCATGAAAATGGTGGATTTCAATCATCAAACACGCCATTAAACCCGCCATTTATGCATCATCTTCCATCCACCATCCATCACATCAAAAACACCCATCCACATCAGCAAATCCATACCGGTCCCATCTCCATCGCATCACACACATCTCTATTGTTTTTCACATACCTTCACATACCCATCTTCACAAAAATCCCATCATCATCTCATCACCCCACATCACTCACCACCTTTCTCAACATGTCCAATCAAACATCCCGCCAGCAAGTTGAAAACGCAAAAAAGCTGACTGAACTTTTGCTACTATTTGACTCCCATTCAGACTCTGATTTGGAATCAACTTGGTTAGCTTTGAATTCTCTGTTGGCAAAGCAATACATGGTTCCAAGAATACACAATCTCCATAACCC
The DNA here is from genome assembly GCA_025617555.3 of Puccinia polysora. Taxonomy (NCBI): domain Eukaryota; kingdom Fungi; phylum Basidiomycota; class Pucciniomycetes; order Pucciniales; family Pucciniaceae; genus Puccinia; species Puccinia polysora. The sequence continues at coordinate 128,506 of JAOOQA010000055.1, forward strand.
TATGTATGAAAGGCAAAAGCTTCATCTCATCCCTGACTTAAGCTTCCAGCAACTGTTCAAAACTTTGTTTCCTTCTTTCATGAAACTTTTGGCAATGATTGAAGACCACCACATCTTCCAGAACAATTCTCTCAATCCTCAACGCGATCCAGCCATCCAACTTGCCGTTGCTCTTTGTAGATTGGGGTAAAATGGAAATGGAGCAGCAATCCATCGATTGGAAAATCTATTCTCAGTCAGTTACAGAAGCATTGACTTATACACCAAAAGAGTCATGATTGATATCCTATCTTTCCGTTGCTTGGTCCTTTCATGGCCAACCAAAGAAGAACACAAGGAGATATCTCAAGTAATGGAGACAGAAGGCTTTCCTGGTTGCATTGGTTTTGTTGATGGAACCACCATCCCCTTGAGTCAAAAACCCAACCTAGATGGCAACCACTATTTTGATTGTAAAAAAAGGCAATTGATTCATTTCTTTTCCAATTGCTATGATAAAACTTTGGATCACACACTGACCAAATATGTTCCATCTCTTTGTTTAGATACTCCGTGGCACTACAACTTGTTTGCGATAACAAAAAGAAGTTCATCTCCCTCCATGCTGGCCTTCCAGGTTCTTGTCATGATTCATATGTTTTCAATTGGATGCGGATTGCCCAACAACCAGAGATCTACTTTGACCAAGATCAATACCTTCTGGCCGATTTGGCTTATGCTAGTGGGAAATATGTAGTTCCAGCATACTGGAATGTTTCGTCCAATGATCAAGGAAAAACCAATTTTAACTATCATCTTGCCCAATCACGAGTTTGGATTGAGCATGCCATAAGAATTCTGAAAGGAAGATGGGCCAGCTTACGGGAGATGCAAAAACAGCTCCAATGTTCCAAAGATATGAGGTTCCTCATCAACTGGATTATCACTTGTGTAATCCTTCACAACCTTTTGGCTGACATCAAAGATGAATGGGACGAAATATTCCAAGATTATATTCCTGATCCGCCTCAAGTCATCCCTGTCTCATCTGGTCCCTCATCTTCTTCTATGAGAGAGCGGATTCTTCCTCTCACCCTTGCTTGCTTTGATGAGTAATTTTTGATTTTGAAATTGGTAAAAATTCCCTTCACCGTATTTTTTTGGTTTTGGTTGTTCACCCAAGATTCATAGGCTGAGTTTTTTTTTTATTTTTTTTTTAGTGGACTTGAATCCAAAAACACCTCTACCTCAAACCCTGCCACTCACCAAATGCCACCCCCCTCCCCCTCACCACTCAACCCCTTCAACCTCACCCCACTCACTCACCGGTCAAACCCTGCCTCCTCCTCACCAAACCACCTCACTCATCACCACCACCTCATCTCACCTCACTCACTGAATCCCCTCCTCCTAATCCTGGTAAGCCCCATCCACCCTCTTCCTCTTCCTTCCCCTCACCAGTTGCTGATCCTTTGATCATTCAACCTTTAGTCCCCCCCTGGATCCACCCCACTCACTCACCGGTCAAACCCTGCCTCCTCCTCACCAAACCACCTTACTCACCACCACCACCTCATCTCACCTCACTCACTGAATCCCCTCCTCCTAATCCTGGTAAGCCCCCTCCACCCTCTTCCTCTTCCTTCCCCTCACCAGTTGCTGATCCTTTGATCATTCAACCTTTAGTCCCCCCCTGGATCCATTGGTCAATCCATCAAGGTGAGCCCCTCCCCTCCTCCAATTCCTCCTCTCATCGATCAAGAAATCAATTGAGAATCAATTGGCATTGGCAATCGATTGCCCAATCGATTGATTTGCAAATTGATTGCTCAATTGATTGCGAATCGATTGCTCAATCAATTGGGCAATCAATTGGCAATTGATCAAGCAATCAATTCGCAATCAATTGGCCAATTGTTTGGGCTGATCAATCCAGGGTTTTTGTAGGGTACAGGACCTGACTTCCCCATTGTTTTTGTTTTTTTTTTAGGTTTTTGAGCTCGGCCAGAACACATTCTCTCAAGTCTTACGCCAAATGAGCTACGTCCTGGGACAGTCTGGTTCGCCTAGTATGATGCTGGCTGCGGCTCCTCATCATTACCACTCCTCCCCAGCTAATTCTATTCTTTTGATATCTATCAATTCCTTCACTGGCTACCAAACTAAAAATGTTATACATCCATTCAAATTTCACCTTGATCCTCACCTTGGGTGCAGCAAGTGCCTGGGAGGGAGAAAGATGGAAGGAGATGGTATGAAAAACATAAAGAGAGGTGGCAAGCAGAGGAATTGTTGATTTTTATCTATTTTTTATTTTTTTAATCCCACTGTTTTGATAATGAGAACATTTCTGACATTTTTTTTTTATTTGTTTGACTGGTCTTTTTGTCTGTCCAACCCCTTTTTTGATATTGATTCCTTCACTGCCTACCAAACTCAAAATTTTATACATCCATTCAAATTTCACCTTGATCCTCACCTTGGGTGCAGCAAGTGCCTGGGAGGGAGAAAGATGGAAGGAGATGGTATGAAAAACATAAAGAGAGATGGCAAGCAGAGGAATTGTAGAAAAAGGAGGGCTCAAATGAGGGATTTGGAAATTTCTTTGGAAGTGACTGACAACTTGATCAAGGAAAAGTTTGCCTGGTCTAGACGAAAGCTATGCCCTTTGGATCTGTACCCTGCTATCATGGCTGAAAAGAAAAACAACCCTCAAAAACCCACCCAGGAAGAATTTAAGCAAGCAAAACAGACAATTGGGGATTTCCACTTCTTCCACCATGGAAAAGTTATCGTTCTTGACCAATCTGATCACCATGCTCTTGTTGCCGTCATTGAATTTGTGCCTTTGGATTGACTATCTGAGCAAGATAAGAAAGATATCAACTTTGTGACAACATTCCTTCACTGTTCAAAAAAATTTGTCAACCCGGTTGGTCCCTCAAGATCTTGGGGTGGAAAAATGTGGGCGATTGGTTGGCGAAAATTGATGAACCCTTTGGAGTTATTTGGACGTTATGTGAAGAAATCATCCATTATATCTTCTCCTCAAGAGTACGCTGTCCTCAACTTGAAGGCCAACAAAGTATCCCAAATTTTAGGACAAATGTTTTGTAATTTGGCCAAAATTGCCTTTGAATCAAACCGTGATACCATGAAGGACAGCAACAGCCCCTCTTTCTCTTTGTTGGAATTTGGTTCCAAGCCTACACCTTTTGATTGCTTTCCACACCTCACTTTCACCTTGGATTCTTTTTACAATTCTCCTCATATTGACAAAGGCAACATCTCTGGCTATTCCCTTTTACTTGTGGTCCCAACCAAAAAATTGAATGGTCAACTTATTGAAGATACGGATGAATATCAAGTTTTGGATGGTCAATTTGTTTTTCCTGACCTTGGCTTTGGAATTGATTTCAAGCAAAAAGGTATAGTCAAAATGGTTTGGGCGGCTAACAAGTACAAGCACTGTACCTTTCCAGCTGTGGAAACAGAAACCCATACCAGAATGGCCATGTCACTCCAAATTAATAAAAAAACTCAGAGCACTTGCAGGGACATGAAAAACGGCCAAATTTACTCTAGAGAAAAAAATATCAATAAAAACAAAAAAGATTTGTATATTGGTGGGGTTAAGAATGCTCTCAAATGTTTTTGTAGTAAAAAATAATTTGTTTTTCTTTCATCCATGCAAATATATTTACAAGCCCAGCATTTGAGTAATCTGATGTATTTCTTCTACCAATCTACCACAGCCAATGCAAGCCAAAGCTACTGATACCTTATCCTTTTTTTTGTTTTCCCGTTGTTCCCTCTCCTTTTCCAGTTGCACTTGCTGCCGATCCTTCTCCTTTTCCTCTTTTTGAAACTCTAGCTCAGCTTGTTTCAACCTCCACTCAGAATCCAATTTTTGTTGATTAGCCAAAGTCTCGGCTTGCTGCTTTTGACCATCCATGGCCAGTTGCCGATCCCACTTTTGCTTTTGAAACTGAAGTTTATCTGATTCAATTTGTGATTTCACTGTTTTTTGGAGGGGAATGGCAATGAGCATGATTTTGAAAGCAAGGATATTGAATCAATCAACTTACATGAATCTTGCTTCTCCATGATTTCTTCAAAGCCCGAAAAACTGGAAGTGTTTCTCCTCTTTTGATGACTTTTGGGGTTGACATTGATGGAATTGGAGGCCTTTTGCTTACCCTTGGAAGAGGAGGTTTGAGTCTGAAAGTCCTCACTAGTATTTGAAGGCAATGTTGGAGGCCCCATTAGCTTGAGTTTTTGGCCAATCAAAAATGGATGAGCCTGTTTTTTTACAATGTAAATCAGTCAGGAGCAACCCGACAGAATCAAAAACAATTTAGTTCCTTACTTGAGCAGATGTTGATGGCAACGGTGATCCAGGAATAACATCCTCCTCATTGGGAAAGTTCTCCAGTTGTTCTGCCCCAGGAAGAGAGAAATCAAAAGAAGGAAGTGAGGGGTCTAAGGTCGGGATTGACTGATCAATCAATACCAAAGTAAAAGTGATTGGAGCCAATTGTGTTTGAATATCCTCCTCGTCATCAGATGGGGGCCACTCCAAGGCCAAGGTTTCATCAAGGTCCCTGTTGGTAGGCTGAGCATACCCAGCCAAGTCCTTGGAATCAACGGAATCAATTGTTGGGCATTGAAAGCAGCTAGGGGGGTGATGTTGGCCTTCTTTCCGAATATTTCATCCATTTGAATATAAAAAGGACAAATGGAGTCCAACTTATCAACCACAGAGTTGATTCCTTTGGCTTTGTCCAAGTCGGTGATACCAAAGCCAGTGGAGATAGACATGGAGTGGGCCTTTTTGTACTTGGCTCAATAGTTTTTGAACCGCTCCCTCATCTGTTTGGATGACAGATCCAGCCAACCTTTTGTTTTTTTCTTGAGTTCATTGGCCATCAGGAGATAAACATTGACCTTAGAGGATTGAGGTTGGCCAACACGTGTTTCGTTGTTGGATCCAAAGCAGGCATTGTAGTTGGAGGGAATTTTCAGCCAGTTTACCAGGATGATGTGATCAGCTCTCTTGAGCTGACTTGAGCCCTTGGAAGCTGATGGGGGAGGATTTTTTGTTGTGGAGTTCCTTGGAAATGTTCTCTTGGGTGTGTTGGACTTGTGGGGGGAGGTTTGCTGAGGGGCCATTTGAAAGAGTTTGCGCTACGCAAGTGATGAGAGTGATAAAGTGATGAGAGTGGTGAAGTTTTGAGAGCAATAAAGTGGATGAGAGTGATCAAGTGATGAGAGCGGTTAAGTGATGAGAGTGATGAAGTTTTGAGAGCAATGAAGTGGATGAGAGTGATCAAGTGATGAGAGCAATAAAGTGATGAGAGTGGTCAATCAATTTTATGATGAGGGTGGGGGTAAAAAATTTTCCGATGAGGTTGGAGGTAGAAGGAGGTGGGAAGAAAGGGGTGTATGATGCGGACAGGTGGTGGAAGCATTTAAATACTTTATTTGAAAAAACCCACTTATTTCAGGTTAACTTTGACACCTCTGATCTGAAATAAGTGGGTTTTTTTTGATTTTTAATGGCGGGTTTGAAATGGCGGATTTGGGTTGAAACCCGCCATTAAAAAATGGCGGGTTTGGTTAACTTTGATACCCCCTATGAAGATCTTTTCTGGTAATTTAAACCATAGTGTGAGATGTAGAATGGCTATGGATCCTGAACTTGTAAACCTTATTAGAGTTCTTGAGGAATTAATAGACATGAATGTGTTAGAAAATAAAGTAAATACACTCAGAGAATCTAATCCTAGGAACAGAGAAGAGTATCATTGAAAATAAAAAGAAACTCCTTCTCAGAATCCTGTTGTTCCTTAAAACAAGAAAAATTTAAAAAATAAAGAAAAGATATCCTGGAATTATCAGCAGACAGGAAAGATTAGATTAGATTTCCCCCTACCAAGGAAAAGGATAAACCTTGTGGAAGGAGAAAAAATGAAGAACAAAAGTATGCTGATAATGAAGGATCAATTCCAGAATGTGAAATAATGATAAATAATCCAATTAGTTTTATAGAAGGGAATATTGATTTTTCTGATTTATAAAACCTGTTAATGGAGATTCTAATTTACATTAACAATGGAATCCCAGCATGAAGGTCCAACATGTATCTGAAGCCAACAAAACTTACTCTGAAGCCTTCTTCAGGTAAGAGTTACACTTCTGGTAAAACCTGCTATGCCACAGGACTGATGCAGGGATCCCCTGTCAAAATTCTACTATATATTGGGTAATTCTAATCTTTTGTTGGAAATTTCTACCTAGATAAAAAATACCCAAATTAAAAACAGAAATTAATACCAGTTCACCAACCTATGTTCAGCAGTTGCAATTATTCCTTAAATGATGTAGTATTATGGACCACAGAAATAACAATCAAACATAAAAAAGGATCTCTAAACCTGAAGATAGAATTTTTAGTGCTCCTGAATGGTGCATGTGACTATTTCATTCTAGGTCATGATACACTTTGCTTCAATGGGATAGATGTATTCCAGCAAAAATGAAGGTACTTCAATGTAGGAGGGTACTGGAACAAGAAGTTTCAGATATGCAACATACAGGCCTAGGAGGATTAATATAATCTTGAAAAGAAATTTGAAGCATTCAACCAAGAATAATTTTCCAAAGCAGATTTAGATTCCCAACTCATTTCAGAAGAGATAAAAGAAATACTCAATGTTTGTTTTTAGAACCAAAATTCCTTCTGTACCAAAGATGACCCAATTGGTAATATCAAAGTGCATGATATGAGTATAAATATGAATATTAAACCTCCTTAACCACCTAACCTCAGGAGACCTGAAAAACCATCTATTTCTAAGTCTAGATCAGCCCTTGAAGCCCATATCCAAGAGCTGAAAGACTTACAAGTTTTAAGGAAATTAGGACAAAATGAACAGGTTGATATAAAAACCCAAGTAATTATAGCTTGGAATGATGATAAATCAAAAATTTTTGGAGAATTTAGAATGCTTAATAATTAAACCCAAGGAAAATATTATCCAAAACCTAGGATTGATCACTCTCTACACAACCTATCTAAGTAAAATTAGATTACTAACATGGATATTCTGAAAGGATTTTATCAGATACAAGTCAGTATAGATAGCAGAAAATTCATGAGAAGTATATCCCAACCAGAAATATTTAAATACCTGAGGATTCCCTTTGGAATCAAGAATTATCCATCTCATTTAAAAAGAATGATCAACAATTTTCTGGGAAATTTCATCAGCAAAGGATGGATGATGATATAAATAGATGATTTTATCATTTCATCTGATGATTGGGACACTCACATGAAAAAAGTAAGATAGTTCCTTAAAAACATTTCTGCTATGGGTCTTAAAGTGTCCGCAAAAAAATGAAACCTTTGATATGGAGAACTAAAAGCCCTAGGAAATAAAGTATCTAGTTTGAACCTTAAAGCTGATCAGAGCAAGATAGCAGCAGTTATGAACAGACCTCTTCCTCAGAATAAAACTGAACCCCTTTCCTTTGTCAGTTTCTAAAGTTACTCCCAAGAGTACATAACCAACTTTTCTCTGCTGACCAAGAATCTATATGAGATTTTCCAAAATAATAACTTGTTTGAGATGAATCATTATTAGCTAAGGAATTAAAAAGAAATAGAAATAGCCATAACCACAGCTCCAGTGTAAAACCAACCTAATTACACAAAACCATTCAAGCTATATATTTATGCCAGAATGGATGGACTGGGAGCTGCCTTACACCAATAAATAGTGAAAAATGAAAAACCTTTAGAGAAACCAATAAATTTTATATCTAGAAAAGTGAAGGACACAGAAAAAATATATGGTTTCAATCAGATAGAATTTCTTGCACTGGTTTGGGCACTGGAAAAAATCTGCTATCACCTGGAATGCAATAAATTTGTTGTAATTACAGAATTTAATTCTGTTAGGAATCTTATGAATATGAAGAACCCAAGCAGGCATATGCTTAGATAGCAAATAGCCATACAGAGGTAAAGAGAACAAATGAAAAAATTCCACAATTCTGGAGCCAAGAACCAGAATTCTGATGGCCTCAGTATGAATACTCTTCCAAATGACCCTAGCAACCCTGCTCATAATACAGAGGATCATGATATATTCCTTATACTCCACATACATATGCTTATTTTGGAAGCCCCAATCATAGGAATACATATCTGTGAACTTGAACAGCCCTTATTTTATTCTATCAAATAAAATTATAATTCAGATATGAAAACTCTGATATCCTTCATGGAAAGAAGTAAAACTCCTATTAAAAGGATAACAAGATTAACTGGACCTATTTTGAAACCCTAAAAGTCATGAAGGTTCAAATTATGGGATGGCCAAGTATACTACAGACACCAACACTCCAATTTCATAGTCATGTATCAAGAAGAAGATATTAAGCTCATACTGGCTGAATTCCATGAAAATTGCTTGTGTGGAAACTTATACTCATACAGCACACTAGAAAAAGTAAATCAAACTGCTTGGTGGATCAACTGGAGAGACCTAAATACCAAATATTTCCCTAGTTGTGAAATTTGTAATAATTCCAACATAACTACTGGAAGAAGGTTTGGCCTCCTGCAAAATATTTCTGAACCCAGAAACAGATGGGAAGTAATTAAAATTGACCTTGTGAGAGGACAACCTACTGGAGGAGCCTTCTGTTAAAGCACTGTCTTAGTCATAGTAGACAGATTATCAAGAAAGACTAAGCTCCTACCCAACCAAAAAGAAGACAAAGCAATGGAAGTAGCACTAATCTTCTGGAACAGGATCATTGCTGATGTAGGAGTAACCAAAATAATCACAAGTGATAGAGACCCAAAGTTCACTACTGAATTTGGGGGAAACCTCCATGAAATGTTTGAAAATAACCTAGACCTCTCTGCATCTTATAATCCCCAAAAGGATGGACTAGCTGAAAGAATGATCCAAAAATTTGAAGATGTGCTCAAAATAATCTGCAGCTTTGGACTAGAATTCAAACCTGCAGATGAATATTATCATGACTGGGTAAGAATCCTACCTGCACTGGAAATGGCTTACAGTAGCCATAAACACTACAACAAAAGAAGATCCTTATTTTCTAGAAAGGGGATGGATCCCCAAATTTCCCAAAGATAATATTATAAACCAGTTGGCTAGGATTAATCCAAACTCTTGAGAATTCAAGAACATGATAGATATGGCTAACAAACATGCTAAAATTTCTGTTCAAGATGATTTTGAGTATAACCAAAAGAGGTGGAATAAAACTCACAAAGAAAATGAATTCAAAAGAGGAGACCAAGTACTATTCTCCACTAATAAATTCAATAACTTGGAAAGCAACAGAAAACTCAGAACTACCTTTGTGGGACCATTTACTATCAAAAAGCTACATGGAAAAATGCTGTAGAAATATTTTTAAGTGATGGAATCTCCAGAAAACACCAAGTCTTCCCAGTAAGCTGGATCAAAAATTTTCATCCAACAAGTTGAGAAAAAGACCCTTCACCTGGAATAACTATTGAAACTGAAACCAAAAAAGAGAGAGGAAAAATCAGCAAGCTCCTTAAAGATAAGAAAGAAAAGATCCAAGGAAAAGATGTCAGACTTTAACTAGTCAGATACAAAGGAGAATAAGCTCAAAAATATGAATGGATACCAGAGAACAAAATACAAGATGGCAATATGAACCTGAGGAATTAAAGAGCTAGTAAGAGAAAGTAGAAAAATTCTTTCTTTTGCAAATATGTACATATCTTGGAGTGGGTGAATTTCAGCTTGCAAATATTTAAGGAGAAACATGTCAAAGTACCAACAATAAAAAAATAATCAAAAAGAAAAAAAAATAAAAAATATAATAAACAATAAAAGAATAACCAAGGAGTGGAAAAACCCAAATAATATTTTAAAATTGTATTCCCCACCCAGAATTAGGTAGGGTCACTCACCAAATTAACCTTTGAATTTGCACTCCTTAATACATTAAAATAATGGGCAGTGATAAATTAACAAACCTGGGTTGTTAAAAGGCCTGAAAAAATATTCAAAAACCATTTTAGCCATAAAAAAACAATTAAGAACTTTTGTGACCCCCAGGGGTTGCCTAAGTCCTGAATGGGGTTGTGCATTTCTTCATCCACCCATTTATTCAATCATGTTGCTTCATGAATTTTTTTTTTTAAATTATTCATAAATGAAAGCACTTCAAAACAGTTTCCCATAAATAATTTTTTATTAAACACAAATCAGTATCCTATTTTGGAAGTTTTTGATTTTTTGGATTGAGGAATTTTTGGGTATCAAAAGGATTATAAATTCCTGCTCCATTTGACCCTTGATGTACCCATTTCATAATCTTCCCCATCACACCACCATAAAAAAACCTTAAAAATGACTGAATAAAACTTAATGCAAGTGAATATTTAAAACAATCATCAAAATATTCACCCCCTCTAGATCCTCCATTCACCCCCCAGGTTAACTGACCTTACTTTTTCTAAGTCCCCCCTCCCCTCCCCCACCCAACAAAACCCACCCCTTTCTTTTTTCACTAATAATAAAATTATCTCCTATTTTTTTTACTAACAACCAGGAACAAATATTCAAGCCAATGATATTCTTCCCCCACCCACACCCTTCCAGATTATCTCCTCAGTCCCCCCTTGTGCATCCATGAAATTTAAAATTGATTTTTAGTCCACTAAGAAATGAATTTGAAAAAGGATTTCAAATCCATTTTAAGTTCCCCCAGTACTTTATTTCTTTTTATTTCAATTTTGTATTTCTTGAAGAATAAATATTATTATTTTCATTCCACTCAATCATTTCATAATCATTAAACTTACACTAACCAAAAGCCTTATTTGGTTTTTTTGGGTTTGTTTCAACAATTTCTCTACTGATTTTCCTTTTGTGTTTGTTTTTTGAAAATTTCTTTTTCCAAATTATGTTCTCTAAATTTGAAGAGATTTATAAAATATTTGGTCCATTGAAATTATAAATTCAAATCAATAAAAGAATTTGGATGTGCTAACCAAGGTTTTAATTTAAAAACTTAAATTAAATGAGAAAAAAAAGAAGGAAATTGAAAGGAAGATTTCATCAGAAAAACTTGAATCAATCTCCTTAGCCATTCTCAACCCTCATCCATCTTCAATCCTCAGTAAAATAAACCTTCTATCCCTGGATCTACTGTCTGTATCTCCTGAAGTATCTCCCTGCATCCCCTGCAGACACTAGGCAATCTCCAAGGCTCTCCCTCTCTCTGTATGGCTTGGTGCATCCTCCATCTCACCTTAAACATAATTGGTATAAGAATTAAATACATGTATCATACTGTAACTTCATATTAAATACTCCTAGCTGGACAACTCACACTTCCAGTTCATTAAATGCCCTACCTTTTTGGACAGGCCCATTAACCAATCCTTGAAGCCACTGCCTCCAGTTCAATTGTTCAAAAGTTAATGCCATGGGGAATCCAAGCCCAGCACCAGTCATCCCTCCTCAAGGCCTCTTCCAAGGTCTCACATATACTGACCGGTCCTTCCTTCCTGGATCAATTCCCTTAAAGGAATTAGTATATGAATTCTTATTGGTCAGTCCCTTCAAATAGGTGTCATCTCAGCACAAAAAAGCCATCCAGCCTACCTTACTCATCTCAACTATCCCTCTGATGTCAATTTTAAAGAATTCAGTCATCAATTTTCCTCAAGAGCCTTACTCATGGATTCCTCTCATACTTTACCTCCTTCCTTGTTGTCATCACTCTACCTATCTTCATTGAAATCAATATAATCTTCTGTATCTGAGTTCTGTGAGTAGGAGTGCCTGTGCCCTCAGCCCCCTGCACGCCAGGGGAAGTTGTGGCAGAAGTGGATTTTATTTTGTATAATTTTCATTCATTTTCATTCATTTTAATAGCAATTAGTTTTGGCTAACAACCCTTGATTTGTGAACAAGTTGTGAATGGCGCGTTAAAACTCAAAATTGGTTGTGTGTCACAGCTCACAATCAATCTGAGTGGTTAAAAGCTGTTAAAAACTCTGTTGATTGTGGAAAGCCATACAAAACTTGAATGGTTTGTGAATCATGCCACACAACCCATTTTGAGTTGTGTATGGGTTGTGTAGGGTTGCAAATTTATCACAGCCCTAAAAGAATATATTAGAATATGAAGGTATTGAGAGAATAAAAAAAGGAATTTTATTTTAGCATTTAGAAAAAGAAAGCCAGAAGAAAGTGAGAATAGAGACACAAAAAAAGTTTTCAGTATTACCTAAAAAAAGGACCAGACAGACTGGTTTAGAAGGATAGGAAATAGAACAAAGTAAATATCAAAGAAAGATGAGATTGTTGTATTTAAAGTTGAATATTGAGGAGTTGCAGGATTGATCAGGTAATTGTGGTTAGCACAGTGGGCTGACTCAGATGGTGGAAGTTTGAGTTGGGAGGGATGGATCAGCAGGAGAGCTTTGACAAGGCTTGAACAGAATGGTGAAGATGCTTACCTGACTCAAACGCCTGGGGTAAGTGGTGCAATCTTGTGTTTGCATGAAGAATTCCCCAGAGTCTGAGCCAGGGGCACAGCATCATAGTTTGGCAAGTTTGAAGATGGAGTTTGTGCAGCAGGTCAGTCAAGTCATCAGCAGATGTTGGAGTGTTGGAGCGTGGTGTTGCAGACGGTGATGCAGAGCAGAGCACAGAATTAAAGATAAGGTATGAAAAAGACAAGCAGCCAATAAAGAAAACAGAGAGAGGATAAATAAGGGAATGGAAATGAAAGGAAATAAAATAGATTATTTGAGAATATTGATTGGAGCAGGTAAGCAGAAGTTTAACATCCTCACTTGCTCAAATCATGCTTTAATTTTGAGATTCTTGAGCTCATTTTGCCGTGCAATTATGGCCACCAGTTTGGTAAGGAAGTTGGCCAGATTCTTCTTTGATGATGCCTTTTGGAGCTTGATTTCATTTTGGAGGATCTTGTTTCAAATGGAGTGGAATTTTAGTTCCATATGCTTGGTGTGGAAGCTGGAGTGTTTTGCCTGGTTCAAGGCTAATTTGATGGCACCCTCATTTTCTTTGAAGGAGGTGGTTGTTTTATTGGCCTCTTCAGGAGTGATTTCCTGGAGGAAAGATTCAATCCACTTATTTCCTTCAAGGCGTCCTTGAGGGCCTTATAATCCACTTTGGTAGTAGATAGAGATTGCATTGGTTGCTTTTTGTACCTCCAGACCACAACACAGCCCAGCCATTGGACAACCAGGCTTGATATTGAGCATTGAGAGATTGGGAACATGGCCCAGTCAACATCTACGTAGGTGAGCATGTCTGTCAAACAAGCAGCCAAAGAGAAGACTAGACCCATGGTGCTGGAGTGTTGCAGATAGTTGAGCACATGGAGTGCAGCTTGGTATTGGTGGAGGTTTGATTTGACAAGGAACTGATCCAGATAGTTTGGGGCAAATGTGATATAAGGTTGCGTGCATATGCTGATGTGTTTCAGATTGCCAATGATCTTCCTGTAGTTGGCACCCAATGATAGGAACTCTTGATGATCCTCTTTTCTTGAAGGAAAAAGTTTTCCGTTTGGTTTGAAGAAGGTGGGGAACGTTTGATAGGTGGGAAGTGGATACTGGGCACATATGTGCTCAATGTAGGATTGCTGGTGGATCTTGAAGGCATCATCTTTATGAACCACGTTCATTCCCAGAAGTAAGGATGCAGGTTCTAGATCCTTCCTTTTGAAGGCGGTGGATATTAGCTTGACAAAGTGGTTGGGATTTCTGCTGAAGATAGAAATATTGTTGACATGCACATATAGGAATGTGCCATTTAGCCAAAAGAAAAATTGTTCTTCCTTGCATTGGTAGAAAACAATTTCCCCAAGCCATTTGCAAAGAGTTTTGTAACAGGAAAGAGGGGCTTGTTTGAGACCATAAAACACCTTATTTAGATGAAGGACTTTCCCATTGGAGACAATGACATTGGTTTGAGGAATGATGTAGATTTCTTTGTGAAGTGGAGCATTTAGAAAAGCAGCTTTCACATTGATTTGGCTGAATTGCAACTTCTTTGAGACAGCAAGGGCTATTAGCAGTTGCAGTGAGGTTTTGAAACCTGTGAGAGAAAAGGTGTTGGAGAAGTCCAAGCCATATTTCTTCTTGAATCTCTGAACAAAAAGCCGCACTTTGAATTCAATGATTCTTTTCTGATTGTTGCGTTTAGTCCTGAAGAACCACACACACTTAAGGGGAAGTTTCCCAGTTGGCAGTGCAGATTCTTCCCACACGTTGTAGTTGATAAAGTTAAGTTCTTCCATCTTCATGGCTTTGATCCACTTGTTGCAGTACTTGGATTGAGGTGACTCCTGCAGGAATTGAGGATCCACATAAGAATGGTCAACATTTAGGTAGACAGCTGGTAGACCCATCTTGGAGTGAGGTCTGCAAGGTAGGTAAATAATGTTGGCAGGAGTGAGTTTGTTGCAGGAGGGAGCAGCAGCAGTAGGAGCATGGTCAGTAGGAACAGTGGTGGGTGCAGAGGTGGAGGGAGTGAGGAACAGAGAAGTTGGAATGGAGATTGGGGCAGGGGGAGAGAGAAGGAAGCAAATTGGAAAAAATTAAAAGCATCAGTTTTCTTGGCAGGAGAATCAATGCAGGGGAAGAGAGACTTGTCAAAGGTAGCATTGGCAGAAAGAAAAATTTGGAGACAGTCCATATCCAGCAGAAAAAATGACAAAAAATCATCAGTTTACCCAAGCATGATTGCCTTTTTATAAGTGGGTTGAAATTTGAATTTCCTGCTGGCTTTAGGGATCAGAGAATAGGTGGCGCAACCAAATGTTTTCAGGCAGTTATAGTCAAACTTCTGATTGTTCCTTATTTGGTAAGGGATCATGTTGCCATGAGTTTTGGAGGGTAGGAAGTTCAGTAGGTGCATGGCGGAGTTGACAGATTCATGACAGTATTTTGGTGTGAGATTGCTCTGATTCAGGAGGCATTGGGCCTTATCCAGGATAATTCAATTGGACCTCTTGGCTAGGCCGTTTCATTGGGGGGTGTATGAGGGAGCAAAATTTTGGATGATGCCTTTCTATGAGCAGTAAGTTCTTGATTTCAGTGGAGATGAACTCTCCACTGTTTTCCAAGATGAAACACTTGAAAAACTTTTGGGTTTGGCATTCAGCTCAAGACACATAGTCTTTGATTGTCATGTAGTTTTTGCTCTTGAGCTTCAGCAGGGCAGTTGATCTGTGACCAGAGAACTGATCAGTGAGCAAGATGAAGTAGTTGAAACCTGAATTTGAAGTGAATTGGACCAGTCCAGCTCATTCAAGATGGACCGCTTCCAGGCTCTTGGAGACAGGCTTGAAGTGGTGAGTGAATTGAGTGGCAGTGCCTTTAAAAGTTCAGCAGATCTTGAAAGTTATTGAGTCCAAGGGGCTGGACAAGTCAAGTGTTTTGAGGACTGAGGGACCCAGGTCACCCAGAAAAGCATGCCAAGTGGTGTAGGACTCCTTGAGTAGCACTTTGGGTTGATAATTGTCAGAGAACCTGGTGCCGCATAGCTCTGTGAGCTGATTGGAGGTGGATCCAATGAATAGGAAGTTGTTGCATAGTACTTTGAAAACTGAGAGCCAAACCTTGTTGAAGACCATCTTCTTGGCTTTGAGTTGGGTTAAGGAGATGAGACATTGATGAATAGTAGGAAGTGGAAGTAATTTGCACAGTGTGATGACAGAGCCTAGGTAATTTATAAATTTGGCTGAGACAACATGAGTGGAAGTGAGGGAGTTATTGGGAGAGCCTTTTACAACCTCTATTTTCACAGGAGAGACATCTAAAAGGAAGCATGGGTTGTTGAAAATGTGGTGGCTGGCGCCAGAGTCTAGGACGGGAAGCTGGGAGAGATTTGGCTTGGGGGTCAGGTAGATCTGTGAGTTGAAATGCAGCTCTGCGTTTTGAGTTTTATTGGCAGGGGAACTGGCTGTTTTGTCAGAAGCATGAAGATTGGCATTTGGTTTTTTGTTCCAATCCAGTCTCAGATGGGGGTGAAGGAACCAAACCTTGTCCTTTGAGTGTTCTGAGAGGGGGTTGTGGTGGTTCTTGGAGAAGGTATTCTTTGTATTTCTCTTCTGAGTATACTTATGGAAAGAATTGGATGGATTAAATTCTGGTAAAGCTTCATAGGTTGATATTCAAGATGATTCCAGATAGATGATTTCTCAAAGTTTTTTGAGAACTGAAGTGGGATTCAGAAGGAGGTTGTTGTTGAGAATGATTGCATTGAACATGTGGTAGAAGGAACTGGGAAGCTTGGCCATGATGGTATAGCTCAGTATGTTGGAAGGGACTTCAAGGAAGACAACTGATAGTTTGTTAATCAGCTTTTGAAATTCTTTGATGTAGAGGCTGAGGTTGCCCTTGTACAGAGATTGAATGAATTTAAGCCAGATTCTGCTGCAATTTTTCAAAGACTGACAGGCATTTCTTCATAAAATGGCCTCCCACATTTTGCGCGGATCACCATTGTTGTCAGAGCTCACAACTGCCTTGAATGACGAGCCACCTAAGTGTTGGATGATGATATTTGCTGCTTCAAAGATTTTATTCCATTAAGGAGAAGAAATGCAAGTGGGAGGGGAATTGACTACCAGCTCAAGGACTCCCTTCCTTCAAAGATAGCTTTTTATTTGGAGAAACCAAGCTGGGAAGTTTGAGTTTTTTGAGAGAGGAATGTTTGATTTGGATTGAATGTTGTCCTTGGTCTCCAACATAGTTGCTTGTCTGTTGGTCCTTGAAGTGATCTGGGACTGTAAATCTGAAGGTATTGAGAGACTAAAAAAAAGAAATTTTATTTCAGAATTTAGAAGAAGACATCCAGAAGAGAGTGAGAAAAGAGAAAAAACAAAATCTTTCAGTATTACCTAAAAAAAGGACCAGACAGACTGGTTTAGAAGGATAGGAAACATAAGAAAGAAAATATTAAAGAAAGATGAGATTTTTGTATTGTAATTTGAAGATGGAGGAGTTGCAGGATTTATCAGGTAATTGTGGTTAGCAGAGAGGGGCTGACTCAGATGGTTGAACTTTGAGTTGGGATGGATGGATCAGCAGGAGATCTTTGACAGGGCTTGAAAAGAAAAGGAAAGATTCTTAACTTTCTCATATGCCTGGGTTCAGTGGTGCAATATTGTGTTTGCAAAAAGAAAACCTTCACCAGATTCGGAGCCAGGGGCATGGAATTATAGTTAGGCAAGTTTGAATATGGAGTTTGTGCAGCAGGTCAGTCAATTTTTCAGCGGATGTTGGAGTGTTGGAGTGTGGTTTTTCAGACAGTGATGCAGAGCAGAGCACAGGAGTAAAAATAAGTTATGAAACAGACAAGCAGCAGATCAAGAAAACAGAGAGAGGATAAATAAGGAAAAAAAGCAAATGGAAATGAAAGGAAATAAAAGAGATTATTTGAGCATATTAATTTGAGCAGGTACGCAAAAGTTCAACAGAAAAGGACCAGGAATAACAGCACCAACCACCACAAAAAAAGTGATGGCACTTGCCAGCAAGTGCCAAACAGAAAGCTTTGGTTTAAGATCTCTCCAATCTCCAGTTGAAGGTTCATGCTTTAAATTTTTTTTGGTGCACATTGACCATGAATTGGAGCTTGGATCAATCTTTACTCAAGCTTTCCCAGAGCTTTGCCAGAGCTTGAACAGAGTTTAGTGATACATTGGGAATGGGTTCCTTGGTGGCACTTTTTAGCAAGTGACATACATATTTTTGTGGTGACCCTTGCATTTTTCTTTTGGATTTTTTTGTATATCACACAGGTTTTTCACATATAGTTTTCACACTTCAATTTCTGTCAGAATTGAGGAATTATCTAGATTTTATAAGTTATGAGCTAAAAGAATTTTTTTCAAAATGCCCACATGCAGCGCAGTGCCTCCAAAGACTGCCAAAAATACATGAATTAGTCCAGCAACCACATGCAACGCCTGCACCACAAACCTGCATGCAGCTGATCTGATCTGCATGACTCAGATCTGTAAAACCTAAAGGTACTGACAGGTACAACAGATAATCACTTTAACATATATGGATCAACAATTCATATTTAATGGCATGATTTATGTATGTAGAATGATCAGAAACTATGGAATATCAAATAAAAACATAAAAAATTAAATTCTCAAGTACTTAAATTTGAAAAAAAAAATAATCACAAGTGCCAAAAAATAATTAAAAGATCCAGATATTTGAAGACAACAAAAGCTACATCAAGAGATATAAAAATAAAATAACAAAAAATACTGAATTGATCAACAGATGAAGGAAAATCAATAAAACACCATTAATAATAATTATAGTCAAACAAAATAGTCAAAAATGAACTAGGTTCCGGATCAGTAAAATAAGAAATAAACATAAAAACTTATCCTGATCCAAAGCTCACAAACTGATCCTAGAGATCAAGGATCAACTGAGCTACATAACAAAGAGGATGTGTCAAAAAATCCCTGAATGGCTTGCTAAACTCAGAAAATGATCCCTAAAACATGTAAATGACCCAAGAAGGCTCTCTTAACACCAAAAAAGATATTTATACAGCAAAGTTTTGGCTCTTTCCCCAAGATAATCCATCAGTTATCATTCAGAAACGCTTCGATCTGTGATTGATTAGTGATAATGTTATAAGAAATTGATTTATGGCTTAAGTCTGAATTATATTAGTGTTGATTCATGACAATTATTTCTGTTTTTATTGAATATAATTCAATAAGAATCCCAACTTTGATCTATAAGCCTTCAACTGTGAAACATTTCAGGTAACCAGAAAGTGACTACTCAAAGAATTGATTTATTTTCTCATTGCTTTTGCTTGTGTGCTAACATAGCCCAGTCATACCAATTTATTATTGGGTTTTAACCCTAATTGTTAAGTCATAAGGAAGCCACTGTTCCAGGGTACCAGATTCAAAGTCAATATTCTGAAGAAGAGTTGTTAAAGACACTCAGTTGGTAAAAAAAGTGGACCCTCTTTAAAAATTATCATGAAACTTATTGAAAAATCTCTAAACCAACAATTTAAACTTGAACTTATGTATTCTTTTTGGTGATTGTAATTTGTTTCATTTTGGGAATATTATGATTCTTTACTTCCATCAATTCTACTAGATGAAGTATTGAAAGTTTCCTGGTATCTGGAAGCTGAATAAAATACTTAGTTGGTGACATCTAAAAGGAGGGAAGTCTGGTATTAATTCAGAAGAAATGTATTCAGTAAAAACACATCAAATCCAAGTTGGATTATAGTTACATAGGTTGTTTGAATTATGAGGCATGGTAGGTCCCCATGCAGTGAGGATAGAAATTGGCCAAAAATTCCCTTGAATTCACCCATTTTTCAATTTTGAGGTACAGGAGACCCATTTATTTTGAATTTATGTACTTGAATCAAGTTATCAAGGATAAAAAATACTCTCAGCAGAGAATAATGGACTTTTTGAAGCTGGAACTGGTTTTGGAAGCAATATTTCAAGGGGGTTGGAATAAATACTTAATCTGATGGCTTTAGTTGACTCCAGGAGAAGGAACCTGGGTCTGGGAGGATAATATCACTTGAAGCCTTCACATTTAACTAAAGTAATCTCAGGAACATTTTGAAAAGGTATACTGTTCTATCAAAGGTTGAAAGAAATGGAAGAAATAGGAATATCAAATTTTTGTACCAAACTGGACCACTAAGATATTCTTTATGAGGCTGTCCATGGGTTTTTAAGAGTTTGAGATTCTTTAAGAGCCTCTCTGATGGTGGGATTCCTGCACATTCCAAGTAAGAGAGAAGAAAAAAGGAACAGTTATACCCAGGAGTTTCATAACCAATTAAAGAATAGTGAAGAAGTAAATCAGGAAAGGAAAATATGGGAAAAAAGGAATCATGAACCCTTTTACAAGAAAAGGATCTATTTGACTCAAGGGAAGAAGCACAGTTTTAAATTAAATTTTTTTATGAATGATTTTTATCTGCAAATTAGCCCAGTTCCCTTTTTCCTTCATGGGATTATATTTTTAATATTCTGTTATTTAATGTAATCATAATCCATACCTTGTGAAACCAATCCCTTAAAATGGAACTATCTGTAAACTCTGAAATATAGTTCCCCAATTGTTAATCAAGTCCTTCACAGGTTTTCCTTGCACATTTTTGGATATTACAAATCCTAAAAAAAAGGAAAGGAAAGGATTGGGAAAATATAGGATGTGTCAGGTTGAAATTTGTTTCAAACATTTTACCTTGAAAGGCCCACCTGTACAAGTAAGTATGAAACTTTCCATCCCCTTTCTTTTTTTCTTTCCAAATCATTTGGTGTCATGAACAAAACTTGACTCAGTCTCCTCAGTCATACTCAAACCTCAGTCAACCTCAACCCTCAGTATAATCCACCTTCTACCCTTTGATCTGCATGCAGCACCTCTTGAAGTATCCTCCTGCATGCCCTGCAGGTTCTAGTCAACTCTCCCAGGCTCCTCTCTCCCTCTCTATGGCTTTTTACATCCTCAACTCTCTCTAAAATCTATCTGGTATGAGAATTAAATGCTTTAAACCCATAGTACATACTCCTTCCTGGACACCCCATACTCTAGTTTAGCACATGCCACACCTTTCTGGACAGGCCCATTACCCAACCTGTCAAGCCACTGCCCAAACCAAATTGGTCAACATGTGATACCATTGGGAATCCCAGCTCAGAACCAGTCATCCCTCCTCAAGGCCTCTTCTCAGTTGTCACATATAATGACCTCTCTTCCCTTCCTGGACTAATACCCCTCAACAAATTAGTATACTAAGTCTTATTGGTTATTCCCTTCCAATAGGTGTCATCTCAGCACAGGGAAGCCTACCCATCCTACCTTACTCATTTCACCTATCCCTCTGGTTTTAATCTTAAAGGATTCAAAATTCAATCTCATTCAGAGCCTTATCCCTGGTTTCTCTCCTCCCTTATCATTGTCATTACTTCTCTGCCATCCTTGAAATAAATCTGATTTCTCAATCCTGAGTTCTGTGAGAAGTAGTTCCTGGGACTTTTCCCCTTGCACGCCAGGGGCAGTTGTGACATTATAAAAATTCCTTCCCCTTGATTAATACCCATCTCTATATCTCAATAGACCTATTCCATTCATCCCATTCCATATTACAGATATCACTACCTACAATATTTGTGGGCTAGTGCGTGATATGTGCTAAAAAGTGTGTGGCCTTTCAATTTTTCCAAAATAATTACCTCCATAAATATCCATCCCCAACTTCATCCCTCAATTGGCCCTTAAATTCAACTTTTACAAACTTTGATGCCCCTTCAACTTTGAATTCAACTTTGACCGCTTTTACCTTTAAATTTGACGCTTCAGCCTTTGACTTTGACTTTGAACACTTTTACTGCTTCAACCTGCTTCAAACTACTTTTATTAATTTTGAAAAACATTGTACAACTTCAAGAATCCATTTTTTGCAGTCATTTTCCCTCCCTAATCTCTTCTGTGGGTAATTCTCTTGGATCACTTCCCTACAGAATGAATGGAAACCATGCCTCCCTGATGTGTAAAACATTTCATCATCACCAGTACACCATTAACCAGTGCAGCCAGAGGATGTGGTTCTAATCTAGATACTTTAAATATTCAGAATCAGGACCAATCCACTCCTCAAGCTTGCAAATGTGGGATGACTTTTTCCAACCTCCCAGCACCAGCTTACAACACAATGGATACTGGTATCCTTCCTCCAGCCCCTCCTAGAGCTTCGCTATCCCCTTCTCATCCTGTTTTCAGACCTTTTGCTCATTTTGTAATTGGTCAATATCCTCAAGCAGGCTTTTTATTGGATTTCCAATTGTACAATCCCACATTAATCCCTCCCCCTGAGGATGAGGAAGAGGAGAACAAAAGCATATAATCAGGCTTTTATACAAGAATCCTTAGCAATATTAATTCACAAACCTCTGGACCTCAAGAAGAAGATTACCAAACTTCTACCTCAACTGCAATTCCCCCTCCCCAAAGCCAACCTCCTCCACCTTCCGCTGTGGACCCTACTCTCCTAGCCTTTCTCCAAACTATGAATTCAGCAGTAGAAAACCTTTCTGAACCTCCAACAACCAGTACTTCCAAATCTGGAAACTTCAAAGCTCCATTGATGAACTGGCCTGAAACATTTGTAGGCAGAAAACCTACCAAGATCAGAAATTCTTTGAAAGCTGGTGAAATCATCTTTGCAAATAATGAAGGAAATTTTTGTGTGGACAGAAGGAAATTATTGTTTTCTATATCCTATCTGTCTGGGATGATAAGCAGTTGGACCCAACCCCATCTGGATCACCTCTCCAATCAAAAGCCTTCATTCCTACTAAATTCCTGGGAACACTCCACAGAAAAACTTCATGTTCTCTTTGGTAATTTTCTGGAAGTAGCCAAAGCAGAAAAGGAACTTGTGAACTTGAAGATGAAGGATTATGGATATGCTTCAGCCCACATCACAGAATTTTGATCACTTATGACTAAAGTTTTAGGATGGGGTGATAGAGCCTTCTATTTTTATTTTTTTCAAAGTCTTCCCTCCACAATTCCAGATCAACTAGCTGGCTATTATGGTTCTTCAGACACCCTTGAAGACCACATGGATGAAGTGTTAGATTAAAATACCAGGCACCAAAAACAAGTCAAGGAAAAGTCTTCTCATCCAAGCCACTTCAAGCAGAAAAAATCCTCTCAATCCCAAGCCAATTCTTCTCAGTCTGAAAAGGGAAAGGGTAAGGCCAAGAAGACAGAAAAATTGGCAGAGAATAAATCTTCCATATTCCTCAACCAAACCTACATTGGAACTAGGTCCTGATGGCAAGCTAAAGGCTAATGAAAATGAAAAAAGGTAGAAGGAAGGACTATATTATGTATTGTGGAGGGAAGCACAAGACAGAAAACTGTAAAAAGAAGCCTGTCAACAATTCCAACCCCAACTCCCCTTCTACTCCCAAGCCAAACAAAAATAGGCGGTTCTTCTGTTGTACTCCAGGATTATCACCCTATTTATGTTAGGGTACAAAAGATAAAAAAGGATTACTCTCACCAACTTTTCAAAGGCTTATGTTTTATTTTTTTTCACCAGGACTCCAGTCATAGTGTTTTGATTGATTCAGGTGCTACTCAATTTTTAATGGCTAATAATATGGTTCTAAAATTTTACTTTCAGCCCACTTCCTTGCGGAAACCTATTCCTTTTCAACTTCAGTCCTAATGATTCACCCTCTCAACTAATTACCCACAAGGTAACTTGTGTGGTCACTCTTCTTTCTTTTCCTAGCTTTGAATGGGGATTCCTTCTATTCAATGTACCATTCTCAGAATACATCATCCTGGGAATCATTTTCTTCACCACTGGAATCCTGAAGAGAACTGGAAGAGGGGATTGATCACCCCAATATGCCAGCCAACTGATGGCCTTTCCTCTAATTTTTTTGAACTCAACATGGCCAGCCTACCTTCAACTGGTTTCTCCCCTACTCTGCCTTTGGCAATGCATTCCAATGCATTACCCCTCACTTCAGAACCATTGAATACTCAAGACACCATCCGATTCCCTTCAAGTTCAACAATGACCAAACTTGCTTGGATATTAATTGACCCCTTGACTATTTATCTGGAGGAAGAATCTAGGGATTCATCCTTGCATATCATGCAATGGGTTACCTCTTCTAACATTTCTGTTAATCCCCACAAAAACAATTCACCTGACTGGGATGAGTTTGATATTGATGAAGACCCTGAAGAAATAGAAAATGTGTTAGAGAAAGTTCCTGCTGATTAACATTCTTTTTTAGATGTTTTCTCCAAGGTGAAAGCAGATCAACTCCATCCTCACCGCAATTACAATCACCACATTGAACTGGAAGGACCTCTTCCTCCAGTTGGGCCATTCTAATCCATATCTCAAATTGAAAAGTATATCCTACAAGCATAAATATCAGAGAATTTAGAGAAAAGTTTCATCCATCCCAGCACTTCAAGCAATGGGGCACCTGTTCTCTTTTCCAACAAGAAGGATAGGAGTTTGCAGTTATGTGCTGACTATTGCAAAATTAAAGCTGTTACCAGGAAGAATCAATATCTCCTTCCTCCAATGACTTTTTTACTGACTGTCTTTTCAGGTTCTTCCATCTTCACCAATATTGACCTCAGAGGCGCTTAAAAAAATTTGCGTATCAATGAAGGAGAGGAACACTTAAAAGAATTAAGATCTCATTTTGGAAGCTATGAATACCTGTTTATGCCATTGCGCCTGACTGATGCCACAGCTTCTTTCCAAAAACTTATCAATGATATCCTTGCTGATCTCCTCACAATTTATGTGGTGGTTTAACTTGATGATATCCTTATTTTCTTTAAGAATTTGCAGGAACACATTCCTCATGTGTGTGAAGTACTGTGCAGACCCAGAAAGAACAAGCTCTATGCCAAGGCCTCCAAATGTAACTTCTGCACACCTTCTGTGGACTAACTAGGCAATTTCATCTCAGGGGATGGTATCTTCATTGAGAAAAAGAAAGTCATGAAAATCCTTTCCTGGCCAGTTCCTGAAAAAAGAAGGGCCTTGCAGTCTTTGCTTGGGTTTGCTAACTTCTATTGCAGTTTTATCAAGAAATAATCCAAACAGGTCTCTCATCTCACCAACATTGCTAGCAACAGCTCTGCCTTTTCCATCACTCCTGAGGCTTTGCAACAATTTGAAAAAATCAGGCCATCCTTCACCCAAGCTCCAGTTCTTTGCCATTTTGATCACCTCCTGAGAACTTATGTTGATACTGATTCCAGTGACTATTCCCTGGGTGCTTTTCTGCACCAGGTGACTGCTGAAAATACTAAAAATACTATTTCCTTTGAAAGCAGAAAAATTTTTATTGCCAAACTCACCTATGAAATCCATGAAAAAGAAATCCTTGCAATTGTTTTTTCCCGCCAGCAATGGTGTGCTCACCTCATGAGCGTTACTGACCCTCTTGAATTTTTAACTGATCATTGTCCTTTAAAGTATTTCATTTACTCCAAAGTCCTCACCAGGAGGGAAGCTCTTTGGGAAGAGTTTCTCTCTGAATTTAATTTTTTGGTCACCTACAGGCCTGGAAAATTTTCAACAATCCCAGGTATCCTGTCACGTTTGGACAACGTGTATCCGGCGGGGGAAACACCATATTCTGAAAAGAATCCTTGAAATTTTCAACAAATTCTGAAAAAAAAATGAAGTTGAAGCTTCTACACTATTTCTTTTTTCTGCTAGTAAACTAAATGATCAACTTAGTGAATGAAATTCTTTTCAAAAAGCTGAAAATTGAATTCAACGTATCATTAAAAGATTGAATATGAATGAGGAAGTAGCTGATTATTCCTTAGAACCCATTAGTGGCTTACTCCTGTTTCAGGTTAAAGTGTCATACCTGACCAAGCTAACCACCTTAAACAAAGAATACTTTATCACATAAATGGCTCCCCTCTTTCAGTTCACCCTGGCCAACACAAGACCCTCAACCTCATAAAAAGGTCTTTCTCTTGAAATGGAATGTCAAAAGATGTTAAGGACTATGTTTCAGCCTGCTAATTTTGCAACAGGAACAAGTCTAGGCATGAAAAGAAACTAGGACTACTCAACCTCTTCCTATCCCTGATTCCCCCTGCATATCTATCTCTATGGCATTCATCTCTCAACTCCCTCTCTCCAATGGATTTGATTCTACACTTTTTGTTGTTGAAAATTTCTCTAAGATGGCCCTCTTCATCAAAACAACCAGTAAACTGACTGCAGTGGAATTAGCTAACCTTTTTATCAGTCATGTCTTCTCCAAGCATGGGCTTCCTGCTGACATCATAAGTGAAAAAGGCTACTTGTTCACCTCCTCTTTCTGGAAAGCACTTTGTGAAAAACTAAAGATCCAAACAAATCTCCCAAAAGCCTACCACCCAGAAAAAGATTCTCAAATTGAAAGAGTCAATCAATTACTAGAACAATAAATTTGAATGTAAATCAGTTATCACCAGGAAGACTGGGATACTTGGCTCCCCTTGGCAGAATTTGCTTACAACAACAGTGTTCACTCTTCTACCCACCAATCACCTTTCTTCACCCTCTATGGAAGGCATCCTAAATTTGACTTCTTGCATGTGTTGGATAATCAACCAGCTATTCATTACCTGGATCAGATTCAGAAGAACCAGATTCAACCCAAGAAAGATTTCAAATAGTCTATGGATAAGTATAAGAAATATGCTGACCTTAATAGAAAAGACATTCCAAAAGGTATTGCTCCTGGGAATAAATTTTGGTTAACATCTGCAAAGAATATCAATACTAAAGGACCTTCCAAGAAGCCCTCTGAGCTTTGGTTGGGTCCTTTTCTAATTATTGAAAAAATAGGATCTCATGCTTTCAAACTCCAACTCCCTGATCAATGGTATTCCATTGTCCCTGTCTTCCATGTTTCACTTCTCAAGCACTACTCCTCAGACCCAAATTCTCCCAGTCAGCAACCACCTCCAGAACCAGTGGAAATTGATGGCCAAGAAGAATGGGAAGTGTCTCAAATCCTGGACTCCAAGATTAGGTGGGGAAAACTCCTCTACTTAGTTAAATGGAAAGTTTTTTAGAAGAATCCAAAAGAGACTCATGGGAACCAGTCTCCAACATCACCAACTGCTCAGCCCTTCTTCAAAACTTCTGTTAAATTAAGGTAAAAGATTTGAGAAATCTACAACATAGAGGGCTGAATTGACCAAGATTTTAGTAAGGAAATAAAAAGATGAGAAAGCAAAGAATAAGAAAAGAAAAGAAACCAACATCTGGCAACTGAGTGGGGAGAAGAGGTTGACAAGATCAAGGGCTTTCAGGAATTTAGTTGGGGAAGAGGCACGAGCAGGCGACAGTAAAGATCTTGGAAGAAAGATTGAACAACAGATCAGCCTTGAGGAGTGAGATGGAGACTGCGACGAGTTCTGATCTTACAGGTCAATTATTGAGGAGTGGAGGTTTTGAGGAGTTTGTTTTTGAGAGAGTTTGATTTGATGTGGATGATGGAGATGATATTTTGAGAGACAGAAGAAATAAAGAACTGAGGAAAAAGGAATAAGAAACCATTGAAGAAGATAAAGAAAGGGTAAGTTTGAGTGGTTGAGTTCCAATGGTCGAGTTTGATTGTTGAGTTTGATGGTTGACGTCGATGGTCGGGTTGAGTGGTTGAGTTTGCTCTTGAGGACCTTTGTAGATTCTCCTCTCCAAGTACAGTCTTGGATGATCTGAGTAGACTCTAGTGAAAGGAGTAGAGTTGTCACATTGATGAGAGTGCGCGCGGGTGTGACAGCTAAGACTAAGAGCCGCGCGGGAGAGATTGAAAGATGGACAAGAAGAAATGAGAGAAGAGCAGGAGAAGAAGGAAAAGACAAGGAGAAGAGAAAAGAGGATAAGGAAGATAAGAAATAAAGAAAAGAAGAAAGAGAAGAGAATGACAAAGAGAGTATCATTGATTTACTCAACACCCCCCGTGACTTTTAAGACTGAAGTCGGAGCTGAGAAAGACGGATCTATGAGTTGAAGAAGAGAGATTAAAGAGCATGAGGGAAGAGCTTTGGTGAGCCCATCTGCCTTCATATCATCAGCCGAAATAAGATTGATTTGAAGGTTGCCTAGCTGGAGTTCTTCTCGAAGCGCTTTAGTCTTTATGTTGATGTGATGCGTTTTGGAATTGCAGCCAAACTTCTTAAGCTTATCGTCAAGCACCTTATTGTCAATAAAGTGACGACTTGGGGTGACGTTTATCTTCCAAAGTTCAGCCACCAGGCCTCTCATCAAAATTGCTTCTAGGAAGGAGTCGACTAGGGGATTTAATTTGGCTTCAGTTTTTGAGTGCGTAACGTTGCGTTGACAGTAGCTGCTCCAGGAGATGAGAGCGTTGAAGAGTAGGGAAAGATTACCATATTGAGAGCGTCGAGTGTCCAAGTCATTGCTCCAAGTGGCGTCGCTTAAGCACTGAATTTGAGTGTTGGTGTTGTTGATCTGTAGGGTGAGTTTAAGATTTTTCATTGCTTTTAAGTACTTCCAGCATCTCTTGACTTCTCTCCAATGCTGAATTCCCGGCTTTTTGCAAAATAAAGCAAGATTTGAAACAGCAAAGCTAAGATTGGGCCGGGTTAGACAGGCTATATAGTTCATAAGGAAAACAGCTGAACGGTAATTGATGTTTAGGGCTTTGAATTCGTTGTGCTCCTCATTGGTGGCCAAAGAGAGGTTGATATTCGCAGTAAGAGGGATAGTTGAGGGTTTGCAGTCAGTTAGTTTCAATTCTTCCAATCCATGGTCGATGTGTTTGGGTTGGGATAAGAGGATTTTGTTTTCAACACGCTTGTATTTCATTTCCAGGATGGTATTCGGTTTGTGGTGGCTGGAGTTTGGAAAGCATTTGAGAAAATTCTTTTGAAAGTCATTTCCGAGGCCTACAAGTATAAGATCATCAACATGGAAAAAGAGAACGGAATTGGAGGCAGAATGAATATAGAGACAGGGATTGGATAAAGATTTGTGAAAACCTTGCTCTCGGATCCAAGCGGTGAGAGTTTGAAACCAATTTGCGGGGGCTTGCTTGAGACCGTAGAGAGATTTCTGTAGAATGAGATAATCTGACTTTTGACTTGATCCTTTGGGCCGTTTGATGATGACTTTGTCCAATAGAGGAGCGTGAAGAAAAGCACTCTTTACATCAAATTGAGAAATGGGAAGAGAGTGAAACAAGCCAAAGAGGAGTGCAATTTGAAGAGAAGCACCCTTTCCTGTTGGTGAGAAGGTGTCTTGGTAGTCTAGCCCGTAAATTTGGTCAAAGCCTTTGACACATAGTCGACTCTTGTAGACAAGCGGGTCGCCATGGCAGTTGTCCTTGAGACGGTAGACCCGGGTGGTGTTGAGAGGATTGTCCAGTTCGGGCCCATTGTAATCCTCCCAAACTTCTAGTTCCTCAATTCCATTGAGTTCAGTGTCCATAGATGATTCCCACTTTAAGTGATTGGAGCATCGCTTGGCCTGTTCATATGTTCAAGGGACATAGTAGTGATGATACCCATAGCGCTGAGGGGGAATTAAGCAAGTTTGATCGCGAAGTGAGTAACCGGGGATAAGTTGTTCAGTGAGTTCAGCGGAAGGATTGGAATTGGAATCGGATTCTGAGGAGTTTGAGGATTTGGGAGAGGGGCTTGTCGTAGCGATTTGTTCTGTGGTAGTGGTGTTGCTGGAGACAAGGTTGGTTGGTGAGCTTTGAGAAGATGAGTTCAGAGAGGAGGAGGGAAGATCATTGTCAAGATCAATGTGGAGCTGATCTGCGGCTGGACTGGAAACAGGGGAGGCCTGAGGTGCGTCGTCGTTTTTGATGAATTTGACATGTTTAGAAGAAATAATAGAATTTTCAGGTTTTAGAATTCAATAAGAAAGAAAATTGGGGTTGTAACCCACAAGGGTACCGGGAAGCCCTTGGTCCTTGAATTTTTCCCCGCGATTGATTCTATTGTCGAGGTAGACAACCTTGGATCCAATGGGGTGAAAGAAAGAAGTAGGAAGACATTTGCCAAAAAATAATTGGTAGGGAGAGGGAGTGTTTGGAGCCTTAGGGATTTGGTTTAGGACAAGAGACGCAGTCTTGGATACTTCCGCCCACAAGTTGAGCGGTAACTTTGAGCTTTGGAGAATGGCTCTAATGGCTTCGGTGAGAGTCCTATTAGCTCTTTCAACCTTCCCGTTGTGTTTGTGATGATAGGATTTGGAGACTAGATGTTGAATTGAGTGGGATTTGAAGAATTTTTTGAGCTCTGAAGAGGAGAATTCACCGCCACCATCAGTACAAATGGTGGCGGGGAAGCAGCCTTGTTTTTGTTTTTCGTGATTGAGAATAATTTTAAGCTGATCACACGCGTCAGACTTGTGCATGAGAGGGATGGCGGAGATGTAACCGGAAAAGTTGTCAATAACAGTCATGATATAATTCATGTTGTTTTGGGAAAAAGGATTGATAGGGCCAATTAAGTCAATATGGAGCTGTTCAAATGGTTTTGACTATGGACTGGATGTAGCGTTGAAGGGAGATTTGGATATTTTAGAGAAGACACAGTCTTCACATTGAAAGTTTGAAAGGATTTGAGCGGAAAGAGAAGGGAAAAGATTTTTAAGACGATGGGGGCTGGCATGTCCAAAGGACAGGTGTAGAGATTTGATGGAGTTTGGATTTGGACGGTTGAGAGACAAATGGAAGTATTTATGATTGTCGCCAACTCGAGAAGGCGGATTTAGAACGAACAGATTTTCGCGAATGAATCCCGTAAAAGCCAGATGAGAACCTGAGAAAAGAGAGAATTGATTATTGGAGGAGGAAAGTGTGCAGTTCTTAGCGGTGATAAGTTCGCCAGGACTGATCAGGTTGACAACAAGGTCCGGAACAAAGAGGCAGTTGCTGAATGAGACAGAGGAGCCTTTCCAAGTCAACTTGACTGAGCCATGACCCTTAATGGGGAGTTTTGCATCTTCCTTTCCCGTGTTAATGAATTCCTCCCCAGTGGAATCGTTGAGATCAGTGAAGAAACTTCTAGAATTGAACATATGGCATGAGGCGCCGGAGTCTAGAATGATTTGATTGAAAGAATTGATGTCTTCGATCCACGTGGTGATGAGTGACACATAGTGGGCAACTTCCTTGGCTTTTGATTGGATATTGAGTTGAGCTCTCCAACGGGCTTGAGATTCCTTCCACCAGTCGGGAGCAAGATTCTCTTGTAGATGCCAACACTTGCTCTCTGGATGATCTGGGGATTGAGGATTGTGATAACCCCTTCTGCATCAAAGTTCGGAAGGGACAGGTTTCTTTGGAGGTTGAGAAGACACTAGAGCAGTGTTGTTAATCTTGGATTCCTTGGATTTGACCTTGATTTTGTTTTTGAGTTGAGTAAGATGATTGAGCACAAGATCCACAGTGACGGCCTTGTCCAAATGCATGATTTGTTGCCAAAGAGAGTGCAGAGACGGAGGAAACTTGAAAAGAATGAGATACGAGAGAATATCATTGGGTAGATCAATTCCAACTTCAATCATTCTTTTAACGGAGATTTTAGTGTTGGTGATGAATAGATTAATTGCCTTGGGTTTGAACTGTTGGTAGAGGAATTTGTTGAAAAAACGGGCCCTGTTGGCAGTTTGGGAGGAAGCAAATCTTTCTTTGATAGTTTGCCAGAGGAGTCAAGCTGAAGAGATGTTAACGGGGTTGACCACATTATTGTGGGTGACTGAATCAATTTGCAAGAGTAGAATAAATTGGGTTTCCATGTCGTCTGTTGGGCTGAGGTTTTTGGAATCGTCCTCCAGGGCTTCCTTGATTCCTTTAAGCACGAGTAACATAGACATCTTGTCTTTCCAGATGGAATAGTTTTTGTCGGAAAGAATTGGAACTGCTTTGAGTGCTGCCTTGAGAATGATTTGTTGGTAGCCATTGTTGCTGGATCCCTCCATAGCTTTGGTCAGGTTCGTCGGACGGATCTTTGGCTTTTAACCATGTTAAATTACGGTAAAAGATTTGAGAAATCTAGAACATAGAGGGCTGAATTGACCAAGATTTTAGTAAGGAAATAAAAAGATGAGAAAGCAAAGAATAAGAAAAGAAAAGAAACCAACATCTGGCAACTGAGTGGGAAGAAGAGGTTGAAAAGATCAAGGGCTTTCAGGAATTGAGTTGGGGAAGAGGCACGAGCAGGCAACAGTAAAGATCTTGGAAGAAAGATTGAACAAAAGATCATCCTTGAGGAGTGAGATGGAGACTGCGACGAGTTCTGATCTTACAGGTCAATTATTGAGGAGTGGAGGTTTTGAGGAGTTTGTTTTTGAGAGAGTTCGATTTGATGTGGATGATGGAGATGATATTTTGAGAGACAGAAGAAATAAAGAACTGAGGAAAAAGGAATAAGAAACCATTGAAGAAGATAAAGAAAGGGTAAGTTTGAGTGGTTGAGTTCCGATGGTCGAGTTTGATTGTTGAGTTTGATGGTTGACGTCAATGGTCGGGTTGAGTGGTTGAGTTCGCTCTTGAGGACCTTTGTAGATTCTCCTCTCCAAGTACAGTCTTGGATGATCTGAGTAGACTCTAGTGAAAGGAGTAGAGTTGTCACATTGATGAGAGCGCGCGCGGGTGTGACAGCTAAGACTAAGAGCCGCGCGGGAGAGATTGAAAGATGGACAAGAAGAAATGAGAGAAGAGCAGGAGAAGAAGGAAAAGACAAGGAGAAGAGAAAAGAGGATAAGGAAGATAAGAAATAAAGAAAAGAAGAAATAGAAGAGAATGAAAAAGAGAGTATCATTGATTTACTCAACAACTTCCACTCCCTCTATCCATCCAAACCCAAGCCTTCTTAATTTTCTCCATCATTATTCCATCCTTATCTTCATTCATCATTCCATTTACTTCTAATCATCACCTCCATTTTAATTGATAATAATTATCTCTCCTCTCCAATCAATAAATCCAATCATAAATCTCTTTCATCCTCAACTAATAAGCAAAAATTCTATCTAAAACTCCTTCTCAATCTTAGCCACTAACTTAGAAATTTTAGTAACCAAAACAATAGCTAGCTTTATCTTCATAATTTCATATTCCTACCTATC
Organism: Puccinia polysora; assembly: GCA_025617555.3. NCBI lineage: Eukaryota > Fungi > Basidiomycota > Pucciniomycetes > Pucciniales > Pucciniaceae > Puccinia > Puccinia polysora. Next base: position 161,256 of record JAOOQA010000055.1, read on the forward strand.
TTTAGGAGTAGCTACCATTTCATAAGTCACTCAAGACCAAGAAAGAAATTCCTCCAACTCTGCTACCACTTCCTTCTTCCTTCCCTTCTTTTCCACCTCTTCTCAACTATTCAAACCCCATTCCAAAACCATGATAGTTCTAGAATCCTTTGAAAACCTCCCAAGTTGCTCTTAAATTGTCTTCAAGTCTCCAACTGGATTGTTTTCAATGGCATCCATAGGTCCAACCACCCTTCCCCCAGAACAAGCACTAACACCAAAATTATCCTTAATCATTCTTCCACCATCACTCCTGGTCCCATCCTTGGCCAGAATTCACCCAACCAACTCTTCAATAGACCTTGGCCCAGGAGTTCCTTCTTCCACGTCTTCCACTTCCCTTTCCTTCACTTTCCTTCTCTCCATGACTTCCTGTTATTCATGTTCTTCTTCTTCTTCTTCTTCTTCCGCTTCATTATATTTTTCCTCATCAGGCTCTCAAGGAGCATCTTCATCCTCATATTTGAAGGCTTTGACTTTGATGGGATTGGGAACTGCTTTGACAATTTGAACTTCAATGTCTCTTTGACGCTCCAATGCCTCTTTGACTTCCTTGCAACTACTTCAACCATGCTTCAACCAGACTACAACCACTTCAACCTTCCTTCAACAAGGTTTTCCACCTTTGACCACACTATTTCAAACCTCAACCGGTTCAACCCTCAATTTTCAAAATTTGACCAATTCAATTTGACCTTTTTAAACTTTGAATGGTTTGACAGCACTTTGAAACGCTTCCATTGCTTTGACAGTGGTTTTGCTAGCTTTGAAAAATTTGATGTTGCTTTGAGGGTGGTTTGATGGGCCTTCTACACCTTCAGACTCTGAAATCAAACCAATCAAAGAGGAATACAGCATTACCCAGAGAATGTCTATTGATTTCAAACTGTGTGCTTCCTTCTTTGACGTCCAATCCAAGGCCAACTGGCCTTTCTTCCTCAATTCCAATCTTCTTTTTTCCATTTGCCCAATCTTGTCCTTCAAAGCCTCCAGTAGAAATAATCAAAGACCCCCTTATCAGAAGACACCCTTCATCAACAGAAAATATAAGATGAAACACTCACCTTCTGATGGACCTACCCTTCTGGACACTCCAAGGGACAAACTTGAGTTTTCAGGTGCTTTCTTCACTTTGAAAGTACCTCCAGTTTTTCCCTTAAGCCATACAAATGGTCCAAGCACTTTCCTTCCAACTTCTGCTGTCCCAGAACAGGGTCTCTTGTACCTTCTGCAGTATTCACACTTTCCAGACTTGGGGGTGATTCTGGTGGTGCATATCTCATCTGTTTAAATACATCTGGAGCAAGGAGGGTAGTATTGGTTGAGAGGATGGTAGCCATTGATGATTTCCATAGTGAATGAAAGGCTGAGTGATCTGTTGTAGGATGAAACAGATTAACAGCTCTCAGGTGGGGATGGTGATGGATAAGGTAGGGGGAAAGACAAATCACTCATGATGATGAACTCAATCTACTTCCCAACTTCTCTTATGGGCATCAGGAGCTACCCCTTCCTCTTCGGGGGGGTACTGTCATTACCACAACTTTACTCAGTCTCCTAAGCCATACTCAACCCTCAGCCAACCTCAACCCTCAGTATAATCCACTTTGTACCCCTTGATCTACCTGCAGAACCTCCTGAAGTATCCTCCTGCATGCTCTGAAGGTTATAGTCAACTCTCCCAGGCTCCTCTCTCTCTCTATGGCTTGGTACATCCTCATCTCTCTCTCAAATCTATCTGGTATGAGAATTACATGCTGTCAACCCATAGTACATACTCCCGGCTGGAAAACCCATACTCTAGTTCAGTACATGCCACACCTTTCTCAAATCAAAGATATGTGTGTAATGGCAACAACTTTTCCCATTGAATCACCTTTTGCTATCTTGGAAAATATAATATTTGTGCCCAAAAGTTGATCTTTTAGATGATCAAACCAACCAGAAGCTTTTTGAGAATTCAAAGAAGCAGGTTTGGAAACAATGGGCGGGATGGGAATAATTTCTCCCTGAAGTAAAAGATAAACCCAGTGATTATTGTTGACAAAGAAAATAAACATAGCATCTGATTGTTATTTTACACCCATCTTCATAGGAATATAAGTACAACATGAATGCAATTAAATGAGACATATTGGTCTTCTGTAATTATCAGCTATTAATTGGCCCATGTCAAGCTTTGCAAGCCATTTTCACCAGTGACTCTTTTCATTGATTTCATTAAAATAAATTCTTTGTTCTATCTTTGCAACTGCTTTACTACCACCAAGGATTTTTGAATAGAACGTCTTATTTTTCCTCAATTTTTCAATCATTTACTTTTGTACTTTAAACCATCCATGCCCATCATTCCCAATTGAATTTGAAAGGACTCCAAATCCATAATTCCCATCACCAACTGGATCCCAAACCTTTCCAAAGAACCTATGTAAGTTCTTGCCTATTTGATTGAGGTATTTCACTTTTGGTTCATAAGGTAAAAAAAAATTATTATTTGTTTTTGTTTTTGATAACATCAATGAAATGAATACTCACCAAAGATGAGCTTCTGGTTGAATTCTCCGATTTTTTTTCTTCATCAGAAGAGGAAGAATATTCAAAATGAAGGGATCCCAATTCACTTTCAGTCTCTTCCTCTGAACTATGAAATTCAGATGAAGAGCCTTCCTTACACTGCAGAAAACATTTTCTCATGAGCTGATTAAACCATAAAAATTAACACTTCTCAAAATAAAAGACTTACTATTTTTGGTTTTTTTGATTCCCTTGTAACCTCTTAAGTTCTCTTTTAATGTGTTCAAATTTTGAAACTTTGCAAGAAGTTTTTTTCAATTTGGGTCAAATGCAGATGGACTGTAGGACCTTTGGATCAATACTTTGCTTTTCAATCAAACTAGCTGTATAATTGATCAAAGACTTTAGAATCTCCAATCTAACTTGCTGAGGCTGTCCCATAAGCATTTAATTCAACTTCTTAAAAAATTGGGATTCTTCAATGACTGGATCTATGTGAATCTTTAAAAAAGAAAAATAATAATTAATCTGTCAATCCTATAATTGGTAAACTTCAAAAAACCCAAAAAGACAACTTAATTCAGTGGAAGGGTAATATTCTAACGTCCACTGAGGATGAACATCCTCAGGCACAGCAGATGCTTTTGATGATAGCATTTCTTCTAAGATGTGGGGACACCGCAAGCCCATTGTTTTTGAATAATAATTTGAGAAAAACTTCCCATAATGGTTGCGCTTCAACTTTTTGAATGGTTCCCAAATGAGTTTAATTACCTCTATTGAAAATTTTCAACCCAAAGGTAAAAGTTCTTTTGTAAAAACCATTACTAACTTTATTCAAGAGTTTTTAAGTGACACATGCACTGATTGGATTTGGCTTTCAATGTTTCCTTCAAGGTTTTTCCAAACATCCAAAATCTTCCCAAAAGATCCCACAAGTAATTGTTAGAAATTAGAATGGGCCCCCTTCACCCAAGATGTTGTTTTATTTCCAAAGTTTGAGTTGACACAAGTCCATGCCATGAAAAAAATCTCTTTGATTGAGAAATTTTTATTTTCCATGTGATCACGCACATCATCATGGTCTTTCAAGAAAAACTGTATACAAGTTTCACATAAGTGTTCCCAGAAGAGATGAACAGAAGAAGAAATAAATTTGCCTACTCCAAGTTCCACATCATTGACCTCTGCATCCCCCTTTGTTTTAAAGGCCCAATACTTTTCGCAAAGATTCATAAAACTTCACCATCCTTCATTTTCATGACCAAAGCAAACTTCACAATTTGCTTGAATATTTTAAGAAAATATCCAGGAGAACAACTGTCTGTATGACTCAGGGAAACTATGTTAAATAGCACAAATCAGAGCTTTTTCATGGTCCATCACAAAGACTTTGGGAAGTATCTTGGGATTATAAGCCAACTCCTTTAATTAATTCAAAACCCAAGTGTAGAAATCATATGTTCCTTTTGTTATAAAAAAAAGCCTTTTTGAAGGTTTTCCTGTTGGCTGTCATTCCTACATGCAATAGAGGGATGTTGTACATATTTTTTTATAAGTATAATCCAACAGAGAAATATGATGGAACTTTTTACAAAGTTTTATAGACTTAGGATGAGCCAAGAAAAGGGCCTGTAAGTGACCCTCTGCACCAAATTCTGACCTGGAAACCCACTGGGTTTCCTGGAGAATTTTCAAGAGAACATCCATAAAACTTTTCCCATCCAATTCAGCTGCTATAGCTTTGGACTTAGTGTCATAGATTGTTCTATTGTCAATGTATTCTCCACCATCAATCTTGGTCAATTTCAATTTGAGTTGAATTGTATTGAGTCCATCTTTCATGCCTTTTTTAAGTCAATCAAAGACTTGAACAGAAATTCTCCTCACTTGAGGATACACAGAGGGTTTTTCAGATTGTTGATGATTGTGTTGGCGATTTCTAATGGAGAGCTTCCACATGGGATATGCTACTGTACAGGGGGGTGGGGGGGGGAATTAAGTCTTCCAACTGATTGGTAAAAATAAGTAGTTTGATTTTTAGACACATTTTCAAGGCCAAATTTTCAAGTCCAAAAATCCAGTTATTTATTTTAAATTGTATGATGATTTATCTTAGAATCTGTTATTTAAGATGGAAATTGATTGACTAGTAAAATGATCTAACTGTAATTTTTTGAAAATTAATACAAAAATGTAGAAAATAACCCAGAATAGATTTTTTAGAAAGAGAAAAAATGAAGCCACTTTGCTGGAGTTAGTGTTTTTTTTGATATATTGAATTTTATGGAAGAATCAGAACAGCACTGTGATAAAAAAAACTAGGCAAATTCCATTGTTCCATTCATGGGAAAAGAAAATTAGATTAATGTGGTTTTTTTTTGGGTTTGATGATATTTTGATTAAATAATCAAGATGGGTTTCCAATAACTCATAAAAGTCAAGCATAAAATAATTCTGATGCTATTTGAGCTCTACAGTATGATTTCAGTTTTTAGAGCTTCAAGAATTTTTTGGAATTTTTTGGAATTTTTTGGAATTTTTTGGTTTTGAGCAGGGGCTCATCCTATTCCTTGAAAACTAATTAAAATTTTCAAATGAACAAAAATAATATAGTGAATAAATCATCTTGAGCTCATTGATGATTTGACACCTTGAGAATAAAAGAAAAATCCAAATAAAAGGAAATATCAAATGTTGAAAATGACAGAGAAAAGAATCTGAAAAAATTCTTGGAATAATCTGGCTTTGAGTTTTCTGGAAGAGATTCATCTATATTGAAAAATAAAGTGTAAGAAATTTTTAATCTTTGTCACATTTGTGTTAATTCAAAACTGTTTGAGTTGAATTGAACTCATTCATTTTCAGATTATTCTTCAAGAACTATAAAATTTCCTGGTTTGTTCATTTCACACCTCCCCCCTGTACAACTTTCAAAGATCTTTAATTGAAACCCAAAATTCCTTGTGTGATTTTGCCTTTGCCTTTTGGTGACCTAAGGCCCCTCACATACTCCAAATCTGTTGCATTCTAGATTGAAATATTTGCCATTTTTTGACATGAATGTTGTCAATGCATAGCCATGCATGGCTGCCCATTATTGAAAATGAATCTCTGCATCTTTTCTGATAGGAAAGGCTCTCACGAGAGAATGATCAAGGGGTTTTGGAACCTCTTAATTACAAAGTTACACCCCACATGGTTATTTTAGTATTTTTCAAGCCAAATCTTTCTCATTCAAGTGGCCTATGAAATGTGAACCACCACCTTTACTCCATTCCAGTTGTGAAAAAAATCTTGTCCCTCAATTTTAACCCAAGAAAAGGATGAAATTGGGGCTTCCAATGGTTCTTTTTCCAACTCCCCACCCAAATACCTAGATTCCAAAGCTTTGTTACAAACACTTTTGATAAATTCCATTAACATAGCCATGTTTAAACCAGGGGGACCTGGGCTTGCTACTGTTTTCATAATCATAATAAAACCCAAGTAAATTTATTTTCCAATCAAAATGTTTTTAACAACTCCAAAGTTTACTCACTTTTGTGTTGAAAAAAATAAAATTATCCAACAAGCAAGTGGTGTGTATTATTTTTATATCTGACAAGCAAGTTTTTTGTACAGTTTGTGTCAAGTCTTTCTGTTCCCAACTCCTTGTTGTGGTCAAATAATATTCCCGCATAGTATGTCACATCCCCAATTTTTGGTTTAGGGTACTCAAATGTGGTCCATGGGTGCCTAGGTACCCCGATTCCCCCTCAAATGGCCCATTTGTGGCTATTTTGCCCCAAATAGGCCAGGAAAACAGGCACAAATCCGTCTCACAACGTGTGAACCCCCCAGGGGGTTGTTGAAACCTGATCAAAACCCTTTTTGAGTTGCAATCAGGGATTTGAACCCCTTTTTGAGTTTTGATTGGGTATTTCCCACCCCCCAGGGTTTGCAAGTTGGGAGCAACTTTGCTCCCTCATCCTTGAGTTTTTATTTTAAATTCATGAAGCATATGGGTCCTGAATGGTAATTCAAGCCTGTTTGCAACCCTGGGTTGTCAATTTAACATTTTGCCTGTTTATTTCATCTTTTTCGGCGATTCAAGCTCTCAGAAGTCTAAAAGAAAAATCAAATTGCTTTCTAATATTTTACACATATTTTATGTATGTATTTTTTACCTTAAAAAATTCATTCAAGAAATAAAACAAAAGCAAATTTCTCCTTAGACTTTTGGATCCTTATATTTTCATTTTTAATTCAGTTTTTTGGTGAGTCACACCACAAAGAAATTGATGGCACTTTCTAGCAAGTGCCATCAAGGAAGCTCTGGTGGAGTCTCTCTCCAATCTCTATTTGAAGTTATGTTCATGCTCTAACAATTTTTTAGCGCACATTCACTGGGAAAAATGCTCAGTGACTGTGAATTGGAGCTTGTATAAGCCTTGAATCGAGCTTTTCTGGAGCTTTACTTGAGATTGGTCATACATTGGGCATGAGCTCCTTGATGGCACTTGCTAGCAAGTGACATGCTTATTTCTGTGGTTTCAATCTCTCAGATATTTAAAACAATAAACGAAAATCTTTTTAATATTTTTCTTCATATTTTTTGGATTTATCCTTTTACGTTCAAAAATTAATTCAAAAAATCAAGAAATTCAAAAAATTCAAACTCCTAATTGGAATTTTGGATCCTTTTCTTTGCCTTTAATTACTTGCTTTTGTTGATTCCAGCTGTTAGAAAGGTTATCAAACAATTGAAGAGCCTCCTAATATTTATCTGGGTTTTTCTGTATGTATTTTGGGCCTCCAAGAGTTTAATAAAACAAAGAAACACTTCAAATTAACACATCCTTTCCAATTTTTTTTTAAAAATCTGGAATCAAAATTTCCCCCTATTGTTTTTTTTTGAATAAATATTGAATGGGATTGAAATATACAACCACTATCCTTTTATGAATGCTTGTTACATTTTATACCCATCCAATTATATATCACCATGAACATAGTTCAAAAGAAAAGGGGTGGTCTCTCTTTAATTATCATTTTTTTATATTTTTTCCCCTCAAGAGATGAATGAAGATTTAATATTTTGGAAGCTGAATATTTTTCATGGTTTCATTTTTGTTGAAACATATAAGTTCCCAGTGGCTTGGTTTTATTCTTTAATGCCTTGCACTTGTCTTCCTTTGAATTCTCCTCCCACTCCAAACTCCAAATTTTCTCCTATTTGCTTCATTTTTTCAGAATTTTTGAAAAATATAGTATTCTTTAAGTTCAAGTCTGATAATTTTTCAGATCCCAAATTAGAACCACTTTGGAGAAGCTCTGTGACCAAGGATTCCAAATCTTGGAAAACCATTATTCAGAAAAATTTAGAGCTTGGTAATGAAGTAATTTTCCCTTAAATAGAATCCAGAAGAAACATAAAACAAATAATATTTCAATAAGAGATAATATTTGTATCCATATTTGTTCTTTATATGTATTAAAATATGACAAAAAAGAGAATGAAAAATGTGGACCACCCCTTTTCCTTTGAATTATTTTAGTTTTCTTACATCATTTTATGGGTAAAACATGTGAACAGCAGTGATTCATATTTTTGGTTGGATGTTTTGCTTCCATTTGAGAGTTTTGTCAAAATCAGTTGGGGGATAGTTAAATTCCAGAAGTAAAAAAAAATGCAATGAATGTGTTAATTTGAAGTTTTTATACATTGGATTCAATTTTTGGGGGCACATGATACATCCAAAAATCCCATAAAAATGATAAACAGATTTTCAATTGTTTAATCAAGTTTATAAGAGCCTGAATCACCAAAAAAAATTCATTAAAAATGAATAGGAAAGGATCCAAAAGTCAATGAGAAATTTGTTTGTTTTTCAATTTTTTGATTTTTTGAATATATTTTTGGAGGTAAATTAATACATCCAAGAAATATTCAAAAAACATTCAAAATATCTTTTATTTTTGTTTAAAATTTATTAGAGCTTGAAGCACTAAAAAATATTATTTCAAAAGGAAAACAAAAGGGTCCAAAAGTCCAATAAAAAATTTGTTTTTTGTTTTTTGTTTTTTGATTTTTTGGATAAATTGTTTAAGGTAAAAGAATAAATCCAAAAAAATATGTAAAAAAAAAAGTTATAAATATCTTTGATTTTTTTAAAAGGTTTCTGAAAGCTTGAATCACCAAAAAAAGAGAATGAAAAAGGAAAATAAAACAATCCAAACATCCAATGAAAAATTTGTTTTTTCATTTTGATTTCTTTGATTTTTTGATCAAATGTTTGAAGGGTTTTTATTGCTCCCAAAATTATCAAAGATTTTTAAAGGGTTTAGGAGACCCAGCTACTGGAATTCAGCTTCAAAATTCACAAAAAATCAATCTGAAACAACTGTGAAATAAAGTATTTTTCCGTGTGGGAGTGATGGTGCACAGACATAAAAAGCCATGATTTGATGGATTGTGCCCGTTAAAAATATAATTCCCTATGATAAATTTAAAAAAAGATTCAAATTTTCTTGGTTTACTTTTTTTAGAGATTCATTGAAATGTTTTGAAAAATTAAAACAAGGTATTTTTCAAGTTTGAGAAAAATAAGAAAGATTGATATATTTCTATTCAAAAAAAATAACTCTTTGATATTTATTGGATCATCCTTGCACTTGATGGAGTTTATTGTTTAATTTCAAATGATATTTCAATTAATCCCATGAAATAGGTGTATTAATATTATCTTTGGTGTTTTTTTTTTTTCTAAAAAGAGATTTATGTTCAATCAAAAGTATTGATTTTCATTCAAAAAAGTCAATCTTTTGATATTATTATTATTATTCTTTTTATCAATGATTCCTTTGTTGCAATATTTTTAAATTTTTCAACTCTCTTCATAAAATAGTTATATGTAGAATTCTTTTAAAGTTTTTTCATTTTTGGAACAAATTTAAATCATTCAATAAGCAATAATGAATTTCTTTCAAAGAAATCAGTTTTTAATTTGTTTTACTGTATTTTTGCATTTGATTAATTTATTTTGAAAAATTTCCAGATATTTGATCTCCCCTTCTGAAATAGATGCATGTATTATCTATATTTTTTGTTTTTTTGCCACAAAGGTATTTACATTTAATCAAAAACATTGATTTTTATTCAAAGAGATTTGTTTTTCATATTTTTTAATTTTTTTTGTACTTGATAATATTTTCCTTGGAATGATTATAATTACTTGAATTCCCTTCTTCCAATAGGTAGATGCCGCATTTTTTTATATTTTTTCATGTTTGGTGAAATGGTATTTATATTATACTAGATTTATTCCTATTTGTGTAAAGAAAATTAAATCTAATAATTTTTCTTATGTTTCTGATACTTTAAAAAGTTTTTGTTTCAGCTGTAAGCTCAGCTTAGAATTTCTTGCGGAAAAACTGTTATTTTTTTTATTTTTACACGTAAAATCAATCAAACTGATTACTATTATTGAATTCTCCAGAAATATCTATCCCAGAGAGACCCCTGGGCCTTTTTTGAGCCCCCAAAGGCCTCAATTAATGTCTAAAGGCCTTGGGGGGGACATTTCCTGGAAAGGGATGTTCTCGCAACCAAGGAATTCTTTGAAAACTAAAAATGGCATAACAAAACTTAATTGACTAACCTCACACCTTTTTTAATTGGCATAAATTTTAAAGGTTTATACATCTTTCTGGGTGGGAAAATCCACCAGAATGTGTAATGTTAGTAAAAAAAATTCCTTCAATCACTTCTTTCTTGGAAAAAGGCTTCATTAAATTTGATAAAGAAATTCTACAATCATGCGTTTCTTCAAAGGAGGGCATGGATTTTGTAATTTTGAAGGCACAATATTAGCCTGGGACTTAATTTTTTTAATCAGTAGACTTAAAAATATTCACACAAATCATGGTACCAGAATGTCTTTGGAGGTGATGCTCACCATGTTGAATAATAATAGAGTGTATCAGAGTTAGAAAAACCACCATTTTCATTGACCAAACATGCCATTTTTAATGGCGGGTTTTTTGAAATACAAATACGCCATAACTGGTGTATTTTGAAATGGCGGTTCTCATGAACAGGGTGGATTTCAATCATCAAACACGCAATTTATGCACCATTATCCATCCACCATCCATCCCATGCAAAACACCCATCCACACCTCCACCTCAGAAAATCCATAACAATCCCATCTCCATTGAATCAGACACTTTTCATCTCCATTACTTCACACAAATTCCATCATTATCTCATCCCCCCACATCATATCACTTTCTTTTTCAACATCTCCAATCAAACTTCCCGGAATCAAGTTGAAAACACAAAAAATCTGACCAAAACTTTTCTATTATTTTACTCTGATCCAGAATCCAATTTAGAATCAACTTTTTTAGCTTTGAATTCTCCATTGTAAAAGCAATACATGGTCCCAAGAAGACAGACTCTCCAAAAACCTATTTATGAAAGGCAAAAGCTTCATCTCCTCCATGAATTAAGCTTCCAGCAACTGTTCCAGACTTTGTTGCTTTCATTCCTGAAACTTTTGGAGATGATTGAAGACCACCAAATCTTTCAGTAAAAATTCTTGGAATCCTCAACATGATGCAGCTATCCAACTGGCTGTTGCTCTTTGTAGATTAGGATCAATATGGAGATGGAGCAGTAATTTATCAATTAGAAAATTTATTCTCAGTTGGTTGTGGTACCATTGAATTATACCCAAAATATTCATGATCTCTATCCTATCTTTCTTTTGCTTATTCCTTTGTTGGCCAATCAAAGAAGAATGCAAGGATCTATCTCAAGTAATGGAGACCAAAGGCTTTCCTGGTTGTATTGGTTTTGTTGATGGAACCACCATCCCCTTGAGTCAAAAACCCAAGCTAGATGGCAACCATTATTTTTTTTGGAAAAAAAAAGCAATTGATTAATTTATTTTCCCAAGCCTTCAATAACACCTTTGATAATACATTGACCAAATATGTTTTATCTGTATGTATAGATAATTTGTGGCACTAAAAGTTTTTTGTAATAACAAGAAGTTCATATCACTCCATGCTTCCCTTCCAGGTTCTTGTCACAATTCACATGTTTTCCATTGAGTTTAGATTTTCCAACAACCAGATAACCACTTTCACCAAGATCAATACCCTCTGGCTGATTCATCTTATGCTAGTAGGAAATATGTGGTTCCAGCACACCCCAATGTTTCATGCAATGATCAAGCCAAAATTTATTTCAACTATCATCTTTCCCAATCACAAGTTTGGATCAAGCATTCCATGTGATTCCTGAAAGGAAGATGGGCCAGCTTAAGGGAAATGCATAACCAGCTTCCAAATTCCAAAGACATGAATATACTCATCAACTGGATTAGCAGTTTTGTAATCCTTCACAAACTTCTGGCCAACATCAAATATCAATGGGAAAAAATATTTGAAGACAATATTCCCAATCCTCCTAAAGTAATCCCTGTCTCATCTTGTACCTCATCTTCTGCCATGAGAGAGTGGATTCTACCCCTCACACTTTCTCACTTTTATGAGTAGCATAAAGTTTTTAAATAGGTAAAAAATAGCATGACAATATTTTTTTTTGTTGTACAACCAAGAATCCTAGGCTGACTTTTTTTTTCTCTTGGTGGACTTAGGTAAAAAAATTCATAACCTCCACCTCATACCTCACCCCACCAAACCACCAGTCCACTCCTGCCTGCTCCTCACCAAACTTCCTCCACCTCACCTACCACAGGTCCACTCCTTCCTCCTCCTCAGCAAACCATCTTGTCTAGTCCTTCCTCCTCCTCACCAAACTGCCTCACTGACCACTCCCACCTCACAATCCACCTCCACCTCATTTTATCATTCTCTGTTCAGCACCTGCCCCAGGTAAGCACCCCCCCTTCTCCTTCTCCTCCTCCTGATTTATTTTCATTAAGCATGCTGAACCCCTGCTCCTCCTCCTCCTGAGGAAATCCCCCCCCTCCTTGCTCCTCCATTGCTCATCACTCATAAACCTGCCCCAGGTCAAAACCCCCCCCCCCCTCCTCCTCCTCCTCTAACTCCTCCTGGATGATTAAAATATCTGGCTGACATTTTATTTTATTTTATTTTATTTTATGTTTTTTTTTTGGGGGGGGAAGATTGACTGGTGCTTTTTCATTTTTTTCTATGTTTGTTGATAATCTACCTCAAGTATAAATTACTAACGGGGTTTTTTTTTGATTCCATGCAATGCCACACATCTTTCCAACCCTTACTTTGTCTACAACTGCCATTTTTCCTGATGTCCAATTCTTCTTCCAGCAAATCCAAAATGCTACACAATCACTTGAATCCTTCCTTGAAGCTCACCCTAATTGAAGTATTTGGATGAGAGGGAACAAGATGGGAGGAAATGATGCAATACATATACAGAGAGGTGGAAAGAATAGTGCTTGTGGGCAAAAGAGGACTCAATAACAAGATTCTGAAATCTCTTTGGAGATAGAAGAGGGAGTAATTAATGAATGGGTTGTGTTTTCTGAGCAAAAACTATGTCCTCTGGATCTGTATCCTGCCATCACTATCAAGAAAAAACCATTGAAAACCTTCCCCTGAAGACTTTGAACAGGCCAAACAGAAGATAAAACAGTTCCATTTCTTCTCCTCTGGAAATTTATGCCAATAAGTAAAAGCACTGTAGTTTTCCTGCTGTGGATACTGCCACCCATACAAGTATGGCCATGTCTATGCAAATTAGCAAAACTACTTGAAACCCTTTAAAAGAAATGAAAAGGGGTAAATGTACTCTGGCACAAAAAATTTAAATAAAGATAAACAACAAAAAAAGTTATTGGGTAGGTTAAAAATATTCTCAAACATTTTTTTATTTGAAAATAATTTTTCTGTTTTTATTTTTATATTTTTTATCACATTAAATTTTTTACAAGCCAAGCAATCAAGTAATTTTCTGTATTTCTTCCACTGTCCTACTGCTACCAATAAACTATTGTCTTTTTCAATTGCTATTTGTTCCCTCTTGTTTTCCAGTCTCTCTTCTATTTGATCCTTCTCCTTTTCCTCTTTTTGAAACTCCTGTTATTCCTGTTTCAATTTCCACTTGGCATCCAATTTCTGTTTATGAGCCAAACTCTTGGCTTTCTGCTTTTGAAAATCAATAGCAAGTTGAAAATCCCACTTCTCCTTTTCAAATTGAAGTTTTTCAGATTCAAGTTGTGATTTCACTTATTTTGAGGGGAATAGTAATGAGCTTTTTTTTGAAAGCAACAAAATTCAATAAATTCACTTACTTGAATCTTGCTTCTCCATGTTATCTTTAAAGCCAGAAAAATTTGAAGCATTTCTCCTCTTTTGATGGCTATTGGTGTTGATGTTGATAGAATTGGAGGCCTTTCCCTTTTCCTTTGAAGAGGAGTTTTGTGTAAGAACATCATAGCTCTCATTTGAAGGAAACATGGAAGGCCCCATTGGCTTGAGTGTTTGGCCATTCAGAAATGTATTTTTCTCTTTGTTTACAATCAAAATCATTCAGGATTAACCAGAAAGGAAAGAAAAGAACTGGCTTCCTTACTTGAACAGATGTTGATTGTATTAGAGATAGTGGAATAACTTTCTCCTCATCAGCCATGTTCTTAAGTTCTTCCACCCCAGGAAGAGAGCAATCCAAAGAAGGAATTGAAGGGTCCAAGGAAGGGCTTCAACAATGGATCAATGCTGATGTAGACATGATTGGAGCTGGATGTTTTGGAATATGCTCCTGCTCATTTGATTTGGGCCACTCAAAGGTTTTGTTGGGATCATCATTTCTAGGCTGAGCATCCACAGCAAAGTGCTCAGCATCTACTGAATTGGATTTTTGGGTTTCAAAAGCAGCTAAAGTTGTGATTTTGGTCTTCTTTCCAAAGCTTTCATCCATTTTAATATAAAAAAGACAAATGGAGTCCAAAATATAAACTACCAAGTTCATTCCCTTGGCTTTATCCAAGTCAGTTATTCCAAAGCCAGTGGAGATTGATATTGAGTGGGCCTTTTTATACTTGGCTTGATAGTTCTTGAATTTCTCCTGGTTCTGTTTGGATGAAATATCCAGCCTAAATTTTGTTTTATTCTTCAGTTCATTGGCCATCAGGAGATAAAAATTGTCCTTACAGGATGGAGGTTGGCCAACTTATGTTTTTTTTTTGGATCCAAATCAAGAGTCATAGTTGGAGGGAATTTCAAGCCAGTTTACCAGGATAATTTGATCAGCTATCTTGAGCTGAATTGAGCCTTTGGAAGATGATGGGGGAGTTTTTTTTCATGTAGAGTTCCTTGGGGATGTTTTCTTTGGTCAATTGGGTTTGTGTGTGGACTTGCAGGGGGAGGTTTGCTGAGGGGCCATTTGAAAAGAGTAAGAGTAATGAAGGGATCAATCAATGAGAGTTTGGATGTGATGCAAGCAATAAATTGATGAGAGTGATGAAGCAATGAGGACAGCAATGAATAGATGAGAGCTATGAAGTGATGATAGTGATGAATTAATTTTTTTGGATGAGGTTGCAGGTAGAATTTTCTGATGAGGTCTGAGTTTTAAACCAGGGGTGATGATGTGGAATGATGTGTGGTTGAGGCAGTGAAAGCCTTTAAATACTTTATTTGAAAAAAACCATTTACTTTGAGGTAACTCTTACACATCTGATTTGAAATAAGTGAGTTTTTTTTGATTTTTTAATGGTGGGTTTGAAATGGAGGATTTGGGTTGAAGCCTGCCATTAAAAAATGGAGGGTATGGTTAAATCTGATACACCCTAATGTGAAGAAAAATTCTGAGGAAGACATCCTCTCACCATAAAAATATTTCCCTACCTCAATAAATTATACCCTTTACAAATTTTTATTCCATAGGCATGGTATATGATGTCATAAGAATTAATTTTGGGGAGGTTTCACAGTCTAAATTGCATTAAAATAAAGATTCTTAATTGGTTTACCAATAGAATGAACTAAAATAAATAATTGTTCATCAATTTGAAACTTTGATAAGCTTATCTTGTTTATTTCTTACTTGGTTCTTTGGAGTCCCAGATGTGAGTGAGGAAAACATTTTTAAAAGAAGCCTTTAAATTTGGTCATCAACTCAATCTTGTAGTGGTGTTCTAATTTAAAAAAATTTAAATTACTGATCTAGATTTATTTTTAATATTTTAATATTTTTCCAATTTTTTATTTTTCCAATTTTTTTATTTTTCCAATTTTTTCTAGTGGTGTATCATTATTCATAATTTTGGCAAAATATTAAATATAGTTCCTCTTTTTAACAGGATTTTAGGACTTAACTGGTGTAATTCTTCATCATCAAATTTTTAGTGCACTACAAAGATGATGGTTTACAAACTGATTCCATTGTGAATGTGTGAGGAATCTTTTCAGGAGTCATACCACAATATGACCTGGGGGATTGATTGAACATGGAAAATTTATCTATGCTACATCTACAACTGAATTCAGTCATCTTTAAATTAATTCACCTTTTTTTTTAGAAAAAATACCCAACCATTCTTTAAACTTGACTTCTGAAACCATATTTATTAGACCATCATTCAGTTGCATCAGTGTTGAATTTTTGGAAAATCTAAATTCCTTTTTTCAGAAAAGATATCAATTTTTCAAAAATTATTCATTTATCAAAATAAACAATGAAAAAATAGGGTGCGTCAGATTAAGCAAACACTCAACTAAAAAAATTTCGGGTTTCAACCCAAATAGGCCATTTCAAAACCATCATTAAAAAATCAAAAAAACCACTTATTTCACATCAGGCATGTCAGAGTTACCAGGAAATAAGTGGGTTTTTTCTGATATATGTATATATATAGCATCATCAGCCACCACTATTGAAAATCCCAACAATCAATCATTTGGAATCCCTCCATTTTCAGTTTCATGAAATCCAATATCTCCATCATTCAAGCTTCAATCCTCATCCTCCAAGTTTTTTTTGGATGACCGGGGATAGCCCTAAGAGAAAACACACGATGACTATTTCTCACAGCCATTCTCAGGAATAAGGTGAGGAATCAGCCCGTTACAGAATACCAGTCCACAAAGCTGAAAGTCAAAACAAGGCCCTCAGATACCATCCAAGCACCAAATGACCCTTGAGGTCCACAACCATGGCCAAGTACAACAAGCACAGATTCCAAGACTAAAAAAACCAACTTGGTCCTGGCCACTCCCTGAGGTGGCAGAAAATTTTTAATCTGTGCTAGGGGTCCTGACTATTTAAGACATATGACCATGTTATCCTTGATTGTGATTGTCTTTTCAGCTTTTATGTTTTGATTGCCTTTTACCCATACAATCCTATTCCTTATCTCCAAATAAAGAATGCATACAATTATAAATTGCTGTTGCAATGCATTAAAAACCTGCAAAAGTGCTGTTCCAAATCTCATTTCAATTCCTATTGAGAAATACAAATCCTCTTTTCCCACTCAAAAATCTTTGGTTTTGATCTGAACCCCTCCTCCAGATCATTTAGATACATTCAATCAAACCATTGAATCATTGTGTCATAGTCAAATCTTTGGTTCCTTGAAGACTTATCCCATCCAACCTCCTCATTTTTCCATTCCAGAATCATCATCATCATCATAATCAAGACCATCATTAACCTCCCCATATTACTCATTCTGCTCCCAACTCACTCAATCATAATTGGCCAATGTTAAATTTGAAACCTTGCGACCCCTGTTTACTACCCAAAAAAGGTTTTGTGGCGCAATTCACAACCCATTTTGGGTTTCAAATGGGCATTTTCAACCCATTTGAGTCGCAAACGGCAGTTTGAAACTCAGGTGGGTTGTAAATGGACCTTCACGACCCATTATGGGTTGCAAACCGCGCCACACGACCCATTTTGGGAAGTGAATTTTTTGAAAAAAAATTATTTATTTATTTCATTTGATTTATATATTTTTATTTTTAATTTGATTTAATAAATTGATTTATTTTTGATATGTTTATTGATTTTTTATGCATTCCAGTTTATTTCTATTTTTAATTTAATTAGCGCATTATTTCTCACACATCCAACCATTTATTTCATGCATTTTGACATTGCCGTGTGAAAAGATTTAGGCAAAAATCTGAGTGTATTGCCAAATAGGACCAACGCAACTGACGCACAACATGATTAAAAAGAGTTGACATGAACATGAAATGATGAAACAAATGAGTGATGAAATGAAGGTGAATGTCTTAGCCACAACGGCTTTGAGTGATTTGAGTATGGACGGACACAGTGAGGATGGACAAGGGCAATGAGGAGAAGACGGAAAGAAGAGGGAGTATTCTGAAGAGAACAAGCATGAGCACAAGAGAGTTTAGCGGGCGCAGTTGAGAGGTTGGCCTTAACGCCTCACATTTGATCAGAAGTCTCAAGGATTTCAAGGATTAATCTGAGATGGGTTAGTCGAGTGGTGTGTCAAATGAACAAGGTGGTGATTGATGGTTTTGAATTGAGGAAGAGCAAATGGAGCGGGAAAGCAGAGGTGGATGGTGATGAAGTCGATTATTTTGATTGTTAAAGGGAAAGATGTCAATTAGGAGTTAGTAGAGGATGATTTGAGAGGAGACAGGAGATGTTGGTTAGGGAGAAAGGTTTGGAGAGAGTGGAGGAAATTGTGGCGAGGACAAATGAGGAAGAGCAAAGATGAGGAGACAAGGAATGGGGATGAAGAAAAGGGGTCGGAAGAATGAGATGAAGGATTAGCCCGCGAGAAGGGGAAAGAAGGTCAAGGTTGAAGGAAGAAGAGATAGGGAGTTTGGAAATGGAGCAGCCACACTGGGGATAATTTGGATTGACGCGCGGTGGAGGAGAGTGAAACCATCAGGTGAGCTGGATAATAATGACACACCCCCGTGATTAAATGAGAGGTGTTAGGATAGAGGAGACCAGATGGGCCGTGGAGGAGCGGATTGCCGGCTTAGTCAGAGAGTCGGCTAGCATTTGATTTGAGGGAACTAGGCAGGTGATGAGGGAACAATTGTTGCGCTGCTCACAAAGCCACTTGATCTGAGTGTCAACATGTTTGAGGGCTCCATGATGAGACTCTTGGTTTACAAGGTTGTTGAGAGCTTTGTTGTCGATCATAGCGCAGTGAGTCAGTTTGAGAGAGGGATTTATTTCTTGAATTAGGTTTGACAGCCAAATCTTCTCTTGGGTGGCCAGGACAAGAGCCTTCAATTCACCTTTGGTGGATGACAGGGAGATGGTTGGTTGTAGTTTGCTATGCCAGGACACTGCACAACCATACAACAGTATCACATAACCAGTATGACTTCTTCAAGATTCAGGATTGTTTCCTCCATCCGAGTCACTATAAGCTTCAATGTTGTACTCAAATGAGTCATTGCGTAGGTGGAGGGCCAGGTCTTTTGATTGGTTTAGGTATAGCCAGACATGCTTAGATTTGATCCAGCGAGTCATTCCGGGCTTGTTGTTAAAACACGAGAGGCAGGAGACAGCTTACAAAATGTCTGGTCTGGTACAACTAGCAATGAAGTTCAAGAAACCGGTGGAAGAGCAAAAGTTGATGTTGAGATTGATGAAAGAGCTGTGATCTTCATCAGTAGCAGAGATAAGTTTGATATTTGGTGTGATGGGGGTGGAGATAGGTTGGCAGTTGGCGAGTCCAAGTTCCAGAAGAGCAGTCTTGATGTGATTGGGTTGCTGCATAGCGGGTCTGTTCTTGGTTTACACAATGAGATTTCCCAGTATCTTGGAGAGCGGTCCGTCGGCGGAGATGCTGAATCTTGCCTTCAGTCGCTCCCGGAATTCAACTGAGTTTCCAACAATAAGCAGGTCATTGACATAAACAAACACACAGAGGCTTTTTTTGTGATTGATGTACAAGCAAGGATTGGCACTAGAGATGATGAAGCTTTCTTTGACCAGCCAAGTCATGAGAGTTTTGTATCAGCTCTTCTGGGCCTGTTTAAGTCCGTACAGAGCTTTGTTTAATTTGAAGTATGGAAATTTGGAGTCGTAGCCGGAGGGAGCTTTGATATAGATGTCTTTGTCAAGAGGCGCATGAAGGAAGGCGGACTTGATGTCCATTTGCCATAGGGCGAGCTGATGGTGTAGGGCGTAGACCAGAAGAACACAAAGGGTAGTAATGGAGCCAGTGGAAGCGTAGGTCTTGCCATAATCAAAGAATTGGATTTGTTTGAATCCCTGGACACATAAACGGGAATTGAACTTGACGTTGCTGTTGTTTGGCTTGTCCTTAATGCGATAGACCCAGACAGTTGTGAGAGCATTCTTACCATTGGGTAGTTCATGACAGCCCTCCCACACCTTCATCAGTGCAATCCCGTGGAGTTTGGATTTCATGGATTTGATCCAAAATTCCTTGTCGTCACAGTGGGTGGCTTTGAAGTAGCTTTTGGGTACTGAACAAACTACAAATCCATATCTTTGAGGTCTTTGAAGGGAGGATTGATTGCGAAGAGTTTGAGACAAGTCAGAGACAAGTTGATTAGAGATTTCAACTTCCTCAGTTGAGGAGGGCTCAGAAGTGGAGTTGTCGGTCTTTTGAGAAGGTAAGGAGGAGTTTAGGATGGAAGAGTGATTGGGGAAGTTGTCAGAGGAGGAGATATTAGAAGGAGGCAGGGAATTAGGGGAGGAGTTGATTGGGACGGGTGGAGGATGCGTGGAGTTCAGAAGGTCAGTGAGAGAGGTATTGTCAGTAAGAATAGGGTCAAATGGAGAGTTGGAAGGAAGGGAAGGATTGGAGACGTGTGAGTGGGAAATGTTTTCAAATATTTTGACATGCTTGGAACAAACAAGGGATTTGGAGTTGGGAAGATAGATTTTGTAAGAGTTGAGATAAAATTCAAACCCAACCAGAATTCCCTCCTTGCCTTTTTCTTCAAATTTTTTGGGACTGGAAGCTTGGTTTAAGACGACAGATTTTGAGCCCAGGGTTTGAATTAGGTGAAGTTTTGGCGGTTTTTGCGTCCACAGTTTGTGGGCAGAGGTCTTGGCGGGGAACAAAGGTACAAGATTGAGGATTTGACAAGCGCTGACAAGTATTTTGTCCCAGAGAGTGGAAGGAATGTTCATGTCAATCATTGCAGTCCTGGTGGCTTCAAGAACGGTGCGGTTTCCTCATTCCGCGATGGGATTATGTTGGGGCGTGTAGGGTTCCAAGGTGGTGTGTTTGATGCCGTTTTTGGAGAAGAATAGGGAAATTTGATTATTCACAAACTCGCCCCCGTTGTCCAAATGGAAGTTTTTGAGCGAGTATCCAAGCCGGTTTGTGTGCAATCTGACAAACTTGATTACTTTTTCTGGGACGTTGGACTTGAGGCAAAGAGGGATGCACGTTTTGAACTTGGAGAAGTTGTTGGTGAGGAGAAGGAAATACCTTTGTCCTGACATTGAGGAAGGGTGGATAGGTCCACAGACGTTGTAAGACTCCAAACGGTGCTAAGCCGTGGCAGTTCTGTGGAGGGGAAAGGTGCTGTTTAGGCTGCCCTCCTAGGAGTTACAATAATATTTAAATTTAACCGGAATCAAGTTCCAAAACCTTATGGATGAGAAATCAGAGTAAGGGAAGAGGATAAGAGTTGTCGGTAGCGATGGAAACAACACTATCTGAGGCAAGATGGTGCAGGTAAAGACTTGAAAAAATAAGGCAAGGTTTTGTTCAGAGTTCAATAGAACAAGGCAGTTGTAAGTAACAATGCCCACAAGCTAATAACTCTGGTCATCAGCAGCTGATTAGGAAAGATCAACTCAATCCCAACCAACCTCCAGGTTCTCAATGAAACTGCCCAACTCTCCGCAATCAAGCGCTTGAAAGGTACCAGATAACTGTGGGAGGCTGAACAAAACAAAAGCAATTTGTTTATGAAGCACTAGAAGCAAATCAATAACAAATTTGAGCAAGAATATCCCGACACTTCTCAAGGGACTCAAGAATAGCGTGGCGAAATTCAACCTTAAAGAAGAAGGGAGGTATAACACTCCAAGTTTTAAGCTTAATAAAACCTCTTCAATCAAACGTGATTGGCTCCAGAAAGATGATCAAGGAGAGATCAAGACCAGTATGGTCGGAAAAAGGGATCAGAGTGGTATAACACACCCAAGAATTCAGACAGACAGGAATTCTTCTTCAACCAGCAAGGCTATTGGTTGGTGATAAGGAACAAGGTCACAAGGGACAGAGTTTGAGTATGGAGGCTCAAAGGATCAAGGGGCAATCATAGATATACCCAGATAATTTGCTCAGATAAGTGGGGAAGGATGCCCACGGATAAATTGCTTATGATGATGGTCTGATTGGATGGATGCTTGGCCAAAAGGCAGGGGAGATCCCCTCCTTTTATAGACATGAGGCCCTGTATACTATGTACAAGTGATACTACAAATAGGTGCGGGAAAATGAAAACATAAAAAAAAAAAAAAAAAAAAATACATGAGAGGAAAAAAAAGAAATGTCGCCCGCGTCGAGAATGAGCGCGGGCAACCAGATGGACACCCGCGACAGCGGTTGCGGGTGTTGACAACAGCTGTTGTCGCCCAATCGGCGGCGACAACGGGGTGAAAGTTCCGACGGCTGCGAGCGGTCGCTTGCGGTCGTCGGTCGGATTGGGTGATGGGCAATGGATTCAAGTAGATGGTTTGGGAGTGGATGGGTGGAAAGGATAGATCAAATGGAAGATGATCAGGAGAAGATAGGATGGAAAGTTGGTAGTCGGATTGGTCGAAGGATGTTGACGGTGGTGATGATGGGTGCCATCACGACGGTTGGAGTGCTGATGATGGGATGAGGGGGATGGATAGAAGCCTGGGATCAATGATGAACTTGGACCGATACCAATCAGGAGGTCGCCAGTCATGGTGAGAGAGTGAGAAGAGTGGATGGATGATATTGAAGTCAGTCGGTGGGTTCGATCAATAGCCCATTGGTGGTGTCGTTGGGAGTAACTATCCTGATCTTCAAATTTTAGATTTCTAGATAGATACAATCCACAAATCTTCTGCTGTGATATATCTCACAGACTGGGTTGGATAGCTTGTCTAAGGGACATGGTTGACAAGGTCCGATAGGTTGACAAGCATAATCAACGGGAGAGATATTGGAGGAATTATTGGGCAAGGCGGGGGTAAGGTGGTGAGCAGGGGAGGTGAGGAGGGGATGGATGGAAATGAAGAAGGGGTACAATTGCTCAAGATCTCTCGCTTAAGAGTCAAGACAGAGTTCAATGAGCAGGCCAATGGAGGGACGAGGATGGAAGGGCCGATGATGAGGAGGACAAGAAGGGATCGTCGAAAGTGGTTCAACAATCGCTTGTGTCGCCAAAAGTCAGGGCCGCAAGCGCGACAAGTGGGAGTTGAACATAGGAAGAGGGAAGCAAAGCGGAGAGACAGGCAAGAGGCCTGTCCTAGACCGCTAGGACAGGGAGGAGTTGAGAGATGGGGGGAAATGAAGGTAACCATAGGGGTACAACTGAAATCCGATTTTTTTTTTTTTCCGTGGTGTCCCGTATTGGTCACCACAACGTCCACGTGGATCTGTTAGAAGACGGTCTTGCTTCCAGGGACTTGTCCGCGGAAGGGTTGGTGACAAATTTTGCCTTTGGCGCAGGAGATGCAGTCAAGCTTGTCCCAGCAAAGGTTAGGGAATTCCTTTGAGAGCTCTTGAGTTCTTCCCAGGTGGTGATGACAGAAGCGTTGATGGATTGTTGATAGAGAGACAAAGGAGCACGAGACAGAAGGGGAGCAAGATTCACCCACGTTGATAAAAAGAAGGTTGTCTTTGATTGTACCGGAGAGGATGGAGCGACCTTGAAAAAAGACCGAAAACCTGTTAGGGGAGTTCAGGAACAGCGAGCAACCCTTTTGGATGAGTTGGCCCAGAGAGACCAGATTGATAGCCAGGTTGGGGACAAAAAACAATTGTTTGAGATTCAGCGTGGCAGCGGTGGTCGTGAGGGTAGCTGTTCCACACCCCAGCAAAGGGATGGGAGCCAAGGGATTTCCAGTTTGAATTTCGGTGTTGTCGGGGCCGATGTTATAGAAGAATTTGGGGTCTTTGAACATACAATTTGAGGCTCCAGAGTCAAGCAGGATGCAATTTTGGTTCAGAGATCGTGAGGTGACCATGGCAAAGTTGTAAGCGAGATGAGTGGAGGGAGACTGTAGGGCGTTGGATGCTGAAGTTCCTTGAGAACCAGATCCCAAGTTGGATGAGTGACCGGGATTGGGATGCAAATGGGGGTAGAGCCACCAGCACTTTCTGCGGTCGTGTTTGGCTTGAGGATTATGCCAAGTGGGGCGACATTTGATGACCTTGGTCTTGCTCACCATGGCTGAGGTGTTGGATCCGGCGATCAATTCATTTTTGATTTGATTCAGGTGTCGTAGGACCAGATCAGCATTGATTTTGGCTTCACCAAGCAAGTAAGTAATGGTGGTCTTGAGGTGATTGAGTTGAGGGGGAAACTTATAGAGAAGAAGGTAAGCCGCAATGTCTTTGTCCATTTGTATTCCAATTTCGGAAATTTGGAGGAGGCAGGCCCTCGCGTCCGTGATGAACTTTTCCACTTTCTTTGGGTCAAACTTCAGATTAGGAAGGTTGAAGAAGACTCTTGACCGATTGGTTGTTTGTGAGAAGGCATAGTATTCATTTATGGATTTCCAGAGCTCAATACCGTTGGTGAGAAGGTGGTCTTTAACGCAGTTGATATAGGTTTGTTTGTCAAGTTTGGCCAGGATGTATCCCACAATCTCCAGGTTGGTTTCAGGAGGGCATTTTTTGGGTTCGGTAGGGTTGAGCCAATGGGCTATTCCTTTGAGAGACATAAAGGTGTGAATCTTGGACCGCCAGAGGGAAATATTTGAGTCTGAGAGACTTGGGATGGAATCGGTGAGCATTTTAAGTAGGGACGACTGCGTGGTATCCATTGGTCCGTTGTTGTTGGGTCGTTCAGTTGATGGGGCCTTTGGCTTTTAACTGTGAAAAGATTTAGGCAAAAATCTGAGTGTATTGCCAAATAGAACCAACGGAACTGACACACAACATGATTAACAAGAGTTGACATGAACATGAAATGATGAAACAAATGAGTGATGAAATGAAGGTGAATGTCTTACCCACGATGGCTTTGAGTGATTTGAGTGTGGACGGACACAGTGAGGATGGAAAAGGGCAATGAGGAGAAGACGGAAAGAAGAGGGAGTAGTCTGAAGAGAACAAGCATGAGCACAAGAGAGTCCAGCGGGCGCAGTTGAGAGGTTGGCCTTAACGCCTCACATTTGATCAGAAGTCTCAATGATTTTGAGGATTAAGCTGAGATGGGTTAGTTGAGTGGTTTGTTGAATGAACAAGGTGGTGATTGATGGTTTTGAATTGAGGAAGAGAGAATGGAGCGGGACAGCGGAGGTGGATGGTGATGAAGTTGATTATGTTGATTGTTAAAGGGAAAGATGTCATTTAGGAGTTAGTGGAGGATGATTTGAGAGGAGACAGGAGATGTTGGTTAGGGAGAAAGGTTCGGAGAGAGTGGAGGAAATTGTGGCGAGGACAAATGAGGAAGAGAAAAGATGAGGAGATGAGGAATGGGGATGAAGAAAAGGGGTTGGAAGAATGAGATGAAGGATGAGCCCGTGAGAAGGGGAAAGAAGGTCAAGGTTGAAGGGAGAAGAGATAGGGAGTTTGGAAATGGAGCAGCCACACTGGGGATAATTTGGATTGACGCGCGGTGGAGGAGAGTGAAACCATCAGGTGAGCTGGATAATAATGACACCGTGTGGTTGTGCCCCTTTGGTATTTCACACAAAAATACTTTATTTCACACAAATTTCAAGAATTAATTTTTTTAACTTCTGACTGCGCAGCACGTAGCAGGGGTCTTTGAACCCTAAAAAATTTTTTTTTAAATTTTGGAGCCATTGGAACCACTTCAAAAATGCAATCAAAAAATGAAAAAATTCTGTAAAAACAAATTTTTGCATGGGTTTTTGGATCATCATTTTGGCTATTTTAATTGTTTTTTTTTTGATTATTTCAGCTTCCATAACTTATGAAAAACATTCAAAGAGTCTTCTAATATTTTATTTTCATATTTTTTTGATTTATCCTTTCACCTTGACAATTCATCAAAAAAAACAAAAAATCAATAAAATCAAATTTCTCTTTGGACATTTGAATCCTTTTATTTTCCTTTATATTTCATTTTTTTGGGTAATTAAAGCTATCAAAGATTTTACAAAACATTTGAAGAGAATTAAAATATGTTTTTTCAGATTTTTTGGATGTATCATTTTGCCTCAAAGAATTCCTTCAAAAAAGCAAAAAAATCAAAAAAATCAATTTTCTCATTTGACTTTTGGATCCTTATGTTTGCCATTTTGAATTATTTTTTTGGTGTTTCAAGCTTTGATGATTTTAAAACAAATATTAAAGAGATTTTTTAAAAAAAATTCAGGATTTTTGAATTTCATTTTTGACCTTTAAAAATTCCATCCAAAAACCAAACAATTTGAAAAATTCACTCTTCTTTGAGCCCTTCACATGCATATATTTGATATGACTAAAAATTGTTTCCTGGGCCCACCACCCCTCTTGGAGCCCCACAATTATATTATAAACCACACCCTTGACCTGTTCCACCCTCCCATCACCCCCCACCACACCATCCCACTACCATACCACAACACACTACAACACATCATACCACACTATACCACACAACACAACACCACACAAAACCACACAAAACCACATCACATCACACCAAACCACACCACACCACACCACACCACACCACACCACACCACACCACACCACACCACACCACACCACACCACACCACCACACACACCACACCACACCACACCACACCACACCACACCACACCACACCACACCACACCACACCACACCACACCACACCACACCACACCACACCACACCACACCACACCACACCACACCTTTTTGAAAGAACAGGATGACCCGGTCAACCAGGACCACTATTTGATTTCAAAGATGCGCAGTGATGAGTGAATGAAACAACCAGTCTTGGAAAAATATGAAGGAGAGAAGAAATTATACCAACAGGAAGGCTAAGAGATATAGGCTCAATAGCCCCACACAGAATATTCAACTACTTTGATTGAGACACATTTGAGAAAACTATGAAGTAGTTGTTTGAAAATTGAGAAACATTGAGAATCATGGTAAGAAGAAAACAAGATCAGAGTCAGTGGCGTACTGGTTAGAGTGGTCTAAGAGGCTTAGAAATTTATCTTGAGAACTTCTGTTTGGAGTGAGTAAAGTAAACCTGGAGTGCAGAGATCAGTAAATCAGTACAAGACAGAGTGGAGTGTTGGATTAATGTTTGGTATCACCAGCTTGAGATGATTCCAGGCTAGGTTGTGTGGTTGCCTTGATCTTGAGGAGCTTGACGGTGAAGTGATCTGGATTTGAAGTTAGGATGATGTGAGAAGTGGAGGTGGGATGATGTGAGAAGTAGGATAATTAGTAACAAAAATGAAGGTCCAAGGGTTTTTTCAGTGTTTCCCTCGTAGAAACTTGCAGATATCCGGATCTGGAGTATCTGCATCAGTTCACATGCGTGCGTGCGTAAATATCAGAGGCCGTTATTTCCAACATTCCCCCTTAATCAAACATGCAGATTTCAGAAACTAACACGGTGTACAAGTCGTAGGATTGATACTGGGTCGGCGCCCTTAGTTAAAGCATTGGCAACAATCAAGTCGGAGGCCACAATTTGAACCTTCATCAGTTTTTCCTTGAGATCAGATCGTAGGATTTATGTTTTTAATTCAATGAATTTTGTCTTAGAATTTGAACCAAAATTGATAATTTTTTCCAGGAGCCCCTTGTTGTCAATTAGGTGACAGCTGGGAATTTTTTCAATCCTCCACAGTTTGGCAATCATGTGGTTGATCCACCTTGACTCCAGTTGGCCATTGCTTAGGGAATTGAACTCAGCTTTGGTGGACAAGTGGGTTATGTTCTGCTGACGGTGGCTGGTTCAGTAGATTGGAGCTCCTCTGAAGAAGAAAATAAAACTTGTTTGAGACTTCCTGGTGTCAGGATCATCTGCCCAGGTGGTATTGCTGTAGACCGTTAAGTTGTTTTTGTTGTGCTTGAGATTCTAAGGCATTGGTCCTTAGTCCCGGCTAGGTATTTCCACGCTTTTACTACTTTGTTCCAGTGCTTGATCCTGGGTTTCTTGGAGAAGCCCGCAAGCAATGAAACAGCAAAGCTTATGTCTGGTTGAGCCAGCTGGGCAATGAAATTGAGTCTTCCGACCAGGGATTGGTACTTCACATTCAATTTTTTCAGCTCTTTGACTTCTTCTTCAGTTGCAGGCGTCAGCTGGAGGCCAGGAGTACATGGTTTACTTGAGAATTTGCAGTCTATCATCTTCATCTCCTCTAATCCCTTTTCTATGTGTAGGGGAAGTGAGAGCTTAATTGAATTCTTGTTGCATTCAACCACCATCCCCAGCAGGGTATTTGGGAGATGAGCCAAGGAGTTGGGAAATTATTTGAGAAAGCTTGCTTTGAAGGTCTCAACATTTCCAACCATCAATAGGTTGTTGACGTGGACAAAGATGGCGGATTTCTTATCATTTCCTAGGTATAGACAAGGATCTTCATCAAAAAGAGGGAATCCTTGACGTTGAATCCAGTTGCTCAGGGTTGTGTACAAATTCTTTGGAGCCTTTTTGAGCCCGTAGAGGGATTTCTTGAGCTTGAGAATTGGATTTCTTTGCTTTGGGCCTTTTGGTCTTCTAATGTATACATCTTTGTTGAGGGGAGCGTGAAGGAAAGCTCCTTTCACATCAAATTGGAGGATTGGTAGATCCTTCTCAACTTCCAAGAGCAGCACAGATCTGAGAGAGGCTACCTTTCCAGTTGGGGCGTAGGTGTCTAGATAATCCACCCCATACCATTGATTGAATTCTTGGACGCAGACTCTAGTCTTGTAGGTTTTGGGACCCCTGTGTGTGTTTTTCTTGATTTTGAAGGCGTACGTTATGTTGAGTATGTTTTCAGGCTCTTCTCCAAAGTAGGTCTCCAACACTCCAAGTTCCTTGCAGGTGTTCAGTTAAATTTCAAGGGATTTGTGCCATGGTTTGGACTTGATAGCTTCAAATACATTTTTCAGAACATAACTAGTTGTGTACCCATAGCGTTGGGGCTTTTAGAGGTGGTTCCGGTCCCTCAACACTCTTGTGGAAGCTTGAATGACTGTGAGCTGGTTAATGACAGTCCCCACATTTCTCCCGGAGTCTTCAGATTCCAATTTGGAGTCAACCAATGATTTGTCTTCTTGTGGAGGTTTGAAATTAGGTTTGGGATGTTGAGAAGTACAGGAGGGATGTGAAACTTCTGGTGTTGTCCACTCTTTTGATTCTTCTGGCCAGTCATCTGTTGGAGAGGAACTGACCTTTTCAAGTCTGAAGTGCTTGGTTTCTACCACAAAACATGACTCCGTCAGCAACCTGTATGACAGGGGCTTTGGCTGCTATCCAATGAGTCTGCCCCAATCACCTTTTTCTTCAAATTTATTTTTTTTGGGGTTTGCAAGGTTCAGATAAGTCAGACTGGAGCCAATGGGCTTGAGATAATTGGTCAGAAGTCAAGTCCCATGCATGTTTTCCCAGGGCATTGATCCCGAGTTGTTGGGAATCTGATTGAGAGAAAGACAACAGATCCTGATCATTTTGTGCCAATATGATTGGGGGATTTTGGAGGAGGCCTGCATTGATCAAACGGAATCTGCTATGGTTTGCTTTGCTTGTTTGGACCATCCATTGTGCTGTGGATGGTAGGGTTCATGTTAAAAATTCAGCAGAATGCTCCGGTCAGATTTGAGTGAGAGGATGAGGAGGAGGAATCTTGTGTTGCCAAGAGGAGCGGATCAGAGAGTCAAGGGGGGGCACTCAAGTTCAAGGTGAGTAAGAACGGATGATCATATTTCAGTTGAAGTTTGCAGGATTTAAATAGTAAATACAAGCCATAATCAACATGATCAAAATGTGGTTTTAAAAATAACAAGTATAATGAATAATTAATAAGAAGCAACCAAAGAACTGTCACATAATCAGTGAAAGACAGTATGCAACAAGGCAGAGACACAACAGGCCATAAGCCAGGACATAAAAGCTATCAAAAGAAGAGTGACAAGTACAATAAAACTGAGGCGTTAATTCAAGCTGATTTGGTGATTCAACAAGCATTAAAATTAAGGAGGATCAAGATAAGAAAGGAGGTTCTTAGAGATAAGAAGTCCATTAAAAAAACTAGTTACTCAGGGTTCTATGACTACAAGAGTTTGATCAGTAATGGAAAATCAGACTACTTGAACTAGCATTCTTTCAGACTTAATCATGACTTAACCTAGAAATGTTCAACAGTAGGAGGGACAACTGATTAGAGACATGAGAGACAATTTGATCATAACAAGCTACTTTTATGATGCCTATAATACCGGAGAACAGTCTTATATTTTTTTATAGTATTTTATTTAATAATTTATTTTATATTTAAATCAAGAGGAGAATGAGGACACTTAGTTGCCATAATTCAAACATTTCAGAGACAAATTGTTGTATTGATTTGTTTTCCAGAAAGGTGGTGGGATTGTTGTTGATGAATTTGCCTCCTCCGTTGCTACACAGTTCAGTTGGGTAATATCCCAATTGATGGTGTTCATTCTGGATGACAAATTGCAGAACTTGGCCTGCCTTTTTTGATTTTCAGTGGAAATCAGCCTATGTAGCCACTAAAGTTGTTGACAAGGGTCAAGAAAAATCTGTAGCGCCCTTTTGCCGTCGGATTGATGGGCCCCATGAGATCAACATGGATACGCTGGAAGACTTTGGAGGCTCAATTCAACAATGCTTTGAATGGTGACCTAGTGATCTTGGATCTTTTTCAGCCCTTGCATTGAAAGGTTTGTTTAACTTTGTCAGGGATCAATGAGCCAAGGTATTTCTCCATTCTGGTAACGCTCACATTGTTAACTGAAGATCCAGCGGTGCCGCGCAGCTTGCGTTGCACGGACCCCGGACTTTAGTTGCGAGTGTACCTGGTTTACCCTCAGACCCGGACGACAAGAACCCCTGAGGACTGAGGTCTGGCTGTTTCAACCTCAACCTCACTCCTCAATCCACCTCACCGCCGACTCAACTCCCTTCCGTCTTCCGCTCTCACCACCCCACCCGTACCGAATGCAGTGCCTCACGCGACCCAACCTTGGCGAAGTAGCTAACTCCAGGAGGAGCGTCTTTGACCCAAAAATCCACTAAGAGCTCCGCACCAAGCCTGCCAGCAGTGACTTCGACTCAGGTAATCTATTGCGTCTTTCCTCTTTTCTATTGTTCTTTCTTTCAGTTCTACGGTTTCTCAATTTCCCATTCTTATAACTTACACTTGACTATGTTCTTTAATTCAATTGTACTATCAGACTATACTTTTACAAGAGTTGGTTGTTGAATTTAAATAAAGAGAATTTCAAGAACCATTACATGGTAGCAAGAGGCTGCTCTTAATTCAACCAAAATAACTCTTGAACAGATAAATTGGTCAAAGAATCCCAGGCACTCCTAATGGCTGAATGCACAGGACACCCAATTCTCATCCCTAACTCCAATGACTCCGACGACAATTACTCTACTAAGTCCAAGATTGTAAAGCTAAACATACACAACTGGCACAATTGGAGGAGCGCTTTTGAAGACATTATCAATGGCAAAGGTCACGAAGAGATTCTTGACAACAAATGGATCAAGGCAAACTTAGAAACTAAGACGTACCAACAAAAAAATGCCCTTGCTCTCAGTCTCCTAAGAAACTTGGTCAAGAAGGATCTCCTATCCTGTGTTAAGTCAAGCAAGTCCAACTTCAGCAGAGCTTACCGACTCCTAGTGACCAAATGTGGAGAAAATTTGCTCATTGTCATAGTTGAAACACTGATCCGACTAGTCAACCTCACATACAAACCAGGAAGAAGCCTATGAGAACATACGTCTATATTCAAGGACACCTATGTCAACCTCACTGAGATGATAGAAGGACAGCCCCCCAAGGACCAAATAATGAACGTCTCCCCGGCTCTGGCTGCCATATTCTACATCAAAAGTCTGAGGCAGGACAACCTGATTTTGAACATCACGTCAACCTTGTATGATATACAACCCTTCACGCTAGAGGCAGTATCAACCCGAGTGTTGCTGGAGGACTCACAACAAGAATCCAACATTGCTGACATAAGCTACTACACCCAGAATACTTCACCTTGATCCCGCCGCCCCAAACATAATACCCAAGGCAAGAGGATTGACAAGACTCCCCCACCTCCCACCTTCCGTCCTTGCTCCGTGGCTCCTACATGGAAAAATCCTCAACTTTGCTCACAGCCAGCTTCCCTTGCCTCCCAAATAGAATGGCTGGACCAGGAGCTCAAACTCCTTTGATCTCAACACTTGGTGAACGTTGCAGAAGATTGCTTGGAAGAATCCCCAGGGGAGGACCCAACCAACAAAGCGCTTACATTTGCTGACCAACCCACCGACCCGGAAGACTGCGGGTTCCTCATCTGCAAAGACATCCTCTACAATTCCTTGGGCCCAAACAACCCTCAATGCAAACTTGTCTATGACTTGGGAGCCTCAAGGTCCACCGTCTGCAACCTGTCGCTTCTACACAATCCCACCCCTGCGACAAAACAGCTGAACACCTGCAGGGGCCGCATCAACATTACGCATGTTGACAAGCTCAACATTGGTGGCATGACCATATACCCTGTGTTCTACGCTCCAAACGGACCTTGCAATCTCATCTCCGCCAGCCAGCTCAAAGATCACGGCCTGCAATTGGTCCACAAGCATCGGATAGTTCTTGTCAAACTAGCAGATTGAATCGTGTATTGGTTCCCGCGCATTGGAAATCTTTATGTCTTGTACCACTCCCCTTTGTCCAATCTCAAACTCGCAAGTGAGACCAACACCAACGTGGATTGGAACATAACATTGGGCCACCCTTTGGATGCCTATCTCAAGAAATTCCTACATCTTCACAAGATCCCAACGCCAACACCCTTCCCATCTACAAATCAATGCAATATCTGCTCCGAATTCAAAATCCAGCGCAAGTCACACTCCAACCAATTGCCCGTCTTGCTGAAACCATTCCGACACCTTCATCTGGATATCCTCCAAGTCACCCCTCTGTGCAAGCTGTCGGCCTTGTACATCCTCACTATTATTGACGACTACTCAAGGTTCAACTGGATATACGTCCTGAAAAATAAATCCAACGCCAAGGAGAAAATCATGAGCTACATCCACAAAATCAAGAATCAACTCAATGTCACTCTGGCATTCCTACACTGCAATTGTGGGGGCAAATTCTTGTCAACAAAGCTCTGCGACTTCCTATCAAACTGCAGTATCTTTCTTGAACAGGGCCCCGCAGACTCACCCCAGTCAAATGGACTAGCTGAACAATTCAACCAGAAAATTCTGACAAAGATGAGGTGTGTACTGGCGCAATCTGATGTGCCCATCAAGTACTGGGACAAAGCGGCAAGGTACTCTTTGATGCTGATTAACCTTCTCCCATACTCATTGCTTGGCTGGAAATCGCTGGTTAGCATGTTACTTGGTGTGAACGCGACTGTGGAACCTGTCCGCAACGTACTAACCTTAATTCCATTTGGCCTTAAGGTGCACTTCCACAGTCCCCCTACGTCTAAAGTCAGGGTAAGGTCCAAACCTCTCCTTTTCTTGGGGTACAAGCCGTACTCGTATTCCCGCAGATTTCTGGATCCGCACAAAAGGAAAGTGGTGGTAAGCCGTGACTTCACACCAACCCAAGTTGTCTTCCCATATGATTCCACCCAGTCCCTGAAGAAGTCTCCGTCCTCCCTGCCGCAGACCATATCCCCGACATCCGTCATCTCAGCTGCAACTTCCTCCGCGCTCATACCGGTATCCTGGTCTTGTGTCCGCAAGCCCCAGGATTGTACGGGATCTACCGGCCCTGACAATTCTGCCCCATCCCCAGCCCATATCATGGGTTGTCCGACTCCACCTAGCCCCATCATGGTGAATGCGGGTACGCCCCCGCCAGAAACACACTCCATGCCTCCCCCCGCGCCCAAGAGCTACGCCTATGTCCCGCAATACAAGAAGGCTCCCCGCAACATCTCATCCAACATTGACTTCACGGCAATCCTGCCTGGCTCCAGGCGACTACGGGGCTCTTGGAACGACAACAATGAGACGGAGGATGCCCTCATTAGTGAGGTGTTCTTGGTGGAGAAGGCACTCACGGATCCAGACAAGAGCGACCCAAGTGGATGGAATCTATGGCTGCGGAGAATCAGTTGCTGCTTATGCGCAAGACAGGTACGCTTGTTCCCCAGCCTGATGACAATAAAGTAATTGGCGGCATGTGGCTAATGGTTCAAAAGAAGAAAAAATTTGGTGAAGTCACCCGGCGAAAATTGAGATGGGTCTGTTTTGGAAACAACAAAGAATACCCCTGGCACTACCTTGATAAGTACTCCTCAGTTGGTTGCAGTGAGTCTCTCAGGGCTCTTCTCTTGGCAACGGTCCAAAATAAATGGCATGTGTACCAATTCAATGTTGAGACAGCGTTCCTCTATGGCAAAATCAACACGGTGGTCCACATGGCGCAGGTGGCGGGTTTTGAGGCACCAGGCAAGGAGGACTGGGTATGGCGGCTCAACAAGTCCCTGTACGCCACCAAACAGGCCCCAAGATGCTGGCGCACCCACCTTGCCAAGACGCTCCTGTCACTTGGAATGGCTCCATCGGCAGGAAATGAATCTATCTTTGTGAACAAAGCCAAATCAATGCGGATGCATCTCCACATAGATGATGGTCTAGTTGTGGGATATGATAGGGCGGAGATCAAACAGTTCCTGAAGCTCCTGGGGGGACTTACAAAATAAAACTCCAAGAACATCCAACTCAGCACCTGGGCTACACCCTTGAGTGGAATCCGGATGGCTCCCTCAAACTCCACCAACACGACTTCACCAAAAAGGCGCTGAAATACTTTGGCTTTGAACACCTCAACGCCATGAAAGCACCCGCTCCAATGAACATACACAAGGTGGTGGCTCAGGAATCACCAGAGTTTGACGTGAAGACCATGCAGAAAGCACTGGGCACCCTCATACACCTGGCCATTCACACAAGGCCCGATATTCAGTTCACAGTCAATCTACTGTCCCAGTTTGCCAACAAGCTGACTCAAGCCCAGTGGAAGATGGTGAAGCACCTGTTTTGGTACCTACAAGGAAAAACGTCAGTGGGCCTCCTGTTCACCAAGTCTGCCAACCCCGAGGACCAGCTGTGTGGATGGGCAGATGCTGATTACGGTCAATCCATCACCACCCAGAAGTCAACATCCGGCTATGTAATCACTCTATTTGGTAACCCCATAAGTTGGACCACAAAGAAGCAGTCCATTGTTGCCCAATCCACAACGGAAGCCAAATTTGTGGCAATTAACCTGTGTGCAAAACAAATCCGGTGGCTTTCCACACTCGTCATTGGACTTGGTGTCCCAATCCCAAAACCAAAGATCAAGAACGACAATCAGGGGGCTAACTTCATATGCAAGGAAGCCCAACTGAACCCAAATTCACGACACATTGAGATCCGGTTCCAGTACAAAAGGGACCTTGTCTCCAAGTCACTGCTCTTGGTCAAACACACGCCATCAGAAGATATAATAGCCAACATCCTCACGAAGCCTCTTGGGTACGTCAAAGTAGTACAGGCTAGACTACAACTGCACCTTACCTCCGCTGAATCTAGGAGGAGTGTTAACTGAAGATCCAGCGGCGCCGCGCAGCTTCTGTTGCACGGACCCCGGACTGTAGTCGCAAGTGTACCTGGTGTACCCTCAGACCCGGACAACAAGAACCCCTGAGGACTGAGGTCTGGCTGTTTCAACCTCAACCTTACTCCTCGATCCACCTAACAGCTGACTCAACTCCCTTCTGTCTTCCGCTCTCACCACCCCACCCGTACCAAATGCAGTGCCTCACGCGACCCAACCTTGGCAACGTAGCTAACTCCAGGAGGAGCGTCTTTGACCCAAAACTCCACTAAGAGCTCTGCACCAAGCCTTCCAGCAGTGACTTTGACTCAGGTAATCTATTGCGTCTTTCCTCTTTTCTACGGTTCTTTCTTTCAGTTCTACGGTTTCTCAATTTATCATTCTTATAAATTACACTCAACTATGTTCTTTACTTCAATTGTACTCTCAGACTATACTGTTACAAGAGTTGGTTGTTGAATTGAAATAAAGAGAATTCCAAGAACCATTACACACATGTCCTAGTTTGAGGTGAAGTTCAGCAATGTTGTTTGATGAAGCAACTAGGGCATGATCTTCAGGTGAGTCAATCATGAGTAAGTTATTGATAATTTGTCCTTTTATAATTGTCTGGCCGTCTTTGGAAAGCTCAAATTCTGGTGGATGACGCGCATGATGAATTATTAACAGAGCTCCCTGACTGAGGAAGGCTCCCATTGACAGAAGATTGACTTTTGCTTTGGGAGTCCAGGCAGCTTCTTTCAACTCAAGATTGGATCTTCCAAACTTTAGCCTTGCAGTTCCACGTCCCAAGATAGGTAGTCCGTCACCCAGTTTCCTAGTTTTGATGATGTCCGAGCCGTCCTTGTCTGATATTTGGGTGAACCTGCTTCTGTTGTTGATCATTTGGATTGAGCAGCCAGAATCTAGGATAAATTGGCTGAGGTTTCCAAACTGACTGTTGGTGAGACAGTGGAAGAAGGAGAAGAAGTTGGCTGATTCATTTTTCTTCTTGTGGCTTTTTCTGGGTTTAAAGTCTTTGGGTCTGAGTTTGGGGAATTCAATCCAGAAATTCTTTCAAAAGTGATTCTTGACAGATGGGTTATGGATGCCATTCACCACAAAAAATAGGGCGCCACCCATATGCAGGTGGCAAGTTGTATCTCACCTGTATCCAAGCTATATCTCAAGAAGTATCTCTGTTGTATCTTCAGTTGATCTCACCTCCCCGCCTCTGTCATTGACAGAGGTTGTCACATCACCCTCAACTCCACATCCACATATCTTTACCCTACTACACCTTCAATCTCCTCTGGTCCTGGAAAGAATCCATGAGTGGATTTCAACCCACATTTCTCCACCAGGTTCCAGGGGCAAGTTGAAAACCCATTCAACCTACAAATCATCAGAAATGCTACCTCCAATTACTTAACTATGTAATTGGTGGATTGGGAAAATTAACTGAGGAGTGAGCCACCAACTCCAACACACTCTTGGAGTGAAGAATTCACTTTTTCAACCACCAGGTTGCAGTGATCATTTTCCTGCCTGATGAACCAGGGGGATAAAAATTCCCTTGCAGGAACATAATTTTAAATAACACCCTAGTGATCAGTAACCACATTTTAGTTCATAATATGACCAAATAGATATAATCATTATTTGTGCCTTTGAGAATTGAGCTCACAAGTTGAATTGGATTACATAATTTAGATATTTCTTTCAAATTTATTTTTGATTATTTATTTTTATTTTATTTGTATTGTTTCTCATAGTTTTTTATCTTTTTCTGCTTGAGGTACTCATTGGATGATGTGGGGGAAAATTACATGAGTGGTATCGGCTGAGAAACACATCCTGGTATGGCGTGCTCTGAAATATATATATATATATATATTATTGTTTTTTTTTCTCATGTTTTTTATCTTCTCCTGCTTGAGGGACAAATTGGATGATGTGGGGGAAAAGTACAGTGGGTAGACAAAAGTCATGGGACTGTTTGTCAAAGCATATTTAACAAGGTAAGTCTTTTTTTTCAACCTTGTTTAAATTCATTTTATTAATTTATGCACAGCTATTTAAAGTAAAAAGGAAAAAAATAACTTTTTTGAGTCAAAAAAAAAGAAACAATACAGTTGAGAATTGGTTGTGCAACCAGCTTTGACTGACACCCAAAGAAACTTGGCAGGCACCAGGCCAATTTGGCAATGCACCAACTGGCACTTGAAAGGGAACCAAGATCACTTGGCTGGGTGACAAGCTAGATTTTTTGGGTGCCACACACACTTTACAAACAAAACTTAGAACTTTTCCAGGCATCCAGACCGGCTTTATACACCATAAATTTGCAAATTGGGGTTTATATTGCAACCCACAGTTGTAAATTTTTGATTAAAAATGTTGTTTTAGGCCTCTCCCATGGCCATGTACACATATGGTGTGTAAAGCAAGTCTGGGCGCCTGTCCAAGTTCAATGTGGCATGTGCCTAGCAGGACTTGGATTGGTGCCCAGGTAGCTTGATTAGGTTGTGCTTGCGGGGATTAAAACTTGGCACCTAGTTAACCTCCTCTTGATTCCAATCAAAGCTGGTCACACCAAAATTGACCAGCCTCCCTCCCCCCAACTTCAAGCCTTTTTTTTTTCAAGTATGATCATGTGATTGGCGGGTCAATGCAACCAGCTTTGATTCGCACCAAAATAAACTTGGCCAGGCACCAAGTAAACCTTGGCAGGGCACCAAGAAGGCTTTGCCAGGTGCCAAGATGACTTTGCTAAGTGACACGCGCACTTTAGCAAATTTTGGAAAAACTTGACCCAGTGCCCAAACAGGCTTTACAGACCATACACATACACATACATGTGCATGGTTTCCAAAAGCAGACTTATATGTCAAAGGTATGTACCACATCAAATCATTGCATGAAGGAGCTTTTATGTAAATGGTATTTGTACATTTGTGTTGATAATAATTGCACAATGTAGAATTTATTTTGATGCAGGGGAAGATAATTAAAACACTTTGGACATGTTCAAGATTTAATGATATTTATGTGATTTTACAACAAAGTTATTTTTGATGAAAAAAATATTCCAATTAGAATATCCTGGAAAGAGTCTATGGATTAAAGTAGTGAGAGTTGGAAATTCTATTATCAAAAGAATCAATATTTAAAAATGACTTTAGATCTAAAAATAATTTAAGGTATGATTTTAGACATTATGAAGGCAAGGTAAATTGGAGGCTGAATATCTAAAAGCTGTTTGCCCTCTGGAGAAAGGGAAGAAATCAATTCAGGATGATAACAGTTGCTGGGGAGTCTTGTTGGCACCTTTGTGAGTTTTTCTTGGAGGTTGGAAGGTTTCCTCATCATCCACATTGAATGACCACATTTTTACAATCTACCAAGTTTCTCAGCTTTCATGTTGTCAAATGTTTTATCTATTTGGTGACCAAGGGCAGAGAAAACTTGAGATTGCCATTGGCACTTGACCTTCTGGAAGACCTTTTCATTGAAGACCTCAGTGTCAGAGCAACATTGTGTTTCACTGAATATACTGGACTGTTTTTCTGGTAATCCAAGTGATTCCAAGATCTCTGTTTGTTGATTTGAGAGCTGTGGGCAGAGAGGAAAAAACATGTGAAAAAATTGGGGTAATAAATTTCATGGGATAATAGGGAGTAATTGCTTACTTTGTTGTGCCATCTGGATTTTCTTTTCTGATTTAGTTTTGCTGCATGGGCTTCTGAAAGATATTTTACGGACTTAATATGGGATCTCCTTCCCATGAAACACCTCTGGAGGACAATGGTAAGGTTGAATTTGGTGTTATGCACTGAGTTGAATGGGTAGTTTGAAAACACACCATGTGCATGGGAATGGTTCCAATGTTTAATGATGAGTCCCATAAAAAAATGGTTCCAATGCAATTCCTAAGGCTCAGACCAATTGAAACAACATCAAGTAAAGTTGATTTGTGCAAGGTCTTGAAGAAAAACCTTTCTTGCTAGGGTTGATATGCCATGTAGTAGACATGAAGACTTGGATGGGACTAGAGAGGTAGTGGAGTGAATCTGTTGATGAATGCAAGATGATGGCAGTGATTGAACCTGGGATTGTTGTAGGGCATTGCCAATATGTTGCCAGTGAGTATCCATTTACTTGGTGATATTCATCACAACTCTACAGTAGGATGAGAGAAGTTGAGAGAAGTAGGAGTTTGAGCCAGGGACACTGCTGGAAACAGCTTGATTGAAGATTCTGTGGTTTTTTGATGGGGCTCTATTCAAGAGGTATTGTACCATGATGGATTGTTTTTTGGTTACACTGCATGATTATCAAAAGTAGGAGAGCAGGGTCAGCATTCAATAATTGTAAAACACAGGGGGATTGTTGAATCTTTTATTGATTCTCTCACTATCTCTCAGTCTCACAATCTTATTGTTTCTCATGTTTCTTTCCTTTACTCTCATGTGTGTCAGAGAAGTTATACACCTCTCAGCTCTTTGCGCGAGTCTCTCTCTCTCTCGCGTGCACCAGTGCAAATACTTCATATTGGATTTACTCTCTACTACTACTTGTTGTGACCTGACTTGATCACAACTCCGTCCACTTCCTCACACAACTTCATTGGTTGTGTCTTTGGATTGAGAGTGTCTCAAGTTAGGTAAGCTCTATCCTTCAATCCCTCTACTTAGATTTCAATCTAACTGTTCTTGTGATGTTTCTCTAGTTAGAGTTATATAGTTTTCGTCCAGGGTCATTCTTTGTTGATGTTATTTCCATTGAGAGTCTTTTGTCCATAGTCTCACTACATCAAATCCTGGTTTTAGCTGCCTCTAAACTCCACATGGATGATGAATTGAATGTTAAAAAAGGTGGAATTTTGCCACTGGACAGCCACCATTGCAGCAGGCTCATGGTCAGCAACCTTTTGGGAAACCTAATAGTTGGCAACCATTGGGGCAAGCTAATGGTTGGCAACCATTGGGGAAAGCTAATGGCCAGCAACCATTGGGGAAAGCTAATGGTTGGTGAAAATTGGGGCAAGCTAATGGTGGGCAACCATTTGTGGTTGGAAACCATTGGGGCAAGCTAATGGCTGAAAACCATTGGGACAAGCTAATGGCTGGAAACCATTGGGGTAAGCTAATGGCTGGAAACCATTGGGGCAAGCTACTAGTCACTGACCATTGGGGCAACCTAATGGTTGCTGACCATTGGGGCAAGCTAATGGTTGGTGACCATTGGGGCAAGCTAATGTTTGGTGACCATTGGGGAAAGCTAATGGTTGGCAACCATTGGGGCAAGCTAATGGTTGGCGACCATTGGGGCAAGCTCAGCCTAAGCTAATGGACAATAAACATGAGGCTAAGTTAATGGATGGTGACCATTGATAGTGAGTCACTCCTCAATGCATATATGCATACCAGGAAGTGTATAAGATGTGGGTGGGTAGTGCACCCAGCACCCAATTGATGAATCCCTCAATCATTTGATGAATCCATACATCCACCCATCCACCCACCCATCCATCCATCCATCAATTGATATGAAGAAAGCCAAATAGAAGATATTCCAATTTCTGGAATTCAAATGTGGCAAGGGCACATATGAAGATGAAGATGGAAACAAAAAGATAGGAATGTCTTTTTCTTCCTCTGGCTTCAAGAAACATCAGGCAGCTATAAGCAGACTCAATCAGGCCCTGCAAGTCACAACAGATATATTGCCATTAAAAGGGAGCAGTCATGTAAGTGGAGAGGAGGGATGGGAAAATAGTTAACACTGTACAATCATGTGCTGATCTTCTTATTTGCCTGCTATTAATTATATTCAGGTTTCCAACAATCCAGCAAGGAATGAAAGCAAAGAGCAGATTCAGATTCCACTTTACTGGGGAGGGCACTGGTTTGATACTCAAGACCTTAAGTATAAATCTTTTCATCTAGTCCCAAGGCACAGTCTGCTTGTGCTTCTCCAAGCTGCAAAACTGTGCCTTGTTCATCAACTTAGTGACTCAGCAATGACAGATTTCTTGAAGACAGAGCAGGGGAAGATTAAGAATCTGGGGAGGGAATTCAATTTTGATTCAAATAACATCATGAAGGCAACACCTCAAAGCAAAGTCACTCTAATTCAAAGGCTAGGTTTTGAGCCCAACCTGGAAACAAGGATATGCTGTCCAGAATGCTTCAAGCTGTATCCAATCCCAGAGAAATACAACAAACAATCATCAATTGTGAAGAAATGTACTTCCAAGTTCTATTACACTAGCAAAATCTTTGTGCGCCAAGCTGGTAATGAGCAGGGCATTTACTGTGATACAGAATTGCTGACAAAGACCAGTGGGAAACATATCAGACCCATCAAACCAGCTCAAACATTTCATTATAAAAGCTTGAAGGCCTGTCTTGGTAGAAAATTATTGTTTGCAGAGTTTGAAAAGCTCATTGAAAGCAATCTTCATCATAAAAAACTCAATTCATATGTGATGAGCAATGTTTGGGATGGCTCAGTTTGGTGCAACTTTGTGGCAGGCAAAGACAAGAAGGGGAAATTTACCCAACAACCAGGGCACCCCGTCTTCAGTCTCTATTTGGATTGTTTCAACCCATTTGGAAATAAGGTTGGGCACAAATCAATCTCAGTGGGAGCAGTGATCTTGATCTGTCTCAACATTCCACTAGCAGAATGTTACAAGATAGAGAATGTTTTCCTTTTTGGTATTATCACGGGGCCCAAGGAACACAAAGTGGAAGAAATTAACCAAATTCTAGATCCATTGGTTGATGAAATCAAAGAACTCTGGGAAGGAGTATGGTTTTCTGAAACCAGCCAGTTTCCTCAAGGTAGGGAGATATTTGTTGCACTGTTCCCATTGATTGGAGATTTTCCAGCTTTGCGCCAGGTGGCAGGATTCTCTGGTCATTCTTCAACCATGTTTGGCTCATATTGTCAAATTACAAAGGACAAGATCAATGATCAAAATGTCAGGAGTTCCAGCCAAGGAGAAATGCCAAGCACATGAAGAATGCCAAGAAGTGGGAGGAATGTCAGACATCATGGGAGCAAGATCAAATTACCAAGGAGAAGGGGGTCAGAGCAAGCTGTTTGAACAGGCTTCCATATTGGCGCCCAATAGAAAATTCAGTAATAGAGCTCATGCATGGGTGGATTTTGGGAAATATCAAGGATCATAACATGAGTTATCTTAACATTTCTCTAGTGGGAGAAGAATTGGGGAAGGAAAAAATCCAAGAGAAGAACAGAGGAGAGAAAACTGGATCACTGGGTAATGTGGAAAGTGTCATTGGAAAGGGGAAGAGAAGGAAGTCTCCTGAAGATCAATCAGAGGAGGGTGATCACCACCAGAGAAGTCACAAGAGAGGGCTTAATGCCAGCAATCTGAGAGCACTTAAACAAATAATGGAAGAAAGCTTGACAAGTCAATCCAGACAATATTAATTGAGATATTCAAAGGCCAGGAAATCATCATCAGCCTCACAGCAAAGCAAGAAATCTCAACCATCTTCTGAATATACTAGCACTCACTTGTATTCTTTAAGAAGTAGAATTATTGGGAGCTTGGGAAGTTCACAAAGTATAGCCAGTCAAGGAAGTCACACAAGTAATCTGAAGCTGATGGGGGGTGAGGGAAGCAGTCCAGTGAACAAGGATTATGACAGAGAGAAAGCAGCTCAAGTGGAATCATCAATCCAAGGGCCTTGATTAATGCTTCACAATTAGAGGCGCATCCAACAGGTGATTGAGGACACAAAGGTGCAATCATGGATGACAAGGGTACCAAAGAATGTTGTATTTCATGGTGCAGGATCCCTCAAGGCCGCAGAGTGGCTGACACTCTACATGGTTTACTATCACCTTGCTATGATTCCTTTGTGGAGTGGTAATCATAGACCCAGTATTGATCACATTTGATCAATAAAACTCTTGAAGGAATCAACAGTACTTCTCATTCACATAACCAACATGTTAATGAAGCATCATATTTCAAACCAAGATATCATGGAGGTTGAACAACTAATGCTGGAACACCATCAAACAATAAGGACTGGATGGCCACAACAAAGGAGTAAACCCAACATGTACATTTCTCAGCATTACCCCAAAGTGATCAAAAGGTTTGGTCCACCAATGGCCACGGAAGCCTGGGATCATGAAAGGTTGAATGGTATCTTGGGAAGGATACCAAAGAAAAATTGCACAGGTGAGCTGACTAAAAATCATGCTGTACACCTTCCTCCTTACTTGGCAAACAAAGAAAATAATAAATGATATTATTACAGGTGATATATGTTGAATTTTTAAAGAAGATTTGAGAATTCAAGAACAAAGAGGGCTAAGAACAACAAGACATTAGTTAAGAGAAATGAGATAAATAAAATAAAAGATATTTAAGCGGAAAAAAAAGAGAATTCAGTGAAAAGAAGAAACCAACATCTGGCTATAGAATGGTTTGAGACATTCAACAAGATTGAGTGATTTTGTTTTTTTTGAAATTTGAAGAGTCACAGGCAGAAGGCAATGATGAACTTTAGGAAGAAGTTTTAAATAGAAAGTCAGACTTCTAAGAAAAAGAAAGAGATTGTGATGAGTTCAGATCTTACTAGTCAGGTCTTGTTGAAGGATAAACTTGAGAAGTGATGTTTGAGCTGATTCAAGTTGAGCGTTGGAAGGTATTGAGAAAAAGAAATAAAGAAACAAAGAATCATGAAAGAAGAAAATATAAAAGAAGAAAGATAGAGATTTTGTCAAGTGAGATTGAGTTTTTGGTATTGAGGTTCATGTACGTGGAAGGTCCTTCCAAGTTGTCTGACGTGGAACTTCTGAGTAGAGAAGTA
Organism: Puccinia polysora; assembly: GCA_025617555.3. Classification (NCBI taxonomy): domain Eukaryota; kingdom Fungi; phylum Basidiomycota; class Pucciniomycetes; order Pucciniales; family Pucciniaceae; genus Puccinia; species Puccinia polysora. The sequence goes on from JAOOQA010000055.1 coordinate 205,565, forward strand.
GAACTAAAGGGGTGAAAATTGGCGTGAAAGAGGATAAGATCTGTGACATTGATTGAGTGGGCGCGGATGTGTTTGATGTAGCTTGAGAAGCGTGGATGTGACATTGAAGAGAACAAGAAGGATAGCAGGGAACAGGGAAAAGAACAAGAAGAAAGAGAAAAGGAGAAAAGAAGAGACGGGAGACAGTAATTTATTCAACACCCCCAGTGACTTTTAAGACTGAATTCAGAGAAGAAAAGGAAGGGTTTATAAGTTGAAGGAGAGAGATGAGAGAGAAAAGAGGAAGTGCCTTGGTATGTCCATCAGCCTTCCGATCATTAGCAGTAATCAGTTTGACCATCAGATTGCCAAGCTTGAGTTCTTCTTGGAGCGCTTTGGTTTTTATATCAATGTGGCGTGTTTTAGAATTGCAACCAAACTTTTTAAGCTTGTTTTCAAGCCCTTTGTTGTTGATAAAGTGGCGACTAGGAGAAATTTTGGTCTTCCAGAGTTCTGATAATAAACCCCTCATCCAGATGGCTTCCAGAAAGGAGTCAACCAGCGGATTTAGTTCTGCGTTGGTAGTAGAATGGGTGACGTTGTGCTGGTGGTAGCTGCTCCAAGAAATTAGAGAATTAAAAATAAGGTATAGGTGACCAGATTGAGAGCGCCTTGTATCTAAATCATTGCTCCAGGTCACTTTGCTGAAACATTGGATTTGAGTGTTTTTATGATTTATTTGCAGGGTGAGTTTGATATCTTTTTTTGCTTTCAAATACTTCCAACATTGTTTGACCTCCCTCCAATGGCGAATTCCAGGCTTTTTGCAGAATCTTGCGAGGCTCAAGACTGCAAAGCTTAGATTGGGACAAGTCAAACATGCAATATAGTTTATGGAAAAGATGGCTGAGCAATAATTTATATTCAAGGTCTTGAATTATTTGTGTTTGTTCTCAGTGGCCAAAGAAAGATTGACGTTGGCAGTAAGAGGAATTGTGGATGGTCTACACTCAGTCATTTTTAATTCTTCCAATCCGTGTTTGATGTGTTTGGGTTGAGATAAGAGGATTTTGTTTCCAATACGTTTGTATTTCATTTCTAGTATTGTGTTGGGTTTGTGATGACTGGAGTTTGGAAAGCATTCAAGGAATTTCTTCTGGAACTCATCTCCGAGACCAACTAGGATAAGATTGTCAATGTAAAAGAAAAGAATGGAATTTGAAGCAGAATGAGTATACAAACGCGGGTCAGATATGGATTTGTGAAAGCCCTGCTCCCAGATCCACAAGGTGAGGGTTTGGAACCAGTTTGCGGGGGCTTGCTTTAGACCGTAGAGTAAATTTTTGCAGAATGAGAAACTTGGATTTTTGATTAGAGCCTTTGGGTCCTTTAATGATGACCTTGTCTGACAGAGGGGCGTGTAGAAACGCACTCTTCACATCAAACTGAGAAATAGGAAGCAATGAAACAGTACAAAAAGACGAGTGATTCAAAGAGAGGCAGCTTTTCCCGTTGGGTAGAAGGTGTCTTGATAGTCCAAGCCGTAGATTTGGTCAAAACCTTGCATGCAGAGTTGACTCTTGTAAACAAGAGGGTGGCCATGGCAGTTGTCCTTGAGTCAATACACCCACGTAGTATTGAGAGGATTGTCAGGTTCAGGACCATCATAATCCTCCCATACATCAAGGGCTTCAATTCCATTCAGTTCAGCGTCCATAGAGGATTCCCACTTCAAGTGATTGAAACATTGTTTGGCTTGTTTGTATGATTGAGGCACAAAATAGTGGCGATACCTGTATTTCTTGGGGGGATTTAAGCTTGATCAATTGCAAAGCGAGTAGCCTGTGATGAGTTTTTCAGCAAGTTCAGTAGAGGGATCAGACTCTGAGTCAGATTCCACATTGTTTGGAGAGTTGGGTGATGAATTAGAGGAAGGCGCTTGTTCACTGGTTGGAGAATTAGAGGATTCAGCATTGGCTGGTGGATTTTGAGAAGAAAGGTCAAGAGGAGAGAGTAAGAGATCATCATTGAGATCAATTTGAAGCTGATCCACATGAGAACTAGAGACCAAGGGAGCCTGGAAGGAATCGGTATTTTTGAGGAATTTTACATGTTTGGAGGAGATAATTGAAATTTCAGGTATCAAAATTCAAAAGGACAAGAAATTTGGGTTAGAACCCACAAGGGTACCAGGAAGCCCTTGGTCTTTGAATTTTTCACCGCAATTAATATTGTTGTCAAGGTAGGCAACCTTGGATCCAATTGGGTGGAAGAAGGACATGGGAAGAGATTTGCCGGTAAACAGTTGATAGGGAGATGGGGAATTTGGAGACTTAGGAATTTGGTTCAAGGAAAGAGAAGCAGCCTTGGCTACTTCCTCCCAAAGATTGAGCGGTAATTTGGAGCTTCAAAGAATTGCCCTGATGGCTTTGGTGAGAGTTCAATTAGCTATTTCAACTTTGCTGTTGTGTTCATGGTGGTAGGGTTCTGAAATGAGGTGCTGGATAGAATTGATCTTGAAGAAATCATTAATTTCCAAGGATGAAAATTCTCTGCCACCATCAGTGCAGAAGGTAGCATGAAATCTATTTTGTTTTTGCTTCTCGTGGTTTAGAATAAGCTTGAGTTGAAGGCAGGCGTTGTGGAAAGAATAAGGGTTTTCCCCCTATAATTGTCCCAAGGTTTGGAAGTTAACGGTTCCCTGCGTCTGAAAGGAGATGAGGATGCCCAAAGTTGCACTTAAATGAGAAATAGAAATAAGGAGATAAAGAGATAAAGAAAAGTAGAGAGAGAGTAAAATTGCCAATCCTTCAATCCTAAGAACTGTCCACCTGGATGTGTATCTGGTATGAGTTCCTTTAATCTCTTGGTGAGATGATTGATCCAGTCCAATGATGTGATGGTCTGATTCCATGCCCCCCTTCCTCCCTCCCAACCCAGAGTTGAGAGGGAGGATAAGTCCTCCCTCTCAACCCTAACCTAAGTACACGCGCAAATAAAAGTATGACAACAAAAAAGAAAACAATCCCAAAACAGAAACCCTAGCCTCATCTCCCCACCTCTGTACCAAACTTCCCCCAACATCCGTACGCCGTTCCATCCATCCGGTTTGTCCTTCTCATGACGCTGTCCTTGTACAGCGCCCTACTCGGAGCCCCCCGCGCCTGTCCGTATCCGTTTGTCCACGCCCATTGTGGGTGTCCGGTATTATCCCGTATTATCCGGCATGATCCGCGCGCTTGCACGCGCGCTCCTTCCGTTCCTTTATAGCCTGCGGATTGCTCCGCCCCTATGTATCCAAACCGGCGCGCCCGCCAACCTAGTTGAGCGCACTACCTTCCAAATCCAATCACCGGGGCGGATTGCCGCCCACGCCGCATTCAATGCTGAGCCCAACCCGTCCACTAGGTGCAGAGCCAAACAGCAGCTGCCGCTGCTGAGCACTCCGCATACCCTAATGCTGAGCCCACTTGCCTCCAATGCTGAGCGCGCAGGCGCGACGCAGTTCCCAATCTGTGTCTTTAAATTGACACCACATCCCCCCCCCCAACTTGAGTTCTGTCCCCAGAAGTCTTCCATTGCTTCACCATACTACCACCACCGCTACTTCCACTACCACCCCCCACTTAACACACTCCGCAAGTTCCCCTCCCCCCGCTCCATTGCCACCATGCTCCCATGGGAGTTCTGCGCCCAGAACAGGCACGCGTGTTTGATTGTTCCTGGTCGACGCGCCTGTGTTGCTTGCCGTCGCGTCCACCGTTGCTGCTCACTCAGTGACAGCATGCCCCAAGCTCCCCCCCAATCCGGCTCTCGCCCCAGGCCGCGCAAGAGGGCTCGTCCAGACCCATTTGTAGTTTTGGACGACAACACCATCTTGGAGGACTTGTGGACTTGGCTGCGCTCCCCTCTCAGCCGTCCTCCACCGAGCGAGGGTCACGACTTGGCTTCTCCTCTTTGCCGCGCGGGGCCACCGCAGAAGGAGGACTTCCCGTCCTTCGATGATTGCTGGAGGCCTTTGCGATCCTGGGCGGACCGCATCCGGGTCACGGAAGGCGCAAGGGACCCACGCCTCAATGAAATTCTTTGGCGTCGCGCTTCTCTGGCTCCGGGTCCTCCTCTGGCACCTGCACCGGTTCCTCCCACTCTGGATCCACGAGGCACCCCCCCACCGCCCGCGCCACCAGCGGTCTCAGATGAGAGGCCTACGACCCCCGACATCCATCATCATCCCTTCATTGCCTCCAGCTGACCCAAGCCCCCCTGTTGGTTTGCCAGAGGCCCCGTCTTCACTGGCCGCTCCTCCCCCCAGCCCTCCCAAGATCCCGGAAATCCCAATTGTAATGGCACTCCCGGCTACAGGCTTTGAGGTTCTCGCGGAAAGGTCAACCACGATGCTTCGAAATTACCTCGCAACCCCTGGCGCCCAATCCTTGGAATCCCGGCGCAAGCTCCTGGCGTCTTTCCGGCCCTTACTGGGGTTGTCAAGGGGGAAATGGAGGAGATGATGAAGATGGCTTAGGCGCATTGCCCCCCCTTCCCCTTCTTCCCTTCCTTTTTCTTTTGGTTGTACCGCACTTCCTTTTCCCTAAGAAAATACATGTATCTGCAGGAGGTATTAATCTTCTGAGAAAAAGTGCGCGACCGCGCTTTGTGAGAATGAGCTTGAGATTGAGGTCCCTGTCCGCGCTCTTTGCTTTGTGAGCAACCATAAGTGACCATCTGTTCCAAAAGGGGCACCTGGACCGCCCCAAACGAACTGCCACACAGTTCCCCATACCCATCCTGTAACAAACCTAACAAAAAAACACCAGCGCGCGCCACCTTAAGGGACAAGAGAGAGAGAGAGTAAGAGAACGGACATTCTGGGGTTTCTAGTTGTCCTGGCTGTGAACTGGCTAGAGAGCCCCCTCACCAAATCAAGCTTATTCCCATACCAACCACCCATCCTCAAGATATCCTGAGAGAAAAGAAAAAGAGAAAAAGAAACCAACAGAGAAGAAAAATAGAAAAGAACACATTTTTTTTTGCCTGAAGCCCATAGACCGCCCGCAAATTGCTCTTTGTCCCGTTTCCCCCATCCGCGGGATTTTCCTTGTGTCCCGGTTCTGCGGGGCTTGTCCTCGCGTTCACGGACCCGGCTTTGCGCCGCGCCCGCATTTCCTGCAAAAACCCCAAGCCAGCAAAGGCCCCACAATCCAGATAAGAAACAAACATAGAGAAACAAACATTCTGGGGTTTCTAGTTGTTCTGGCTGTGAACTGGCTAGAGCACCCCCTCACCAAATCAAAACTTATCCCCTACCCCCACCACCTCCCCCCCAACTTGGCCACTGTCCCCAGCTGGTCGCAACCGCCTACTCTGTTGCAACGGCACGTTTTCTGCTTCTCCGCCCGAAGAAGAATCCCTGGATTGCATTCCTACACCATCTCCGCGCTCCGCACTCCCCTCTTCTGATCTGTCAGCCCCTTCCGCTGTCTCTTTGAACAAGGTAGATCCTTGCGCAAAGAAGCGCTTGACATGCAAAGCTGCCACCTTCCGTTTCAGCGGAGTACTGTCTAATTCCTCCAACTGATAGCTGCTGCCCTTGAACTTGAACAACAGGCGGAACGGGCCATTCCACCGGTTAGCAAACAACTTCCCCCACTGAGACTCCAGACTCTGGTTGTGCAGGAGCACCAAATCCCCCTTCCGCAAGGGATCCCGGAGACAATGCGAGCAGCGCTTGTCCCAATAGCACACCAATGCCGTCCAAGTCTTCTTCAGCCGGTCCGTGGCCTTGGCGAGCATCCCGTCCTGTCAAAGGAGCTGTTCAGCACGAGCCTCAAGCAATTTGGCGGAGGTCTTCACCTTCCACCAGTCAACCCCCAGGAACGTTTCCAACTCAATGTCCACCGGAAGCACGGAGCGCTGTCCAAAAAGTAACTCGTACGGCAAGTAGCCTGTTGACCGCTTCACCAAAATCCAATCCGCAAACAGAACCATCAGAAGGGTCTCCTGCCAGCGCTTACTGTCCTCCCCGCACATCTTGACCAGGGCGTCCTTGATTGGTTGATGCCCGCGTTTGATCATGCCAGCCCCCTTGGGATAATACTCTGTTACTTGGCCAAACTTGGCTCCGCAACTCTTCACCAACTCAACCAAACGGCCGCAAAACTTGGCCCCTCCAACCACTGTAACCAGACAAAGCAACCTGTACCGCGCAAACAAATCTTCCTCCAGAAACAGAGCAACTTTTTCCGCCAAGAGCTTTAATAACGGACGCGCTTCCACCCAACTGGACAAGTTGTCCCGCGCGACGAGAAGATAGGCAAACTTACCTGCCTTTATGTGGAAAAAATCAAGCAAGACTTGACCAAAGAGGGTGTCTTCCCCTGTGGGGTTTCCAACTTCCTTAGGCAATCTTGCGCTCCGCCGTTGACAGGCTTTGCAGGACTCCAACCATTCCCGTACCGCACGCACTACCCATGGCCACCAGAACCGCTCTTTCACCCGCCTCCACATTTCGACCTCCCCTCAATGGCCAAGATTGTTGTGAAGGCTTTGGAGGATAGCTTCCTGATCCGCCCTTGAAGTGGTGACCACAAGAGGAACCAGAGTCTTCAGCCGCCAAAGCTGCCCCTCCTGTACATAGAAGTTTCCCGCTTGCCGCCTTGCCCATTGCATGTGCTTGTCCGTAGTTCAGTCGGGAAAACAAAGGTCCCGCAAGTAATCACAAAGAATTTTGTACCGCCCGATCTGCCGGAGCGGCAGCCAAACGCCCGCCTCCACAACCCCTACCTTGACAACCGGGGTCTCCACATCAAGCATTTCCGCGTCCTCAAACGGGTTGTCCCTTGGATATGGCAACAACGCGTCAGGCATAGTGAACGCTTTCCCCGGAAGATGAACAACAGCAAAGGAAAAAAGTTGAAGAAACGCCACCCACCTGGTCATGGGAGCATTGGGCAACGCCGGGGAATTGATCATCCGCGCCAGCGCCTCCGCATCCACCAAAAGCTCAAAGTGAACCCCCCACAAAAGATACTGAAGCCGCCGCACAATATTGGTGACCCCGCACAACTCCAACTTTGGCTGAGAGTACAGGCTTTCCGTTGGAGTGAAGGTGACCGACTCGTAAAGCACCGGCCTATCCTTGCCGTTGTCCTCTTGAGTGAGAACCCCCCCCCGCACCAAATTTGCTGGAATTGACCGCTAGCCTAATTCCTCCTGCGTTGTAGTCAAGATTGCGGAGAACAATGTCATTTCCCACAATCTCCTTGAGCTTCCGGAAAGCGCTATTGCACTCTTCTCCCCAATTCCACTCCGCGCCTTTCCGCGTTAGTGATTGGAGCAGGCTTGCCACCTCCACAAATCTCTCAATGAAAATACGGACATAGCTACATAATCCCAAGAACTGAAGAATATGCAACACCGTCCGCGGGGTTGGCCATTCAAGGACCTTGTTCCGCTTTTTCTCTGAAATGCGCTGGCCGTTGGAAGCGACAACATGGCCAAGGACTTTGAGCGCCAGAACACAAACCACCAACTTCTTCCCCGACACCATCAGTCCTGCCTCCTCAATACAAAACAGGATGTGTTCCAACATCTGCGCGTATTCCCACAAAAAATGTTGGACGCTGGGAACTTCAACCAGCTCTGCTCCTCCGTAATCAGATTTTGGACCTTTGATGCCCACGTCGTCAATGAAGCTTTGGAATCCCTCCGGAAGATCATCTTTCAGGATCCAAGCCATTTGCGCCTGGTACACCGCCACAGAATTGGTCGCGCCCTGTGGTAGCCGAGTCAGCTGCATTCTTCCCCACCCAGTCTCAAATGCTGTTAGAGGCCGCAAGCGAGGATCCAACTCGCGCTGGTTGTATCCCCCCATCACATCCACTAAACCGTAACAAGCAGGCCCCGCCATTGACTCAAGGAACTTGTCAATGTGAGGGGGCCGTCCTGCATCCTGAATTGTAAAGGAGTTGAGCCGCTGTAGATCATGGACAATCCTCAACAACTTTCCGTCCTGCTTAACTTCTGCAAAGATCCGACTGGAGTAACTAGATGCTGACTGTTTGTAAAGGCCAGTCTTCACCCATTCCCACACCAACTCCAGAAACTGCTCCCGGACCGCCTGCGGTATTGGAATCGGCTTGATCTGCCATGGCTTGTGATCAACAGTGGGGATGACAAAGGGGTTGCCAATATTGTTTTTCAGAAGCCCCCGCTCTTCAGGTCCGAATGCAAGCGCTCTTTCCCAAAGAACCAGAACCAATACCAGCAACTCACGCTCCTCCGTACTCAACCATCCCATCGGGCCAAAATTGAAAGCTGCAATCCACTCCTCCGTGATGCGCGCCAAACTAGTAACCCACCCCAAAGCCTTAATTGGCGTGACCCAAGGGTCCCCCCACCAAGCAATTGGTTGAAGCGGTCCGTTCAATTCCTGGGGCATTGGCCCCTTCCTCGGTCGGACCTTCCGCAACACCGGCTTGTACTTGCCAGCGTTGCAACGCATCATCCGCACGCATCCTTTGCTGTAGGTCCTGCACAGAACAGAACTGCGGCTTTTGCCTTTGCTCACAAGTGTGGCACGATGATAGGTTTTTTGAAGCGTAGTACCCTTGGGCAATGCATACTGAGAAAAGGGACTTACTTCTGCGACCTGCGCGCCCTGCAATTTCCTTCCTCCCCCTCCCTGCTCCTCATGAGTCGACCGCCCGCACAAAACCGGAGCTTGTTCCATGCAGTCCCCTTGGTTGACTAGAAAAAATCCTCCGAGGGTTGCTTGTTGCAGGCCAACTCTGTGTCTGGTTCCTCCTCATACTCCAACACTCTCCTCCGCTTTCCTTGCCCGCAATTGCAGATAGTGGTTTTGAACCTTCTGCCGGACAAATCCTCCACCGTCAATGCCTCCGTTCCCGCCTCCGGATTGAAAACCATTTGTGCTTGGAACCCAAACATGAACGGCCTTCCCAAAATCAAATCCCCACAATCAACCAAAAGAAAAGAAAGAGGCTTACAAACCCTTGCGACCTTGACCTCCTCCCCTTCAACTACCCCATCCACACAACACTCCCCTCCATTAAGTGCGCGGAGACCCATCACGCATTTCCGCCGAACCAACCCCAAATCATCCACCATCCCCAATGGCAGCAGGTTCACCATTGAACCGCTGTCCACCATAGCCCACACCTTCCTCCCTGCTATGACCATCGGAATGTAAGCAAGCGGAGTCAAAACTGATTTCAACTCACACTCCTCGCGCCTCTCCTCCTTCCACGCCACATGAACCCGCTGCACCGTCTGAGGTACCCGGCCCTGACCGCAATCCCGCAACTCCTGCACCATCTTGTCTACCACCACCGGAGACATGGCTGCCAGTTCCCGCAAGGTCAGCGGGACTGGAGTCTTGTTCCCCATCACCCTGCGCACAATGTCCGCCGCTTTCTTCTTTCCTACAGGATTTGCTTCCGGCGCCTCAATTCTGGGTACGCGTGCGGCCGGTTTTAGAACTGTTGACGGGGGTCGCTCCTTTGCATCCACCTCCATCTTATCGGAGACCGCCACCTTCTCTTCCATTGCCACTACCCTAATCTCAGCTTCCACCCAAGGTGGTTTCCACAATCCGGGACCGGTAACAATGCCTAGTGACGCTTGCGCCATTGTTCCCGCCTGCTGACCCTGTGTGCGCACCTGCTGCATTGCGGTTGGCTGGCTTGGCTCCATTGGAATCTGTTTGCCCGTCGGAAACATGTACCCCATCCCTGCCATTCAAACCAATTCTGCGTTGAGATCCTTTGTAAGCTCCTTGCACGCCAATCGCCAATGACTGTTTGCCCCGCAGTACAAGCACCCCCTTGGCACAAAGGTACCGGGCGGCCAAAAACCTTCCACCATGTGAGGTGGAGGCCCTTGCGGCTGCTGCTGGCCCATACGGCTCATGCAGATCTTCAGATCCTTCATCAGTTCCGTCAATTCACTTACCAGAGGGGCGGGTGCGGGTTGAGGAACTGGAACACACATGGAAATAGGTGGAACCGGGGCCGGGATTTGTGCCAGAATCAAAACCTGGGGGGCGGATTTCTTTGGTCCCGCTGGGAAGGACTTAGTGGTATCCTCAATAAGCTCTTCTAAGTTGAGCTCACTCTCCACAGCCTGGAAAATAACAGCCAACTCTGGAAGGAGCGCAATGCTCCCGTCCAATGACCGCTTTTCCAATTTGTGATTGTAAAGATGCCGCTGCACCCTTTCCCGGAGTTGAGCACCTAAACCGCCCAGAAACGCGCATTTCAAGGCCCCCGTCTGTCCCGCCACCACCTCATTCTTTGACAAGTACCAATAGATCTGATCAAATGTCAAGGTGTAATCCGCGAGCTCCACCCAAGTTCTGACTCCTCCGCGCGCGCTTGCCTCTGAGGCCACGCGGTCAAAATTGCTTTCCCGGAATCGAGGTTTGCGCCTACCCCACTGCGGTAGGATCTCCGCCTTCAGTTTTGGCCAAGCCTTATTCTTGTAGCCTTCCATCTCCTCCACATCCCGGAGCTTCTCTTTGTCCATAATGAACAGGACAACAAGCCAGGCCTTATTGGCGTCCGACGCACCTTCTGCATCTGCAATACCTTTGTATCTCAAGATGAATTGCTCCACATTGGCAGTGTTGAATTGGATGTGAGGGTAGTCGCGCGGCCTGATGCAAACCGGAAGAGTGAGTTCATGGTCACTGGAGACCAATGGGGGAACGGCATAGCTTGTCCTGGGTTGAGCGGAGGGAGGGGGAGGAGGAGGGATGGAAGACACGAGTGGGGTCGGAGTAGCTGACCCAGAAATGGAAGGAGAAGAAGAAGAAGAAGATGAAGCAACTGTAGGGAGGTATGGATAGGACATCGCACCCAGTTACCTTTGAAAGACAAGAAACGGAAGGTTACTTCCCTGCCAGACCCCCAGATGTGGAAAGAATGAGGGTTTTCCCCCTATAATTATCCCAAGGTTTGGAAGTTGACGGTTCCCTGCCTCTGAAAGGAGATGAGGATGCCCAAAGTTGCACTTAAATGAGAAATGGAAATAAGGAGATAAAGAGATAAAGAAAAGTAGAGAGAGAGAGTGAAATCGCCAATCCTTCAATCCTAAGAACTGTCCACCTGGATGTGTATCCGGTATGAGTTCCTTTAATCTCTTGGTGAGATGATTGATCCAGTCCAATGATGTGATGGTCTGATTCCATGCCCCCCTTCCTCCCTCCCAACCCGGAGTTGAGAGTGAGGATAAGTCATCCCTCTCAACCCTAACCTAAGTACACGCGCAAATAACAGTATGACAACAAAACAGAAAACAATCCCAAAACAGAAACCCTAGCCTTCTCTCCCCACCTCCGTACCAAACTTCCCCAGACGTCCGTATGCCGTTCCGTCCATCTGGTTTGTCCTTCTCATGACGCTTTCCTTGCACCGCGCCCTACTCGGAGCCCCCCGCACCTGTCCGTATCCGTTTGTCCGTGCCCATCGTGGGTGTCCGGTATTATCCGGCATGATCCGCGCGCTTGCACGCGCGCTCTGTCCGTTCCTTTATAGCCCGCGGATTTCTCCTCCCCTATGTATCCAAACTGGCGCGCCCGCAAACCTAGTTGAGTGCACTAACTTCCAAATCCAATCTTGGGGGCGGATTGCCGCCCACGCCGCATTCAATGCTGAGCCCAACCCATCCACTAGGTGCGGAGCCAAACAGCGGCTGCTGCTGATCCAGAAGCTGCCTCTGCTGAGCACTCCGCATACCCTAATGCTGAGCCCGCGTGCCTCCAATGCTGAGCGCGCAGGCGCAACACAGTTCCCAATCTGTGTCTATAAATTGACACCACAGCGTCAGAATTGTGCATAAGAGATATTTCAGAGATGTAGCCCAAAAAGTTATTGATAACGGTCATGATGTAGTTCATGTCATTGCGAGATGAAGGATCAATTGGGCCAATCAAATCTATGTGAAGTTGTTTGAAAGGGCTTGTTTATGGACTGGACTTAGCTTTGAATGAGGATTTGGAAATTTTGGAGAAGACGCAGTCTTCGCATTGAAAGTCAGAGAGAGCTTGGGTGGAAAGAGAAGGGAGTAGATTTTTGAGATGGTATGGACTGGCATGTCCAAAAGATTGATGTAGGAACAAGATGGAATTGAGGTTTGAATTGTCAAGTGATAAGTGGCACAACTTATTGTTGTTTCCAATTTGAGAAGGTGGGTTAAGAACAAAAAGATTCTTGTGGATGAATCTAGTGAATGCCAGCTGATATTCAGCAAAAAGAGAGAATTGATTTTTAGAAGAGGCAAGTTAGCACTTCTTGGTGGAGATAAGTTCACCGGGACTGATCAAATTGACCACAACATCAGGGACAAAGAAACAATTACTCAAAGAGACGGAGGAACCTTTCCAGGTTAATTTGACTGTGTCTTTCCCCTTCATGGGGAATTTGGCGTCCTTCTTCCCAGTGTTGATGAATTTGTTGCCAGTGAGCTTGTCAAGATGCGTAAAGAAATCTTGGGAGTTGAACATATGGCACAAGGTGCCTGAATCAAGGATGATTCAATTTAAAGGATTGATGTCTTCAATCCACGTGGTGAGAAGTGACACATAGTGAGCAACCTCCTTGGCCTTTGATTGAGAGTTGAGTTGCGCTCTCCAAAAAGCTTGAGATTCCTTCCACCAGTTGGAAGCAAGATTCTCATGAAGATTCCAACATTTACTTTCAGGATGGTCTGGAGATTGGGGATTGTGATATCCCTTTATACAGCAAAGTTCAATGGGGACAGGTTTCTTGGGTGGTTGAGAGGAAACAAGAGCCGTGTTGCTTAACTTACTTTCTTTGGATATGACTTTGACTTCATTCTCCAGTTGAGTGAGGTGGTTGAAAACAAGATCCAGAGTAACAGTCTTGTCTGAATGCATAATTTGTTGCCAAAGGGAATGGAGTGACGGGGGAAATTTGAATAAAATGAGGTACAAGGGAATGTTGTTGGGTAGATCAATTCCTATTTCGGCCATCTTCTTAACGGAAATTTTAGTTTCAGTGGTAAAGAGGTTAATTGTGTCAGGTTTGAACTGTTGATAGAGGAATTCATTGAACACATGGGCTCTGTTGGCGGTTTTGGAGGATGCAAATCATTCTATGATGGTTTGCTAGAGGAGTTGAGCTGAAGAGATGTTTGAGGAATTAACCATGTTTTTGTGAGTTATTGAATTGATTTGAGAGAGAAGAATGACTCTGGTTTCCATGTCATCCGTTGCGCTGAGATTTTTAGAGTCATCTTCTAGGGCTTCCTTTATTCCTTTGAGCTTGAGTAACATGGACATTTTGTCCTTCCAGATAGAGTAGTTCTTGTCTGAGAGAATGGGTACCGCTTCAAGAGCTTCCTTGAGAATGATCTGTTGGAAGCGCTCGTTTCTGGATTCCTCCATGGCTTTGATTAGGTTTGTCAGATTGAGTTTGGCTTTTAACCGTGTTGAATTTTTAAAGAAGATTTGAGAATTCAAGAACATAGAGGGCCAAGAAAAACAAGACATTAGTTAAGAGAAATGAGATAAATAAAATAAAAGATATTTAAGCGGAAAGAAAAAGAGAATTCAGTGAAAAGAAGAAACCAACATCCGGCTATAGAATGACTTCAGAAATTCAACAAGATTGAGTGATTTTGGCTTTTTTGGAATTGGAAGAGTCACAGGCAGATGGTGATGATGAACTTTAGGAAGAAGTTTTAAATAGAAAGTCAGACTTCTAAGAAAAAGAAAGAGATTGTGACGAGTTCAGATCTTACTAGTCAGGTCTTGTGGAAGGATAAACTTTAGAAGTGATGTTTGAGTTGATTTGAGTTGAGCGTTGGAAGGTATTGAGAAAAAGAAATAAAGAAACAAAGAATCATGAAAGAAGAAAATATAAAAGAAGAAAGATAGAGATTTCATCAAGTAAGATTGAGTTTTTGGTATTGAGGTTTGTGTACGTGGAAGGTCCTTCCAAGTTGTCTGACGTGGAACTTCTGAGTAGAGAAGTAGAACTAAAGGGGTGAAAATTGGCGTGAAAGAGGATGGGATCTGTGAAATTGATCGAGGTTGCGCGGATGTGTTTGATGTAGCTTGAGAAGCATGGATGTGACATTGAAGAGAACAAGAAGGATAGCAGGGAACAGGGAAAAGAACAAGAAGAAAGAGAAAAGGAGAAAAGAAGAGACGGGAGACAGTAATTTATTCAACAATATACATGGTACAATCATGAAGACATGTATATCAAGGAGTCAATATTCAAGTTTATTGATCCAGTCCAAGGTAATTAAGGAGGGACAAGAAAACTCAAATCCCTGCTTCAGCCTCACCCCATTATACCCACAAATCTATTGCTTATGGATACAAGAGGTTGTAAGATTGGGTCTGCAACAGGATGTGTCTCTCAATTACAATGTGCACAAAATCAACAGTACCTTGATACATCATAAAAAATTCACAGTGCAATGGCTTGATCAAGGGAAAAATCACTCCAATTCCTATGTGGAGATCATGCAGGATGAACCCTGTTCATTTAGTCAAATCACCAAGCTCTTTGTGCAATCAGAAGGTGGGGATGTTTGTTTTGTGATTCAGTTATTCCATGATGCACATTCAGAAGAGGCAAAAGATCCATACACAGCCCACCCCAACTTACATGTGCAAGTGGTCTCAACAGATCTAGGGGAGATTTTGGTGGTGAGGGGAGAGGAGATAGCGGGGCATGTGGCAGTTTTGGAAAATGAAGCCGGGACATTTGGATATCCAGGCAAGACAATGACTTTGGTTTCCCTGGCACAAGTAGTGAGTTTCTCTTTTAGCTGATATGAGGACAGGGTCAAAACTGATTGCGGAATGTGCAGGGATGGATTTCAACATGAAAGTGCCCAAGGTGTTTGGCCTATTGGAGACCTTAAACCTTAGCAAGTATCAACAAGCATCATTTTAGGAAACGTGGACAAGTGGACACCAAATGCCAACTATATCACACTTTTTGTGGACATGAACAGGGCCTAAGAGATGATGAAATGGATATTAGATGTGAGGTTGGTAGACATAATATTGTTACAACAGAATCTTGGATATTAAAAATATCATCATGCATTGTATTAGTTGACAATGAATTGGACAGAAAAATCCTCAGTTGTCAAATGT
This sequence comes from Puccinia polysora, assembly GCA_025617555.3. Lineage (NCBI taxonomy): Eukaryota > Fungi > Basidiomycota > Pucciniomycetes > Pucciniales > Pucciniaceae > Puccinia > Puccinia polysora. Next base: position 220,698 of record JAOOQA010000055.1, read on the forward strand.
TTACCATTTGGGAATGGTGAAGGAGGAGGGTAGGAATATAAATAATAAATCCTCTTATCTCACAATGATCATCATCCTCTATCTGTTCTTTCCCCCATACCAATCACCCAGTCTATCCATCAAGTTATCTGTTCATACTCTCTCACAGTTAAACAATACTATCTCACACACTCACCATCTATCTCTAAAACAATATTGGTTTTTCAAGGTTTGAAAAATCCGACATCAGCCCTCTCCAAAATCAATTCAGTCCCCGGCATCGGCTCTGAAACTTAACCATAAGCTGCATTTGGCTCAGTGGGCTGGGCAGATGGATTGAGGTTGGGGGTTTGCTGTATGCAGGTGATGTAGACATAGTGTAGAAGTCTTGTGGTGATGGTAGGGATGGATGGATGGATGGATGGATGGATGGATGGATGGCTGGATAGATGGATTGATCAAATGATGGGGGGATGGATGGAGGGAGGGAGGGATTGATTCATCAATTGGGTGCACTATCCACCCACATCTTATACACTACCTTATATGAATTTATGCATTGAGGAGTGACTCACTCTTAATGGTCGCCGTCCATTACCTTAGCCTCATGGTTGCTGTTCATTAGCTAAGGCTGAGCTTGGCCAGATTTTCAATCTCCATTAGCTCATGCCTATGGTTGCCAACCATTAGCTTGCCCCAATGATTGCCAACCAGTAGCTTGCCCCAATGGTTGCCAACCATTAGCTTGCCCCAATGGTTTCCAACCATTAGCTTGCCCAAATGGTTGCCCACCATTAGCTTTCCCCAATGGTCTTCAACCATTAGCTTGCCCCAATGGTTGCCAACAATTAGCTTGCCCCAATGGTTGCCAACAATTAGCTTGCCCCAATGGTTGCCAACCATCAGCTTGCCCCAATGGTTGCCAACCATTAGCTTGCCCCAATGGTTGCCAACCATTAGCTTGCCCCAATGGTTGCCAACCCTTAGCTTGCCCCAATGGTCGCCAAACATTAGCTTGCCCCAATGGTTTCCAACCATTAGCTTTCCCCAATGGTTGCCAACCATCAGCTTGCCCCAATGGTCACCAACCATTATCTTTCCCCAATGGTTTCCAACCATTAGCTCGCCCAAATGGTTGCCGACCATTATCTTGCCCCAATGGTTTCCAACCATCAGCTTGCCCCAATGGTTGCGAACCATTAGCTTTCCCCAGTGGCCGCCAACCATTGGCTTGACCCAATGGTCCCCAACCATTAGCTCTTCCCAATGCTTGTCAACCATTGGCTTGCCCCAATGGTTTCCAACCATGAGAAAGCTTGAATGTTGTGTGTCACCAAGATGCCTGCACCCTACAGTTTCAATGGCAATTCTGTGCAAGCGGCTTGAGAACAAAACATGCATAATATCTATGCCAACCCCCCAGGAGGTGCCCAAAAATGAAGCTTCAAAACAGGTTTCCCTTGAGTTATTCCCACACCCTTGCACAAGCCAAAAAAAATGCGGTTGAGCCCTTGTGGCCACAACTGCATGTCATTTCCTGGCTGCTCAGCCAGGAAATGAACATGCCTTACAGCCAAAGCTGGTTGGGCCCATTTGGAGCTGTACTCTGGTGGGCAAGCAACTGTGAGCCAAGTGGAGCTGGACCTTGGCCACCGGATTGCACAACCTCATTATGTCCTATGCGCCTTAATCCTTTCAGGAGTTTTACGCTGGCCACCCAGCGTACAACCCCATTTTGGGTTCCTTCATGAGGGTGTGGGCATATCAAGCCTGTTTTGATCTACAGCTTATTTTATGCCCACACCCTTGTGTAGCACTCAAACGCCAAGCTGGACTTGGCCCTCTGATTTCACAGCCTCTTTATGTCCTATGCACCATTATCCTTTCAGGAGTTGTACGCTGGGTGGCCAGCATACAACTTCATTTTGGGTTCCTTCACAAGGGTGTGGGCATATCAAGCCAGTTTTGATCTACAGCTTATTTAATGCCCACACCCTTGTGGAGCACTCAAGAGCCAAGCTGGACCATGGCCACCCAATTGCACAACCTCATTATGTCCTATAAACCATGATCCTTTCAGGAGTTTTACACTGGCCGCCCAGCTAACAATTCCATTTTGGGTTCCTTCACAAGGGTGTGGGCATATCAAGCCAGTTTTGATCGACAGCTTTTTTCATTCCCACACACTTGTGGAGTACCCAAAAGCCAAGCTGGACCTTGGCCACCCAATTGCACAACCTCATTATGTCCTATGCACCATGATCCTTTCAGGAGTTGTATGCTGGCCACCCAGCTCACAACTCCATTTTGGGTTCCTTCATGAGGGTGTGGGCATATTCTACCAGCTTTGATCTACAGCTTATTTTCTTCCCACACCCTTGTGGAGCACTCAAAAGCCAAGCTGGACCTTGGCCCCCCAATTTCACAACCTCATTATGTCCTATGCACCATACTCCTTTCAGGAGTTTTACACTGGCTGCCCAGCGTACAACTCCATTTTGGGTTCCTTCATGAGGCTGTGGGAATATCAAGCCAGCTTTGATACACAGCTTATATCATGCCCACACCCTTGTGGAGCACTCACAAGCCAAGCTGGACCTTGGCCCCCCAATTTCACAACCTCATTATGTCCTATGCACCATGATCCTTTCTGGAGTTCTACGCTGGCTGCCCAGCATACCACTCCATTTTGGGTTCCTTCATGAGGGTGTGGGCATTCAAGCCATCTTTGATAAACAGCTTATTTTATGCCCACACCCTGGTGAAGCACTCAAAAGCCAAGCTGGACCTTGGCCCCCCCAATTTCACCTCATTATGTCCTATGCACCATGATCCTTTGAGCAGTTGTACGCTGGCCGCCCAGGGTACAACTCCAATTTGACTTCCTTCACAAGGGTTTGGGCATATCAAACCAGTTTTGATCCACAGCTTATTTTATGCCAACACCCTCATGTAGCACTCAAAAGCCAAGCTGGACCTTGGCCCCCCCAATTTCACAACCTCATTATGTCCTATGCACCATGAACCTTTCAGGAGTTGTATTCTGGCCACCCAGCTTACAACTCCATTTTGGGTTTCTTCATGAGGGTGTGGGAATATCAAGCCTGTTTTGATCTACAGCTTATTTTATGCCCACACCCTCGTGGAGCACTCAAACGCCAAGCTGGACCTTGGCTCCCTGATTTCACAGCCTCTTTATGTCCTATGCACCATGATCCTTTCAGGAGTTGTACGCTGGCCGCCCAGCTTACAACTCCATCTTGGGTTCCTTCACAAGGGTGTGGGCATATCAAGCCTGTTTTGATCTACAGCTTATTTAATGCCCACACCCTTGTGGAGCACTCAAAAGCCAAGCTGGACCTTGGCTCCCCAATTTCACAACCTCATTATGTCCTATGCACCATGCTCCTTTCAGGAGTTGTACACTGGCTGCCTAGCGTACAACTCCATTTTGGGTTCCTTCGTGAAGGTGTGGGCATTCAAGCCAGCTTAGATACACAGCTTATTTTATGCCCATACCCTGGTGGAGCCCTCAAAAGCCAAGCTGGACCTTGCCCACCCAATTTTACAACCTCATAAGTACATTTTTTCCACTATGCCATGAGTAATGTTTGCTCATGATTCACATCATGTGTGTCTTGCCACTGCCTGTCACCAATACTCCCATATGTCTAGATAAGATGTTACACTGTGTGAAATTGTGTGTGACACTCTTGTCCTGGACATGACACTGGCAGGAGAATAAATGGTTAGCGACCATTAAGAAGAACACTGGTCACCATCCATGAGGCATTCTAATGGTCACAGTTGGTCATGAGAATCAATTGTTTCCATCCATAAAAAACTTCAATGGTTGGTGATATTAAGAAGAACATTGCTTGCCATTCATGAGGCATTCTAATGGTCACACTTGGTCATGAGAATCAATTGTTGCCATCCATCAAAAACTTCAATGGTTGGCAACCATTAAGAAGAACATTGCTTGCCATCCATGAGGCATTCTAATGGTCACAGTTGTTCATGAGAATCAATTGTTGCCATCCATAAAGAACTGCAATGGTTGGCGACCATTAAGAAGAACATTGCTCACTGTCCATGAGGCATTCTAATGGTCACAGTCCATCATGAGAAGCAATTTTCACCATCCATAAAGAACTGCAATGGTTGGCGACCATTAAGAAGAACATTGCTCACTGTCCATGAGGCATTCTAATGGTCACAGTCCATCATGAGAAGCAATTGTCACCATCCATAAAGAACTGCAATGGTTGGCAACCATTAAGAAGAACATTGCTCACTGTCCATGAGGCATTCTAATGGTCACAGTCCATTATGAGAAGCAATTGTAATCATCCATAAAGAGTTGCAATGGTTGGCAACCATGATGGAATTTCACTTTGTTCAGCTTTATTTGCTTACATTGAATTCCAATGGATGCCATCCATAGAGAATTTCAATGGTCACCATCCATTAGGAATTCCAAATTGTTCAGTGCACTTTGCCCACATCTTAATGCCTCCAAACAGATTCACCATCCATGTGCTAGATTATTTTTCAGGCAATGCAGCAAGGCTTAAATATGGTCCAATAGTTTTCAATACTGGAAGCCCCAGTTACAAAAATTTTCCCCTGAGAAGTGAGATTGGATTCCTCAAGTTCAACTTTTGGATTTGGACTGTCTAAAGCCCCAACCCACCACTCAGCACTTTGAGATCAATTTCATATTCAAAATGCCACCGCTTGTTTGCCCCTACCCACTACTCAACCACCTGGCTGAAGCATCCATCAAGAACTACTTAAATAGGTCCTCTTCCTCCCCTCAAGCAATTTCCCCCCATCCCATCCCATCCCACCCCACCACTTGACTTCCACTTCCACTCTTAACATTATGATTTGATATGCTACGGATACGTCCCCTGGTGAATATGAACTGCATACCACTCAATTATTGATGTCGTTACTTTCATGATTCACCAGGACAAAAGCATATTGCAATTGTAAGATTTCTGGAGGGAAACAAGCTCAGTACAAATTGAAGAGGGATCTTCTGATGGCAAGACAAATCATCCAACAACTCCTCACCACCACCACCACCACCATCCTCCTCATCCTCCTGCTTGTCTCTGGACTAGCTCACAACCTTGTCCCATCCTCCACTCATCACAACCACCATCTTCAGTCTTCACTCTTAATCCCTTCAAACTTGACAATCCAGCCAAGTTCAATCACTCTCATCAACTTACTCTCAAACTCTTCAACCCATTCCAAACTACTCCATCTCATCCAAATCTCAAGGCTTTTTCCTACGCCCCACACAATCATGCTTGGAAAACCCTAAGCTCAATCAAATTGGCCTACCTCAGATCTAACTTTAGCTTTGATGATTCCATTAAAATCTTTTGTCAGGCTAGTGCTAATAATATCCTCAACTTAGAGGGGATTGGTTAACTCTACCTTACTCCGCCTCGAATCTCAACTTCATCCCAATCAATCCTTCCTCCTACCCACCCTTGACGGCAAACTGCTCTCCATCGGACTTGGATCGGATCCCACCTCATTTGCCATCAATGGCTCCCAAACCTTACAACACAATATCTTGGCTAGTAACGGTAGGCTCCATCCCCATCCATCCATCCTTTCTTTCTTTCCCCCTTTCCCCCCCCCTCCCCCCCCCCCCCCCCCCACACACACATAGCTTTTCATATCAATCATTAATCTCTTGATTCGCCCCTTTCACTACAGGCGTCATTCACATCATTCCAAACCTACTGATCTCCCATCATGATGATAATCCCCTCAAACTCGATGCCAAAAAGTACCTCTTGGCACTCAACTGTACAAAGTTCGTCTCCCTCTTTCAACTTGCCAACCTCACCTTGACCTATCTCAACAACTGATTCCAGGATAAAACCTACACGATCCTTGCCGTTCGAAATGATGCACTTCAATCTATACCCTCACCACCATTGGATCCAGTACAGCTCAAACACTGGTTAGGCCCTCAATCTCAAGAATCCAATCCAAATCTTTTCCCGACCGATCAACCCAAATCATTAGAAAGATTTGCATGATCACCTCGAAAACACAAAAGGGTTTAGCTTAAGAAACTTGAAGTATTTGGTCAGCCTTGATTTGACATTGAGATCGCTTTGTGGGGTTATTGATTGCATTCTTGACTGGACTCGATTGTCTTGTTAGGTCATGGATGAAGCCGATCGACTTCTTGATATGGACTTTGGACCTGTGATTGATAAGATTTTGAAAGTGATTCCACGAGAGCAAAGGACATATTTATTCAGTGCTACAATGACTACAAAGGTTGCCAAACTTCAACGTGCTTCACTCGTCTCACCAGTCAAAGTTCAGATGTCAACAAAATACGACACGGTGGATGGATTGGTTCAACTTTACATGTTTTTCCCATTCAAAAACAAGGATGTCTATCTTGTCTATCTCGTCAATGAGCTCAGGGGCAAAAAAATGATCATCTTTACACGCACGGTTTATGACGCAAGTCGGTTATCCATCATCCTACGTATACTAGGATTTCCTTCCATCCCATTCCATGGACAGCTTTCCCAATCAACTCGGTTGAGCTCGTTAAATCAGTTCAAATCCGGTACTCGGTCGATCCTTGTAGCAACCGATGTTGCTTCCCGTGGATTAGATATTCAAACAGTGGATTGTGTGATCAACTTTGACTTGCCAACTAACTCAAAAGATTGCATTCATCGAGTCGGGCGAACTGCTCGAGCTGGTCGGACCGGCAAGGCAATTCCACTGGTGACTCAGTACGATGTTGAATTGCTCCAGAGGATCAAAGGAGTGATTGGTAAAAAGATGGAAGAATTCCCTCATGATCGAGAGCAAGTTTTGCTATTATCTGACCGGGTGGGTGAAGCATTGAGGGAGGCGACCAGAGAAATTAGAGATTTAGAAAGGAGTGGCTCCAAGTCCGGGAAATTCAATAGAAAACAAGGTGGTGGTATGCATGAAGAAGAGGACTTTGCAGACTCTAATGTATCATGTCATCAAAGGTAAATACTTGATTGATGATCTATCCAATAGAATCTTACTGGCCACCGAACTCCATTTCCGAGGTCAGACACAATCCAAGCAACGGATGCTAGTCTCAGTCTCGTAAAGTGATGGAAAAGGCCTTTCCAACTCCAAGACCAAAAAATCCCCACTCATTGGATTCGGGGTTGTTAATGTTGTCGGAGCTGATCCGATTCAGGTCCGCAATACGGTCATTTACATCTTGTCTCAAATTGTCCCACCTCCCTCGGATCTCTTACAAGTTGCTCTCTCAGACATTTGATTCTCAACCGGTGTCGCATCCATCTTCTTGGCCAAACTAGATCACAAGTTCAAATCGATTCCAGAATTGACCTAACTGATGCCTACCAACAGAGCTTTTGCCAATCTAGGATTAATCATGGACTACCTATTGTTGGAGAGATCCAAGGCCAATCTAACCCAGGTTTTGAAGTACCATGCAATCGTTGAAGTCTTGTACCAAGATGAGATCAAGCTTGGAAGTAGTCAAAGGTATCAGACCCCAGAAGGTAGCAAACTCTACATCGCCAAACTTGCTAGTAACAATATCACCATCCATGGGCCTACTGTGGGTGGGGTTGCTTTGAACTTTGAGAGCAAAGACTCAGAGGTCATCAACAAGAAGGATGTCTTGGTCGATAACAGTAGTATGCAATTTGTCAACCAAGTCAAACTTCCATTGGGTGTTAACATTGGGATTCGCAAATTAATGTTGGGAGCTAAGGCATCTACAATGCTAGAACTGGTTCAGTCTAGTAACCTAAGTTGGATCTTGAACACTGGATCTCCTTCCAATCTTTCCTCCTCATCCGACCCAGATCACCAAAAGCCTGGAATCGATCTGATCCGAGGCTTCACAATCCTATTCCCTAGGAATGAAGCGTTCACCAAGATCAATCTGACGTATTACTTGGAGGATAAGCTCCGATTGGATTCCCTAGTCCGACAACACATCATACCCACCTATCCGAGTCTGCCGTTTGGTGGAAGATCCAAGTACAATGGTTTGCTGCCCACTCCCAAACCCAAACCGTTCAAGCTGTTGTTTATCGGTGATGGGATTGTATACCCTACCCTGCTCAGCAAACAAGAGGGTGGTCATAGTGATTACGGGGATGTTAGTTTTTGATCGAGTTCCACGAGCCAATTGGATTGTGATGACCGCCACGAGCCGACAGTGACCCGGAGTATCAGCCGAAGAATTGATTCCAGGGCAACTGGCTTGTCGGTATCAAAGGCGCCAGAGGCACTAACGGATTACATGACTCGGCAAGGATCATCAACTTTGGTCGTGCGAGTCCTAGAGTGATCCCCTTGCGGATCACCAATGATTGAGTACTCCATCGTAAGGATCAACTTGGAAGCCAAGCTGATCTGGTTAGCTTTATGGGTGGAATCTTGAGCCTTGAGATGGTCCTCAAACCTTACGTACCAACGTTTTGGGATTGACTGATCGGCCACCACCAGGTCTTGATCTGGTGTTTCTTCTTTGGTCTGTTGGGCTTGATGGGATTCATTGGTTGAAACTTTTGGATTTACTACCAGAATCAGTTTTGTCCTTCCTCCCCTCCCTCCCTCCCCCCCCTTCTTCATCTGCTTCGGCTCAAATCAAACTATACTGAATCGTTTTGATTGGTTTGACCAGATCTTTCCGTATCACTTTTTTTTTTCTCATCCCTGACTCAATCGAAGGTCTCGGGCTCCACATTCACTGACGGGTTACCAAATCATCAAGCCCATGGAAGAGTAAAGAGCTCATCTGCTTCCCTTCCCCCCTCTGATCCTATCCATCTAGGTTACTGCCTCTTTTCCCTTGCTTGACTCAAGCACCCCTCCAGGTTATCTCGATTCAATCCCAATCCCAATCCCAATCATCTTACGCATGCATCCAAGCCGACTCGGTCGATTGAATCTATCAATCCTTGGGCTCCCTCTCTCCCTCCCTCCCTCCTTCCTTCCTTCCAAAAGCAGATTTGATTCAATTCAACATCAATCAATTGATTGACCTTAACGCCTAACCCACACTCTCTCTCTTCCCTTCAATCTTAGACACCCCCCCCCCCGGATCCTCCTCCAGAGTTCATTCACCTTCAAGCTTGATCTCCAGTTTTTCTTTCTTTCTCTCACTCACTCATCTGTCCCCCCCCCTCCCCCCCTTTTTTTTTGTTTGTATTTTATATTTGCAATTGTACTTGTGTCCTCCTCTAAATTTAATAAACTAATTTTTTTTACCCAAAATCTATGAGCAAGCAAGACATTTTGAGCCAATCTATACTATGATCAATCTGAACACTCTAAGCCAAACCCCTCTTCTTCCCCCCTCTAAAATGGAAACCAAGATCACAAAATGTAATGAAATGAAGGTTTGAAGGGATTCATTTGCCTTCATGGGAACCTACCACAGATTGTCAATGTTCTCCTCCTCCACAAAAAACATCTAAACAACAGCAGTGGTAGTACTTTTTGTAACAACAGTAAACCCAGAACCACTTGGTGGTTACTTGGACCAAGCGTTCAATTTGGTCAATGGAAGAACGGATGTGGGGGGGGGAGGAGCTGGTCATCCAACAACAGCGCAGCTTCAGATTAACAAACACAACAAACTCATCCAGAAACAACAACAACTGTCCACAAGCAAACCAGATATCTAAGCCATCCCATCTTGCTATGATTTCTGGGCAAAGGTGGAGGAACTCTGCGCTAGTTCTTAGATTACAATATCCATCATCCTCCAAGATCACCAACAGGCATTTTTGCCAACAATTCCCAGCAGATTGACTTCATTGGTCTCCACTTTAAACAAGGAACAAAAACCTTTTTTTTCACCCCCCCCCCATCCCCCACCCTCAACAACTTGGTTTCTTGGGTTTTTACTTGGGCAGGATGCTGTTGAAAATGGTAAGCAACCCAGACTGATTGGAACCTAAAAGGGATTGATGAGCTTAAGAATATTGACTCATTTTGATTGGTTCAACCGGATTGTTCTATATCACTTTTTTTCTTTCATCTCATCCCTCACTCAATTGAAGGTCTTGCGCTCCACGTACACTGAAGGGTCACCAAGTCATCAAGCCCATGGAAGAGTAAACCCCCTACCCTCTGATCCTATCCATCCTGGTTTGTCCCTCTTCCCCTCTCTTGTCAAGCACCGGCCCACTTCTCTCAATCCGGTCATCCTACGCATACAAGCCAACTTTTTTGATTGAATCTATTGATCCTTGAAATCCCTCCCTCCCTCCTCCTTCCTTCCAAGAGAAGATTTGATTCAAGATCAATTGAGATTAGCACATCTAACAAACTCTCTCCTCCATCCTCTCATCTCCCCTCTACTTGGATCTTCCTACCGGCTGCAGTTGTAGCAGTCAATGATGAGCTTGGAAATCCTTGGATGCTTTCAATCTCTACCTCCCTTGGATCTTAGACACCCCCCTGGATCTGAATCCTCCTCCAACTCCAGAGTTCATTCACCTTCAAGCTTGATCCCAATTTTTTTTTCTCTCATCTTTCCTCCTCTTTTTTTTTTTTTTTGTATTTTACATTTTTAATTGTATTTGTATCCCTCCATCATTCCCCGCCCCGTTGGGGTTCCTTAAATTGTAAACCTATCTATTTTGGATCCCATCACTACTACCACCACCATTACCAGGACAATCTTTATTGAATGGAGAGAGAGAGAGATCAGGTTGGCCTTTGATTCTGGAGGATTTTTAGGTATTGTTTTGGTAGAGATACACACTGATAAGCTTTTGGAATGACAACCATCATCCCACAATGGATGTTACTAGCCTAGTGTTCACTTGGCTGTTTTCTTGGGTTAGCTTGTTTGCACGGTTAAAACTCTAGTATTGTATTGTGTGTTGCCTAATACTTTAGTGCCACCATATCCCTATCAAGCTTTTTAAATTCTTTGATGATGCTCCAAGTGTTCATGTCTAGTAAGTATGATCTTCTATTATAAAGCCTGTGAGTCAGTCTTATTTTTTTCCCCAGTTTCAACTTGATCATAAGCCTAGAGAAGCCATCAATCAGCCCAAGGATGGATGTTAGTCTAGTGATGATTGGCTTGATGTGTGGGTCTGGCAGGATCAAGTTCTACTAGTGACTCCCTTGATCTTCATCTATCTACTAGTAGTGTGGCCTAATCCCCTCACCCGCCCCCCCACCTAGAGAGCAAGCAAGGGGGGAGGGACCAGCTCAATGGGGGGGGATTTCATCACCCCCTCACCTAGCAAGCAAGCCATGGGGGAGGACCATCTTGGTAGGTGGAATTTCATCACCCCCCCACCAAGCAAGCAAGGGGGGAGGCAGTGGCTTGGTGGGGGGGATTTCAAATCCCCTCCCCACCTGTTGGTTGAAAAGGGTGGGGGGCATGCATTTCCTCCAGGCTACCCCCCTCCCCCCCATAGTCACCTGGACCACACTTGGGGTCTGTCAGCTCCAATTTGAGGTCCTGCCCTACTATGAGGCAAACCACCTTAGCCACCACCCACCACAACCACCACCCACCACCAACACCCACCACCACCACCACCCACCACCACCACCCACCACCACCACCCACCACCACCACCCACCACCACCACCCACCACCTACCACCACCACCCACAACCACCACCACCCACAACCAACACCACCCACCACCACCACAACCCACAACCACCACCACCCACCACCACAACCACCCACCACAACCACCATCCTGTTGGTAACCTTTTTTTTTTAAAAAAAAGAAGGTATTTTTTGTTTGTAGATATCAATCTTGATGGAATTGAATGAAGGCATGTCTGTTAAAAATGGGTATGAAATTTAAAATTTATTCCTTGATATCCTTTGACAATAAAATTACTAATTGAACTTTTGATTATGCATTATTTTTCTTTGGGTTTTCCATTCATGTTGTGATTCATAGGTGTCATCTTGAAACATGGTTTTTAGTTTTGATGAGCTTGGCGTTTCAGGGGATGCCAATGAGACACAAAATGAATCAAAACCTCTTTTAGAGGGAAAAAGACACAGGAAACCAAACTCAAATGTTACTTCTACACCCAAAAGTAACAAAAAGTTCAACCATGCCAGAAGACACAATTTGCACAAAAATGTGATGAGCCAACATACATTGTGACACTTTGGGACAATCTTGCACCCAATCATGTTGTCTTACCATGCATGTGCCCTACCACGCTGGTCAATGCTGTCACAAATAACCAGTTTCAGCCCTACTTCATTCTCAAATACCACAGTTTGAAGGCCCCCAAAAGTACTCCACAAATGGATACTTTGTGAAACATTGTCTCCAACTTGTACCAGATGGCAAAGAACTGCCATTGAATCAGCAAAACAAACACAGCAGCCTTAGCTGGCTGTATGCATTCCATTTGATTTTGTGCTGGAAGTGATAAAGGTGCCTCTGTAGGTTTTTCCAATTTTTTATGTCAGATTTTGTCAGAAAATTCAAAAAATTGATCCATGTTGACTTCAAATAAAAAATAGGGGTCTATTCTTGCAAACCAGGTTTGAAAGGAGGGACCATCAAGAAGGATGATGAAATTTTGGAGCATCTTCCTTCACACAACAAATTTGTCTTTGAAAGAATCCAATCACTGTGTACTTAAGCTCATGCTCAAAACAAGAACGTTTGGGATCAATACCTAATCCCAAACTGGCCTTCATCTGAGTTGATGGAAAGGGAGCAATATTTCAGCATGTTTTACAATGTGGTTGTGACATTTGATGATTTCTCAAACAAACTCCATACTGATAAGAATGATTTAAATGGTTTTAAATATGGGATACTTTTTTACATCAAAAGATCAAAAGGACAGCCTATCCTTCCTCCCTGCAATGATTTGGGTCATGGTTTATATTTTCCAAAACTTGGCTATATTGTTGACTTTGCAAAAGCTGAAGGAATTATTGAAATTCTTTATCAGAATCAAGTTTTTGATAATCAGACTACATTTCCTCCTCCTAGTTTAAAAACCTCTTCAACCCACACTCACTTTGGCTGCTCATTCCAAATTAATAAAAAACTAGCCAATGTATCTTTAAAACTCCAAAATTTTAGTCCTTCACAAATTGATGAAATAATTTTGAGAAAGAAGGCCTGATATGGCTGATTTTGTTGTTTTTATTGTATTTTTTTTCATTTTTGAAAGTTTTATCTAAGTAATAAATCAAATATATTTACAAGCCCAGTAATTGAACAATCTCCTTGAGTGCCTCCACTGTTAGGAAGCAATGAAGTGATGAAGTGATGAGAGGATGGATGTGATGAAAGATATAATGTGATGAGGGTGATGAAGCTATGAGAGCATTAAAGTAGAGTGATGAAGCAAACAGGATAAGAATGGAGGTTGAAACCAGGGGTGATTATGTGAAATGATGGCTTGAGGTGGTGAAATCCTTTAAATACTTTATTTGAAAAAACCCCATTTATTTTCTGGTAACTCTGACAGGTCTGACATGAAATAAGTGGGTTTTTTGATTTTTAATGGTGGTTTTGAAATGGTGGATTTGGGTTGAAACCCACCATTAAAAAATGGCAGGTTTGCTTAACTCTGATATTCCCTAATTTGATCTTTTTCCTGTGGTAAAGACATGTCCTCTCATGGCTTAATTTTCATAAATCAATTTGTGATGGAGTGAAACTTTGTTCTGTAACCAGGGCTGGTAGTCAACACATCTGAGTTTGTTGATTGCATGCCTTTGTGACTAGCCCAATTCCCACTCAAGTTCATGTCTTCTTTTTCTTCCACAATGGATGCCCTTCTGCTCAGGCCAGAACTAGTTCAATGCATTTTTATATTTTTATAAATTTCACCTACCCTGGATTTTCTACATTGCAAAAAGAAGCCTGCCTCTTTCCTTGGTTTCAACATTCTCCTCCAAAAAACAAAAGAAACTGCCCTTAGGTGCAGATCAGGGATGGTGATCAACACATCTAAGTGAGGATATTGACTTTTTTTATTCCTTCTTTTGTTCTTTTTCCTTTCTTTACTCCCTTTGGTCTTTGGTCATCTTCCATTTCAAATATTCTTCATTTTTTCAAATTTTAACAAAAAATTTTGGCTGGGCTTTCTGTATTTTCCCTGATGAAAAGTAGAAGTATAAAAAATAAAATTACACCCACATAGTTTATTAAATAAGAAACCAACAGAAAAAAAGCCATGAATGGCTCATTTATATAAGGAAAGATTTGTATGTTTTATGAGCATGGTGTGTTAGTATTATCCTAAATACATCTTTATTCATTTCATTTTGGGCAGTCAATAAGAGGAATTACCCAGTTTTTGACCAGTTAATGGAAATTCCAGTCTGGAAACAATCAGCCTCTTCTGGAATTTTTGAATTTCACTTTGAAGGAATTCCCAAACACCAACTGCAGTAATTTTTTTGATGATATGTGGACTGCATTTGAAGCAACAGCTTTGCTCATATCTAGCTTTCCCTTGACAATCTATTATGAAATAATGAGCCAGAAGTTCAGCAAATGCTGATCTCTAGTCACAATATTTCTCCACCTGCTGAAAGTTACTGATGAGATACAGCATCACATAACCCTGAGATATCAATGGGATAAAGAAATGCCACCTGCATACAGGTGGCAGCCATTTTTCTGTGGTGATTGGTGCAGCGTGGATAGTCTTTGTAGAGACTGATGTCAGCTTTGGAAGAGAAGGTGGTATTGTTCACTTTGGCAATGTTTTTGTTCTTGAACTGTATGAGGTGGTTAAGGACTAGGTCAACATTGATGCCCTTTTCTCTGTGAGTTATCTGTGAGTCAATGGCTTTCAGATTAGGGGGGAACTTGAAGAGAAGTAGGTAGGCTAGGATATCAGAGGGTAAGTCAATTCCAACCTTGCTCAGTTTTTTCAGATGTACTCATACGTTTGTGACAGATTTCTCTATTTTTTCTTTGCTGAAGGGAAGATATGGAAATGTGTTGAAGAACCTTTCTCTGTTTGCTGATTGCGACAAGGCAAAGTAGTCTTTTGGGGCTTGCCAAATGCTTTTGGCATTAAAAACGTTGGCCGAGTTGACAATGTTGGAGTGAGTGGACGGCTCTAGTTTGGCAAGTATGAATGGAGCCATGTTGCGGTTGATTTCTGTGTCTAGTTGAGAGCAATCATCTGGATCCTCCATGATATGGAGAATTTCCCTTAAGTCAAAAAAGGCTTTTCACCTTGACCTTCCAGATGGAATAGTTGTCTTTGTTTAAAAGCAAATTTGATTCAATTAGAGTTTTGATTTTTATTGCCCTCATGGAGCTATCCCCCCTGGTCCTGGTGTGGGTTCCATTGCACTGGTTGTGTTGAGAAAAGGCTTTTAACCGTGAAAGAACAGGATGACCAGTGAACCAGGACCACTATTTGATTTCAAAGATGGGCAGTGATGAGTGAATGAAACAAACAGTCTTGAAAAAATATGAAGGAGAGAAGAAATTATACCAACAGGAAGACTAAGATATATAGGCTAAATAGCCCCACACAGAATATTCAACTACTTTGATTGAGACACATTTGAGAACACTATGAAGTAGTTGTTTGAACATTGAGAAACATTGAGAATCTTGTTATGAAGAAAAAAAAGATCAGAGTCAGAGGTGTACTAGTTAGAGTGGTCTAAGAAGCTGAGGAATCAATCTTGAGACCTTCTGGTTGAAGTGAGTAAAGTAAACCTGGAGTGCAGAGATCAGTCAATCAGTACAAGCCAGATCAGATTATTGGATTAATTTTTGGTATCACCAGCTTGAGATGATTCCAGGCTAGGTTGCCTGGTTGTGTTGATGTTGAGGAGCTTGATGGTGAAGTGATGAGAATTCGGGGGTAGGATGATGAGAGAAGTGGGATAATTAGTAACAACGATGAAGGTCCAAGAGTTTGTTCAGTCTTTCCCTTGTAGAGACTTGCAGATATCCGGATCTGGAGTATCTGCATCAGTGCACATGCGCGGGAGAATAAATATCAGAGGCCGTTATTTCCAACACTTTTCACACCACACCACCAAACCCTCATCAAAAGAACTTAACACTCCAGATACTTCCAAAAAAGAACATGTCATTTTCCAATGGCTCAAGAAAACATCCACCCATCTTTCAGAAATGTTTCAACTGTTTCACCAGGCCCATCCTCCATTATTTCATCTAATCAAACTAGTCATTAAAATCCTCTTTCTCCTTATTCATCTACTCAAACTCTTGATTCCACTCCTCTGGCCCCTCCTCCTGAGCTATCATATAATCAAAAGGAGGAGCTGGTTGAGGCTATCCAATCATGGGCAAAGTCCCATGGATATGCCATATCTACCAGATCATCAAATTTCAAGAATCAGGCCTACAATTACCAATGTGATAAATCTGGAGAATATAAACCCAGCAAAGATACCTCCAAATTAAAAAAATCAAGAAATACAAATTTTCCTTTCAGTTTATGAGGGAATTTTTCAAAAATATTGGTTGTTAGGTGGTGAAGGTTAAATTTCCAGAGCACAACCATCCAAATTCCATTGATCCTTCCACTCATCCCACCTACAGCAGAATCCAAGGGGAGCAAAAGGAGGTGGTAGAAAATTTATCCAAAGCAGGAGTTCCCCCTTTAAAAATTCTCAACCTGCTTATATAAAACTCATCATCACCTATCCATAAAGATCTCCCTAAAATTTACAACAAAAGATTTCAATTAAAAAAAATGCCCTTGGTGGCAAAACTCCTGTGGAAGTAATTATACTGGAACTCAGGAATTCTTCTTTTTATTACAAAATGAAAAATTTGGATGGTCAAATTACTTCATTATTTATTTCACACCCTGATTCCATGGAACTTCTCAACCTTTTCCCTACTCTCATGATGATGGAATGTACATAAAAACCAACAAATTTACAATTGCATTTCTTCATATTCTTGAGATAAAAACTTCTGCTAGAAGCTTCTCAGTTGCATCCTGTTTCTTATCTCAAGAGAAAAAATAGAACTATGATTGGGCCCTGAATCAACTTCAGGATGTATTTGAAGATAAAGAACCTAGTGTGATTGTGACAGACAAGGAAAAATCACTTATTAGCTCAATTGAATCAGTTTTCTCTTCCTCTCATTATCTTCTCTGTGTCTGGAAAATCTTCAAGAATATTCAAACTCATTTCAGGAAGCACTTTAAATCTGAAGATGAATTGAAGCTATTCCAGAAACAATGGGATCATTTGGTCTATTCAAAATCTGAATCAAGCTATCACAAAAACTTCAAAAAACTTTCTCTGGTTTGAAATCCTCCCACTTCTGACTACCTTCTTGAAAAATGGATTCCCCTAAAAATAAAATTTTTCTCCTATTTTGCAAAGAAATAATTTCACTTTGGAAAAACAAGTACATCAAGAATAGAAGGTTCTCACTCCTACATTAAAATATTCATCAATTATTCTATTGGCTCTTTCTATAATGTAGTTCAAAACATTTACAGTTCCATCACCATCCAAACCTGTTAGAGAGCCATTGAAGCCTCCCAGAAAGAATTCAATAATATTATTGGTTTGCCTCACTGTGTGGATCATCTTTCTGGAAATATCAGCCACTTTTCCCTCAAAATCATTGATTCATCTCATCAAGTTCCTGATTCTTCCACCAATTGCAACAATTGTGATTACTCTTCTTAAATGGGTATACCATGTTTTCACAAAGTCAAATTGACCATCAGAAAGGGTGAACTCTTCCAACTCAATGATTTTCATCCTCAATGGAATGTCAAAGCTCCCTTCTCAGTAAGTTTCCCTCTTTTTTCTGGGGGGGGATTCAAGCTCAAATGAATAATGTCCTTATTTATTTTTATTTTCCTTTCTCTTGTTCACTGTGAACCCTTAATCAACTGAATATTGAGAAAAACATGAAGTTCCAACCAAAGAAAGTAATGAAAACCTATATTTCACTAAACTGTTTGAAGCATTCAGCAAGTTTCCACCTGTAGAACAGCTATATTGTCTGGGTTAAAGCATGAAGCTGTAAAGTGGAAGATATCAATGTACCCTGATTGAAGAGCCAAATTCCACTCAAATATCCAAAGTTAGAGGAAGGCCCAAAGGAGCAGCAAATAAGGTCAAGAAGATCTCTCAGTCCTCAAGCAAAAGAGATCCATCTGGTTTTGAATATTTGGAAGAACCCAAGAGGAGAGGAAGGCCAAAGAAGAAATTCTTACCAAATTTGAAGTTCAGTCACCAATTGTTTGTACAAAAAAATATATCAACATTCATAATTGTTTTTTTTTCTTATGTGTTCAGGTTTCAAGAATGTGCAAGGCCATCCAAGGGAAGGGGAAGGGGAAAAAGAAGGAGGAATCAGAGGAAGAGGTAGTTTTATAACTCAACTTGTTTTTTCTGCAATTGGTTGTTTTCTTTGATGAGTCCTTCCCATTTTTTTAACATAGAGTGAATTGATGACTGAAGAGGAATATTCAGAATATGAAGAGGTGCCAGATTGTGATGAAGGGGAAGATTCACCAGATGAAGAGCTTCCAGATTTTGATTTAATTAAGATGGTGAGCTTTCATTTTATTTTATTTTTGGCTAGTTGTTGGATATTATTTTTCATTAATTTTTTCATTCAAACCTTTATCAGAGGTCTGGAATCATTGTGAATAAGCAAGTTGCTTTGCCTGAATACAATCCTGGGACTAGAATCAAGAGACTAAAGGTATCAAATGAAGATGGTGATTCTCCTTACCATCCTCCTGGGGGAAAATTATTAGAAGCCCAAAAAATCAATGAGAAAGTGAGTAAATTTTTTCTTTTCTCATTTTTTAATTTTTTCTGATTCCTTTTGGGTTCTTCCTCTAGGTTTCCTGCACATTATCTTATTATTCTTCTGGAATATTTGACCATGTAACAATTGAAGAATTGAGTATTATCTTTACTCCATATTTCCTTCAATAAAAATTTCTGATTTTTGGTTTTAGTTGAAATACAAAGATTCAGTCCCCAAAAACAGTCATTCCACATATCTCCCATGTTCAAGATTTCATAGGGGATTGAAACTGTGGCTTTAGAGAAGCAGCCATTTGCTTAGGGAGGATCTTAGAAGACTGGATTGAAGTCAGGAAAGAAATGGTGAAAGATCTTGATTCAAAATCAATCTTTAAGGACACAAGATTACTGCCTTATATCTGGGCTGAAACTTTCTTGGAAGCAAGAAGGAAACATGGCCCAGGTCCCATAAATATGTGGATGAAATTATCATGCCATGGTTTCCATCTGGCTGAAACATATAAGTTTCTAGTTTTTCTGCTCTCTTCTTTAATTCATTGCACTTATCTTCCTCTGAATTCCCCTCACACTCCTAATTCCAAAACTTCTCCTATTTGCTTCATTCTTTTAGAAGAATCCAAACATATAGTCTCATTCAAGTTTAAGTCTGAGAATTGGCCAGCTCCCAGGTTAGATAAACATGGGAAAAGCTTTTTGACAAAGGATTCCAAGCCTTGGAAAACCATTGTTCAGAGAAATTTGGATCTTGGTAATGAGTTTTTGTTATCTCCACAAGAATTAAGTAGAAAAATAAAACCAATCATAGTTGAATAAATTTTAATATTTGTATCCATATTTGTTCTTTATTTTAAATTTTTTGAGTGAAGCTTTTAAGTTTTATGCTAGAATGCAGATGATCTTCAAAAAGTATAATGAAGTGTTTTTTATTTTTTCAAAATGCAACATTCTAAAAGCTTGAATCACCTTAAAAAAAATTATATAGGCCAACAAAAAGATTGAAAAATCCAATGAGAAAAGTGAATTTTTCGAATTTTTTGGTTTTTTTGATGGAATTTTTAAAGGTCAAAAATGACATCCAAAAATCCTGAAAAAAAATCAAAAGTTCTTGAATAGTTTTTCCAAAATTCTCTAAGCTTGAAACACAAAAAAAAATAAGTCAAAACGGCAAACATAAGGATCCAAAAGTCAAATGAGAAAATTGATTCCTTTGTTTTTTTTGCTTTTTTGGAGGAATTCTTTAAGGCAAAATGATACATCCAAAAAATCTGGAAAAAATATTTTAATTCTTTTTGAATTTTTTCAAACTTTTTAATACTTGAATTACCCAAAAAAATGAAATAAAAACGAAAATAAAAGAATTCAAATGTCCAAAGACAAATTTGATTTTTTTGATTTTTTGTGTTTTTTGAAGGAACTTTTTAAGGTGAAAGGATACATCCAAAACAATATGAAAAAAATATTAGAAAAATCTTTGAATTTCTTTCAAAATTTATGGAAGCTAAAATAACCAAAAAAAAAGACAATAAAAATAGCCATAATGATGATCCAAAAACCCAGGCAAAAATTTGTTTTTATGGAATTTTTTCATTTTTTGATTTCAGTTTTGAAGGGGTTCTAATGGCTCCAAAATTACAAAGTATTTTGGTTAGTTTTTGAAGAACCCCTGCTACAGGGATGCAAAGTCAGAATTCAAAAAGAATGAATTCTTGAAATTTGTGTGAAATAAAGTATTTTTGCATGAAATACCAAAGGGGTGCAACCGTGCGGCAACATCAAAATGCATAAAATAAAGGGTTGGATGCGTGAGAAAAATCATGCCCTTATTTATTCATTTATTTATTTATTTATTTTTTATTTAAATAAAACAAATAAATAAGATAACAAAAAGTAAAAAAAATGTTCAAAAAAAAATATGTACCTATTTGTTTTCAACCCAGATGGGTTGCAAACAGCATTTTGCGCCTGTTTGAAAACCCAGGGTTGCAAATTTAACATTGGCCACCAGAATTTCATCAACCCAATTTTCGGCTAAGTTCAAAATCTGTGGGTTGGAATCCAATGAACTCCAATTAAACAAGGAATGTAGCTCTGATTGGATTTGAATTTCTTTTTTTTGGATCCCAAATCTACATCACTCCAGTCCTTTTTTGGTGCACCTCACTGATCCCCTCAAGCTTGAACCCCCTTCACTGGTCATTGGAGGGAAGCCACCCAGCTGAATTCAAAGACCTGAGAGATCATATCAAGTCTCAATTTGGAAATTCAAAAAAAATCTGGGCAGGACAGCAAGCAGATGAGTTGACCAATGTGCTCTCAAGAATATTTTGGCTGCATTATTAAAGATCCTTTGATCTAGATGAGTTATGAGTTTGGAAATTAATGCTTGAAGTCTCATGGTTTGATGAGGAGATGAACACTGGGGCATGAGACCTGGCAGATAAACCAAACAAATATCAAAAATTGGTAGAATGAAGAGGGCCAATCAATGGGATTTGAAAAAAATTAAGACTAAGGAGATAAAGTAATTATCATCCTTGCAACACAAGTTGGGAGGGTTAGAAGTTGTAATCAAGTAATCTAACAAGATAAAAAGATTAACTTGAGTTTGATACTACCTGTTTTAAAATCAATTCAGTTAGGTAAACAATTCATGACTAAATAATTGATCCACCAGATGAGGATAAATGAGTTCTGCTGATGATATATGGTGATCAACTCATCATTAAGGCCATTTTATGAGTCTTTTTTGGATGATTCTAATCCAAACTGGTGTGCATCTTGAGAAAATCTCCATATTTTCCACACCCTGGTGAGTGATTTGTGTTGATCTAATCATCCTTCAGTTTCCCAACCACCAAAACAATTGATGGTAAGATTGATGAAACCTACCAAATCAGGATCCAACATAACGCTAAGAATGATTGATTGCCAGTAGTTTGATAGAATTAATGTAAGAATGGATTCAAAAGATGAAAATTGTGGTGGTAATCATCAAAGACTTTGAACCATGACTTGGAATTTAAGCTGAAGAGTTTTTTAAGTAACAAGATTTCCTGTGATTGAATAAAAGGTGGGTTGAGATAATACCAATTTACGGCATGGAGGGTTTGGAGGGCTGGGTATAAATGTTTAGAGCATGATGAGATGATGGAGGTGGCTTTTTTGGAGTTTTTTGATGGTTGGGCTGATTTAATTGGAATAAGTGACGCATAAATTCTGGATTTGGTTTTTGAAACAAACCATTTCCATCAAACATGCCATTTTGGATTACACCAGCTAAAGGGTATTTGCATTTCAGCAACACACCATTAAAATGGTGTGTTTTTCAAAACAAATTGCAGGTTTCTAATAGTGGGTTTGCTAACTCTCATATGCCCTGTTATGTTTAAATTCAAAAAAAGAAAAAACATTGAAAAAAGGGTGATGTTAAATTCACGGCTCCAACTGCATGGTAGCTGTGTAGTGACATGCACGGCTTAAATGAGCCGTGGGGGCCCATAGACGACTACCAAGGGCCTTTTAAAACACACGCGACACCCGGGGGGCTGTGTAGGAGCCTTTTACCCCCAAACACCAGGATTCCAAGCCATTTAACCCTGTACATGGCTCAAAACTGCCATTTTTGGGGGGACATAACCCCCCACAATTTGTGCCGGAATTTTGGGCACCCCCTGGACCACATTTGGGTTCTGTCAACCCAAATTTGGGATAAACACGTACTTTGTGGGACTGTTGTTCCACACCTATCAATTCCAAATTGACTTCAAAGTGAAACCAAAGTGAAAGTAAAGTGAAAATTAAAATCATATAAAAATCTGAAAACAATTCTTTCTCAACTCAAAAGTGAGAAAACTTTGTTTGTTCAATTGAAAGTTGGATTGAAAAATGAAGTATACCATTGCATTTTTTTGAATGGGAACAGTGGCAAGCCCTCCTTCTTCTGAAATGGCTGCTTGGAAGTTTTACATTGATAGTGCAATCAACAAAGCTTTGGAAAAAGAAAAAAGTATTTGGTTAAACATTGGAAGCCCCAATTGCATCCTCATCAAGTGTTACAATAAAGGAACAAAATTTTTCACAGTGGGATTTGACCTCTGGTCATGAGTAACATCTTATGTTACTGTTCTTTGCCATATTTAATTTGATTGAAACTGATGGAGTGCATGCCATCAATATAACTATGTAACTATGACAGATCCACTTGAACCACCTCCTGTGAGAGCTTTTCCTACTAGGGAAGAGGCACAAAACTATTTTCAAACATGGGCCATGAAGCATGGTTACACTCTGATGGTGTGGAAAGTAAAGGAGAGTTACGCTCCTAAGTTGTCCGCAAGTCTGGAAGTTATTGATCTAGGCATCTGTAAGGAGGTTGGATGCGATGAGTTCTTAAGTGTAGTGAGATGAAAGAGAGATAATGAGATGTATTCTTCTTCCTCCAATCCTTCCTCTTCCTTTCCTTTCCTTCTCCAATAGATCAATTGATTGATGGATTCATAACCCAACCCAGAGTTGAGGGTGAGGACTTGGATCCCCCCCTTCAACCCTAACCTAAGTACAACCACAAACGCAAAAGAACGATGAAACACAACCCCTAAGCACAGAACCCTAGCCCAACCCTACCCCTCCATTCCTTTCCCCATAACCTGTGCCCTTTGATATCAACGTACGCCCGGTTTTTCCTTCTCATGGCGCGGCCCTCCGCGGCGCCCTACTTGGAGCCCCCCGGTTTGCCCGCCCGTGCGCGTCTGAGGACCACGCGGTCCGCAGGTTGGCCTGCGCACGCCTAACCCCCAATCGCCCCACCCTTGCTTCCCGGACTAGCCACCCGCAAGCTTGGTCAGGCCGGCTCCATCACTTGGTCCGCATTTCCTGGGCAGGTCGGGGCCCGGCGCCCTTGGAGTAGGCCCAACCTGCACCTGGTGCTGAGCCCCACGATTCCTACTGCTGAGCCCGCAGCGGCTGCTGCGGAGCCCTCAGCAGGCACTGCTGAGACCGCGCGCACCCAAATGCTGAGCCCATACTACCCAACTGCTGAGCGCGCAGCCCGCAACGCAGCTCTTGACCCAAGGTTATAAATATGACACCACATCCCCCCCCCAAGTTGAGTTCTGTCCCCAGAGGTCTCCCATCGCTGCCTTGCCTCCATCACCCTACCAATCCACCTCTCCCCCACCCACCCCAACTCACCCAAGCCCCTCCTCCCCTTCCGCTCCGTTGCCATCATGGTCCCATGCAACTTCTGCGCCCTGAACAGGCTTCTGTGCTCAATTGTTCCTGGTTGACGGGCCTGCACTTCTTGCCGTTGTGGCCATTGCGGCTGCTTTCTTGGCAAGGGAATGCTGCGTCCGCATCCTGAGTGAGAGTGGGAGTGAGAATAAAGGCGGAGTTAAGAGTGAGGATGAGTGAAATTAAAGTCCACGCCCGCGTCCTAAGCCAATGAAGTTCCCTGGAAGGTACCTGGAACGCCCCAGCCAAACTGCCACACAGTTCCCCGTACCCAATCCTATGACAAACGCAACAATCCTACACCAGAACGCGCACAGTCATCCAAGAGAGGCAAAGAATGAAGTTGAGAAAACAAACATTCTGGGGTGTCTATCTGTTCCGGCTGTGAACCGGCTGGGACACCCCCTTACCAAATCAGACCTATCCCATACGTGTCCCGCGCAAAGAGGAAAAAAGGAAAAGAACCAAGCCCATAAAAAAAGGGAAACCAAAACCCCAAGAAAAGTGGAAAGATTTTTTTTTTTTTAAGGCCTCTGCTCCTGGTCCCGCATTAACCAATCCGCGGGGCTTGTCCTTGTGTTTACGGACCCGGCTAGCGCCGCGCCTGCGTCCCTGTGATCAATTATAACCAAAACCAGTACCAATCCAAGAGCCAATCAAATATAAAAGAAGTAGGAGAACGGACATTCTGGGGTGTCTAGTTATTCCGGCTGTGAACCGGCTAGGACACCCTCTCACCAAATCAGACCTTTACCCTACTCGCGTCTCCCCCCAAGTTGATGGCTGTCCCCAGCAGTTTTTAGCCTTTCACTCCTCCAAGGTGGCACATTGCGCGCGGGCTCCTCCTCAGACAAAGGATCCGGCCCGTCCAATGATCCTGAACTTCTGACGCCGTCCCCCGCGTTTGCGCCATCCCCGGCCGTCTCATTGAAGGAGGTGGAGCCGCGCGCAAAGAAACGCTTCACGTGCGAGGTTGCGGCCTTCCGCTTGAGCGGCGCCCTGTCGAGTTCCTCGAGCTGGTAGCTCCCGCCCTCAAACTTGGATGCCACGCGGAAGGGGCCGTTCCATTGGTTGGCAAAAAGCTTTCCCCACTGAGATTCCAGACTCCAGTTGTACAACAAAACCAAGTCACCCTTCCGCAGCGGATCCCAGAGGCGGTGGGAACAGCGCTCATCCCAATAGCCCACCAAAGCCATCCTTGTCTTCCGCAACCTTTCAGCAGCCTTTGCCAGGGTCTCTTCCCGTGAGAGAAGCTGTTTGGCGCGCGCGCTTCCACAAGTACTGCAGAGGTCTTCACCTTCCACCAGTCTATGCCCAAGAAGTTTTTGAGCTCAATGTCCACCGGAAGCACTGGACGTTTTCCATAGAGAAGTTTGTAAGGCAAGTAGCCCTTTGAGCGTTTGACCAAGATCCTTTCCGCAAAGAGGACTGCCGGAAGGGCCTCCTGCCACTGTTTACCTTCCTCCCCACACATCTTTACCAGGGCGTCCTTAATTGGCTGATGGCCGCGTTTGATCATCCCGGCAACCTCCAGATAGTATTCCGTGACCCGCCCAAACTTAGCTCCGCAACTCTGGACCAGTGCCATCAAGCGCCCCCAGAACTCCGCGCCTCCGTCAACAGTGACCAAGCAAAGCGAACCGTACCGCCCAAACCAATCTTCCTGCAACAACTCAGAAACCTTCTCCGCCAACAACTTCACCAGAGGACAAGCCTCGACCCAACCTGACAGATCATCCTGCGCAACCAGCAGGTACGCAAACTTCCCTGCCTTTATGTGGACCACGTCAAGGGAGACCCGCCCGAACAACGTGTCCTCCCCCGTAGGGTGACCCACCTCCCTGGGAAGCCTAGAACTCCGCCGTTGACACGCTTTGCAAGACTTCACCCATTCCCGTACCGCGCGCACCACACCCGGCCACCAGAACCTTGCCTTCACCCGCCTCTGCATTTTTGATCTTGCCCCAGTGCCCAAGGTTGTTGTGGAGACACCTCAGAATCATTTCCTGGTCCCTCCTCAATGTTGCGACCACCAAAGGCACCAGGGTGCTTTGTTGCCACAGTTGCCCGTCCTGCATGTAGAAGTTGGTCGTCCGCCGCTTTGCCCACCAAATTTCTGTTCCTGGCGCGTCCTGGGGAAACCGGAGGTCCCGCAAGAAGGAGCACAAGATTGCATAGCGCCCAGACTGCTGCAGCGGAAGGGTGACCTCTTTCTCCATCATACCAACGCAAATAACTGGAGAATCCACATCCAAGAGCTCCTCCCCCTCAAACAGATCCTCCCGCGGATACCGCCACAGCGCGTCGGGCATTGTGAATGCCTTCCCTGGGACATGAACCACACCAAAAGTGAAGAGCTGGAGAAACGCCACCCACCTAGTCATAGGAGCGTTCAGCAGGGTTGGAGAATTGATCATCTTTTCCAGGGCCTCTGCGTTGACCAGAAGCTCAAAGTGCACCCCCCAGAGCAGGTACTGAAGCCTCCGCACTATTTTGGTGAATCCGCATAATTCTAACTTTGGCTGCAAGTACCAACTCTCCATTGCTGTAAAAGTCACGGACTCGTAGAGAACCGGCCTATCCTTACCATCCTCCTCCTGCGTCAGGACACCGCCCGCGCCAAACTTGCTAGATTCAACAGCCAAGCAGATCCCTCCCGCGTTGTAGTCAAGGTTTCAGAGGACGATGTTGCGGCCCACAATCTCCTTGAAGCTTTGCGAAGGCAGCATCACACTGCGCCGTCCATTCCCATGCCGTGCCTTTCCGGGTCAGCGCCCGCAGCGGACTTGCAACTTTGGCTAACCGTTTGATGAACATGCAAACATAGCTGCACAGTCCCAGAAATTGGAGAATATGCAAGGGTGTCAGGGGGGTTGGCCATTTGAGGACCGTGTTTTGTTTCTTCGCCGCAATTCTCCTGCCGTTGAAAGCCACCACATGGCCTAGCACTTCCAAATCCGGAACACAAACTGCCAGTTTACCCCCCAATACCGTAAGCCATGCCTCCTCAATTCAAACCTAGACCCGCTCTAATGTCTGCGCGTACTCCCAGATGAAGCTGCGGATCTTTGGGGCCTCCTCTAGCACCACACCCCTGTAATCCGTCTTTGGTCCTTTGATGCCGGCGTCGTTGATGAAGATCAGAACCCTGTCCGGTATTTTGTCCCGCAGGATCCACGTCATCTGGGCTTGATAGACGGCCACCAAGTTTGTTGCCCCCTGCGGCAACCGCGTCAGCTGCATCCTTCCCAATCCTGTCTTAAACACAGTTAGAAGCCGCAAGTTGGGATGGAGTTTGCGCTGATCATACCCCCCCATCACATTGACCAAACCATAACATGCGCACCCCGCCATTGATTCCAGGAACTTGTCCACGCGCAGAGGCAATCCCGCCTCCCGGATAGTGAACGAGTTAAGCCGCTTCAGGTTGTGAACAATCCTAAGCGACTTCCTGTCCTGCTTAACAACCGCAAAAATTGGGCTAGAGTAGCTTGATGTCGACTTCTCGTACAACCCCGTCCTCACACACTCCCGGACCAGTTCCAAGAAGGGTTCCCGCACGGTCCAAGGGATCAGAATTGGCTTGATTTGCCAGGGCTTGTGCGGCACCGTGGGGATTACATAGTGGTTGCCAACCTTGCCCTTCAGCAATCCGCACTTGTTTGGCCCAAAGGCGAGGGCCTTCTTGCGGAGCACCAACACCAATGCTAACAAATCCTTCTCCTCCGTACTCAACCACCCTGCCGGCCCAAAATTCAGCGCCTCGATTTGCTCATTTGTGATCCGCGCCAACCGCGTTACCCACCCAAACTTCCTCAATGGACTCACCCAGGGATCCCAAGACCAGGAGATTGGCCTCAGAGGCCCGTTCAGTCCCTGCGGCATGGGCTTGTTCCGGGGCCGGACCTTTCGCACCACAGGCTTTTATTGCCCCGCATTGCACCTAACCATCCTTACGCGCCCGCCGTTGTCGTTGTGAATCCTGGCAACAATCAACCTGCGGCTCTTGCCTTTGCTCGCGAGCGTGGCACTATGGTAGGGTTTTTGAAACACAGTAACTTCCGGTGGTGCATACTGAGGAAAGGGACTTACTTCTGCCGCTTGCGCCCTCCGCGCACTTCCTTCCGCCTTTTGCTCCTCCCTAGTCAACCGCCCGCACAAGGCCAGAGCTTTCCCCGCGCAGTACCCACGGTGGACTAGGGAAAACCCTCAGCAGGGCGGCCCTTGCAGTTGTCCCCACCATCATACTCTGCCTCTTTGCCAACCACCGCCAATGGCACCCATTTCCCCTTCCCATGGTCGGAGATTGTTGTCTCAAACCTTTCCCTGGACGCCTCCTCCACCGTCAGCGCCTCTGTCCCTTCATCTGCATTGAACTTCATTCGGGCCCGGAATCCAAACATGAATGGCCGACCCAAAATCACGTCACCGCACTCGACCAAGAGGAACAACAGCAGCTTCCAAACCTTTCCAACCTCCACCTCTTCTTCCTCCACCACCCCATCTACCCAAGATTCCCCCCCATTGAGCGCCCGCAAGCCCATAGCACACTTCCTCCGCACCAGTCCCAACTCATCCACCAGTTTTGACGGGAGCAGGTTGACCATTGACCCGCTGTCCACCATTGCCCACACTTTCCTTCCCGCGATCTTCAGTGAGACATAGGCAAGTGGCACCAACACGGCTTTGGATTGGCAAAACTCCCATTCCGCTTCCTCCGTCACCGCATTCACGCGCTGCACTGTTTCCGGGATCCTGCTGCCCCCGTGCTCCTTCAGCGCCTGGACCATTTCCTTGACAACCACCGGAGAGACCGCAACCAGCTCCCGTAGCGTGGGAGGTATTGGTACCTCACTCCCCATCACTCGCCAAACAATTTCCGCGGCCTTCCTTCTGCCTCCCGAGTTGATTGCTGGTGCGTCGCCCCCCAACCCTTGCGCCCTGACCCTTGGAGCTTGATTTTACGGCCGCTCCTTGGCATCCACTTCCATCCTTTTTGACAAAATCCGCTTGTTTGCTGCCAACGTCCTAACTTCTGCCTCCATACGCGGTGCCCGCCACGTTTTGGGCCCGGTGACAATCCTGTGGGACACCTGAGCAGCCCCTGCAAGTCAGGCCCTTGCCCTAACCTGCTCCACCGGCGGTGACTGACCGGCCCCCAGGTCCACCGGTTTGCCCGACGGCAATATGTAGGTCCCCCCGGACGCGCGAACCAACCCCTTGTTCATGTCCTTGGTCAGATCCGCGCAACCAGACTTCCAATGACTTCTATCGCCGCAATATGTGCACAGGCAAACCAAAAACCCCCCCTGTTGGTCCACTACTGGGCTGGAAGCCCCCTCTTGCATGGGGCGGCAGATCGCGCAAGAAAGGGGGAGGCGGAGCCATTGGCTGGGCCGCCATCCAATTCATAAGTATTGGCAAGTCCCGTAGCATGTCTGTTACCTTGTTCACCGGTACTCCCATTGACTGCAAAGGGGCTACGGGCTGTTCTGTTGCTGGCGGATCCGCAAGCGGTGCTGGCGTCGGGGCCGGAGTGGAAGAGGCCGTTGGCTTCCTTGAACTTGCCGGGAAAGACCGGGCCGTATCCTTGATCAGCTCTTCCAAGTCAATCTTGCTCTCAACCGCCTGGTTGATTACGCCCAGGCTCAGAAGGAGAGCGACGCTCCCATCCACTGACTGCGTTACCAACCCGCGCTTGAATAGGTAACGCTGGACCCACGCGCGAAGTTGAGGCGTGAGCCGGCCTAGGAACGCCCGCTTCATGGCCCCTGTCTGACCCGCCACCACCTGGTTCTTTTCTAGGTAAATATAAATTTGGTCAAACTGAGACTTGTACTTGGACAGATTGCTCTGTGTCCGCACCCCACCTTGGGAAATTGCCTCACCTGCCACTCGCTCAAAATCCGTCTCCCAAAAGCGTGGCTTGCGCTTCCCCCACCATGCCATCATCTCGCCCCGGAGTCTTCCCCAGTCGCAAGCCTTGTACCCTGCCATATCCTCCACGTCGTGGAGCGTATTCTCTTCCGCAATAAAGAGAACAACCATGCGGACCTTGTCCTCACCCGCCGCGTTCTTGGAGTCTGCAATATCCTCAAATCTTGCCAGAAAGCGCCCAATGTCTGCGGTGTCAAATCTGAGATGGGGGAAGTTCTGCGGCCTAAGCCACACCCCTCGCAGAACCTCAGCCGCCTCCGAAGGCTCCGACCGAGGAGGAGCAAAACCACCGGAACAAGTAGTCGGCGGTGGTGGAGGTGTTGGCCCTCCAGCTCCCGGCCGGAGAGGAAATAAGGGTGGGACATTTGATCCTGGGGTAGTTGTGGGCAGCATTGCACCTGTTAGCTTTGAGAGACCTAGAAAAAAGATTACTTCCTGGCCAGACCCCCAGATGTGGAAAGTAAAGGAGAGTTACGCTCCTAAGTTGTCCGCAATTCTGGAAGTTATTGATCTAGGCGTCTGTAAGGAGGTTGGATGCAATGATTTCTTAAGTGTAGTGAGATAAAAGAGAGATAATGAGATGTATTCTTCTTCCTCCAATCCTTCCTCTTCCTTTCCTTTCCTTCTCCAATAGATCAATTGATTGATGGATTCATAACCCAACCCAGAGTTGAGGGTGAGGACTTGGATCCCCCCCTTCAACCCTAACCTCAGTACAACCACAAACGCGAAAGAACAATGAAACACAACCCCTAAGCACAGAACCCTAGCCCAACCCTACCCCTCCATTCCTTTCCCCATAACCCGTGCCCTTCAATATCAATGTACGCCCGGTTTGTCCTTCTCATGGCGCGGCCCTCCGCGGCGCCCTACTTGGAGCCCCCTGGTTTGCTCGCCTGCTCGCGTCCGCGGACCTTGCGTTCCGCAGGTCGGCCCGCGCGCGCCTAACCCCCAATCGCCCCGCCCTCGCAGTAGGCCCAACCAGCACCTGGTGCTGAGCCCCGCAATTCCTACTGCTGAGCCCACAGCGGCTGCTGCTGAGCCCTCAGCAGGCACTGCTGAGACTGCGCGCACCCAAATGCTGAGCCAAACCTACCCAACTGCTGAGCGCGCAGCCCGCGACGCAGCTCTTGACCCAAGGTTATAAATACAACACCACAATGGTTTTGAACTCAAAGAAAGATAAATATGTGGATTTAGGCTTTGATTGCCATGGTTCCTATTCAGGACAACTTCTTACCAAACGGTCTAGACAAACTCACACAAGGAAGGTTGAGTGCAAGTTTTTAATCCATGCAAGTTACACAAAGGCAGACCCCTTGTGGAAAATCCCCTATAAAGAAACCCAAAATGACCATCAACCATCTGAAAATCCCACTGTGAGTACTCAACTGAGGAGAATCTGTGGAAAAGCCTTGGATCTTCTTAAGGAAGGCATGAATGATTGGCTCAATAAGTTACAACATAAGAGAAAATTGAGCAAGATTGATGGGCAGGATTATGTTGATGACCAAAAAATCTATAACACTAAGGGGAAGGTAACACTTGCAGAGCCAAAGGGTAAAAGTGCTATGAAGGTAAAATATGAACAGCTTGAAGAAACAAGTCGGATTCACCAGTCAAAATTCAGCAAGAGGGTCACTTGGAGGCCCTTTACTTAGCACATCCTCAAGCAGTAAAGCTTCCAAAACAATTCCATCATATTGCTATGTTGGATTGTACTTATAATACAAATAATTATAAAGCCCCACTATTGCATGTTGTAGGAATGACAGCCAATCAGAAAAATTTCACAAAAGCTCTTGTTTTTATAAAAAAAAAACATTTGAGTACTACAGTTGGTCTGTAAATGCATTAAAGGAGTTGGATTATGATCCTGAGAGACTTCCAAAAGTTTTTGTGACAGACCTTGAAAAAGCTCTGATTTCTGCTATTGAATCTAGTTTCCCTGAGTCATCAAGACAATTTTGCATTTGGCAATTGTCTAACAACATACAAGAAAACTGTTAAGCGCGCTTTGTTAATGAAATTGAAGGATGGAAAAGCTGTATGACTCTGTGGGCAAAGTATGGGGCCTCAAAGACCAAGGAGGAGGCAGATTTCAATGATGCGGAACTCAGAGTAGGTCCAAATCACTGCTGCTTATTCTTCGTAGTTTTTGGGTTCTGACCTGTTGACTTTTATATTTTTTCTTGAAAGACTCTGAGAATGTACTCAAGTATATGGAAAATCACATTTTCCCTATCAAGGAGACGTTTGTAACAGTGTGGAATTGTTTAAAAACAGATTTTGGGAACAAAACAACATCTCCTGTTAAAGGGGCCCATGCAACTCTCAAACAATTCCTTGAAAAATCTTTGAACAACCTGTTGGATTTTTGGAAAAGCCTTGATGGAACAGTTTTGAATCTAATTAAATTGGTTCATTCATCACTTTACAACTCTTGAATTAAGTTAGGGACATTTCTGCCACCTGAACTGTTACCATTGGCTCAAAAATTTTCTTTAGAGGCAATTCATCTTATTAGGGAACAATTTGAGGAATGCAAATGTGATCATGATGGCAGATTGTGGACCAAGTCATATTCAAAGACTATGGTTTTGCCCTGTTCCCACCAAATAGGTGACCGTCTAGCATTCATAGAATCAGTGGTACCCAAAGATGTTCATCCTCAGTGGAGGTTGGACTATGACCCTTGCAGTTCTAGTTCTGTAATTTTGCTTCAGTTGGATTGTTCAAGTCACCATGTGATTAATGATTTTTTATTAATGAATCCTAATTCACTAATAGTTGATCCTTTTGAATTTTTCAAGTGCAATTTCATCAAAATGCTAAGCATTCCTCAGTTACATGAAGAGGTGATTGCGATGATCTTGGAATCTCCAGATCACAAGCAAAGCGGCCTATTGAAGTATATCATTCAGAAGATTACAAAATATTGATCAAATCCAAGACTTGAACCTAAATTCTTACAATCAAGTAGGGGAAGGCCCAAATTGACAGATACACAGCAATAAAAATCTTTATTTGAGCATGTTTAAAAACAACTCAAGGGGGAAAAAAGAACTAGAAAGGCTTCAAACAAGAAAAGACAAAAGATTGTAAGTCTTTTCTTTTGGGATATGTTCAATTTTTTGGTTTAATGAACTTAGTTACTAACTAATGATTAATTGTCAGTCAAAGTTTGCAGAATCTGAATCTGAATTTCATAGTTCAGAGTAAAAGACTGAAAGTGAATTGGGATCACTTAATTTAGGATCAGAATCCTCTTCAGAGGAAGCAAAAATGCAGCAAAGCTCAACCAGAAGCTCATCTTGGGTGAGTTTTTATTTAATCAATCTGATTAAAGAAATGAATACTAAGTTAGTTTTAATGATAGGAACCAGACGTGAAAGACCTCAATCAAATACCCAAGAAATTCCATAATTTCTTGGGTGAGGTTTGGGATCCAATTGGAGATGGGGATTGCGGATTTAGAGTCATTGCTAAATCTCTTGGTTATGAAGAACATGGTTGGTTTAAATTTAAGAAGGAAATGATTGAAACATCAGATAAACATAAAGCGTGCTAAATCAAGATGCTTGGTGGTGCAAAGGAGGTTGAAAAGATTAAACAAAGACTTGATGTTGAAGACATCACTGAAAAGATTCCCAACTCAAAATGGCTGGCTAAATTGGACTTGGGTCAAATCATAGCAGAAATATATTCCAAACCTATATGTTTCATTTCATTGGAGTCATGTGATACTTATACTCCCATGAAAAATGGTGTTACTGATCAATCAGGTCCAATGTTCATTTCCTTTGTAAACAATAACCACTGGGTTCTATTTGTTCTTGAGGGAGAAATGATTCCAATCCCGCCCATTGTAGCATAACCATGTTCCTTGATTTCTAAAAAGGCCTGTGGTTGGGTTGATCATCTCAAAGATCAACTGCAAATTTATTCTAGATTATAGAGATGATAGACTTTGACTTCATTTCATCATTTGGTCTCATATAAATTGTAATTCTAATGCAGCTAACAAGTTTTATTAATATAAAGGGTTATCACATTTTGAACATCATTATTTTGAGTGTTTTGAGTTAACATCATTATATTGAGTGTTTTGAATGAGAGTTTAAGGTTAAGTCAGTTCAACTTGTTTTGGTCTGATTCCATCACAAGCTTAACTTATGTTAAGCTTGGGATGGGATCAGCTTAACACAAGTTTAACTTGTTTTTTTTGGCACTTTTACTTTAGGGCTGTTCAAAAGACTTTTTTAATTTTTGGGCCCTTTTAATTCAGGGCTAGTCAAGTTGAACTTACATTAGGGCTTGTCAAGTTACTTGTATTTTTTTTTGGTGTTTTCACTTTACGGCTTGTCAAGTTACTTCTCTTTTTTTTTGGTGTTTTTTGTCAGCTTGCTACTATTGCAGAGCAAGCTGCAAAAGTAACAAAAATAACATAAAAATAATAATAATACAATTAACCTAAGAAGGAGTGGGAAAACCATGAATATTATTACAGAAATGAGTCCCCCACCCAAAATTAGGTAGGGTCACTCACTGACCCCACCCTTGAAATCCAACTCCTTATATTTTTAAATAATTAAGGAAAGAAAAACCAAAATACTACGGCTCCACTATTGAGCTTTTGTTCAATTATATATTTCATACGTGTTGTCACGTACAGGTTTCACAACTAAAATTCAGTCAGAATTGAGGTGTTGTGTATATTTTAGGAGTTACGGGCGGAAATGTATTTTGTCACAATTCCCGCACACAGCCGCGGGAGCCAATGCACCCGCGCGCAGCTGAGATATAGCCCTGTCACTCCATCGAGGTTGTGTACGCAGCCCCGGGCCTCTGACAAGTACGCAGCCGCGGGACTACAGGTTGAAAGAGTGACAGGCCGCCTGAGAGGCTCAGGTACTGCGTAAACATGCTACAACCTACACAGGAACATTCTACATATGTAATAAATGTTGCCATGGATATTAGACAGTCTAAAAATACATAATATTATATAAAAATACATAAATAATTCTTATACGTATTTTTAATATAATTCAAAGTACCAAGAATGTCGAAAATAAGACAATGAAAACTTCTAAGAATATATTAAAATACTTTAATATACTTTTATGAGAATTTCTAGACATCAATATTATTTTGACATACTAAGAAAACTAATGATGTAAAAATATTACATGGATTCACATGACTTATATTTTTAAGTAATTATCTTAGTAAATCAACTGGAACTCGAAAATAAGGAGTAAAATCAATATTATGAATTTTACTCCAGTCATATAATACATAATGAGAACTTACCTGACATCAAGATGTCCGTAGAAATGTCTATTTATATAATTATTAAATTACTGGGAACATTTAGTAAGGATAATTAATTAAATAATACATAAATAGGAAAGATTAGTGTTATTCACACGTCCTAATGTCTATTATAAAGTGGAATAATTCCCATACCCTGAAGAATTAGATGCTACCCGTGCTATAGCACCAAGAAAACATGACAGGCTACCCTGCTAGCCTTAGGGTCCGTCCCCTTGAGCACCTACAACCCACAGAAGGACAATATTGGGACTCCAAAAGCTATAAATAAAGAGCTCTTTTGAGGATATTGATGGGAAGATACCCAGTTATATTCATATCCAGACACTGTGTCAAGGTAATAAAGTACTTATAAGAGATAAGTAAGTGATTTATGGCAATTTCTGATCAATAAATATCTGTCCTCAACCTCTTTTTATCAATTAAAACTGCTGAACAACCTTATAACCCCAGTATACAGGTTTAACCCATCAGTACACATCTCAAACAGATACCCAAATGATTTAATAATATACCAGTAAGCTTTATTATCCTTTCTCTGTCGTGGTAGCTTGGCTGCAAGGCCCTGCCACTCCACTGTGTATTTTATATACATATTATCTTTGGATAAAATATTCTTTAAACTAAAGAGCCCAAAGTAACCGGGACTACGTGTTTTCATACTGAAATCCCTGAAGAGAGGTGTTAAAGATCCCCAATATAATTGTGGCCCCTCTATAAAAATATTTAATAATCAATCTATTCATATTGATTTAAAACAATAAACAATAACCAAACCACTTAACCTTGCAATAAGCTTAATCCAAATATTTTACAGATTTTTGCTGCATTTATTAAATTCTATATTCATTATTTACTCTATCACCTCTGGTAGCTAAAGGATAGAAAGGGTCTTGGCATCCAGGAGGCTGACATTTTTACTTCAGGGCTTGTCAAGTTACTTGTCTTTTTTTTGGTTTTTTTAGATTAGGGCTAGTCCACTTACTTGTGTTTTTTAGGTCTTTTTACTTTAGGGCTATTCCATTTGATAGTCCCAGTTTTTTTGTTTTTTATTTATTTATTTGTTTTTTTAACCAAAAAATTAACATTTTTTTGATTTCTTTGATTTTTTGGTTGATTCCTGTTTTTTGGAAGGTTTATTTGATTCATGGGTTATGTTATTTCCCTTTCATTCCTTTTTTTTTTGGCTCACCGTGGTCTTGTGGCGTGTGGGATTAAACATGCTGGCAGACCAGGCTGGGTTGGCCAAGCAACTCTTTGAGCCGTGCAGGGTTGTACACAGCTCAGATTGGACCGTGTGGTGTGCCACAGGGCCCCTTTTGAAACA
The DNA here is from genome assembly GCA_025617555.3 of Puccinia polysora. NCBI lineage: Eukaryota > Fungi > Basidiomycota > Pucciniomycetes > Pucciniales > Pucciniaceae > Puccinia > Puccinia polysora. Next base: position 257,312 of record JAOOQA010000055.1, read on the forward strand.
TGTGCACGGCTCAATGACCCGTGAATTCAACATTTCCCAAAAAAAATGGATGAGCCTGAAATCAGAAATTTAATTTTTCAAAAAGGTTAACTCTGATATGCCCTATTGATTTTAATATAATTGAAAAAAATAAAGTTTTTGATTAAAAATCACCCAGCTGATTCAATTTACCAATAAAAATCCAATAAGGATTGAGTTGTTTCTTTGGGGGGGGGGTGTAAGTACTGTCATACCACAGGTTGAAACCTTGCTGTCTCTTTCCCCCCAATCTCTGAATAGCCTTAATTCAAGTTCAATGCCCACCTGTGAATACTCTTGATTCCACAACTTGGTATGTTCTCTGTATATCTTGCAGATTCAATCCACCTCTCCCATGATATCCCTCTTCCTGTATGGGATACAACCTTCCTCTCTAAATCCATGGTTTTCTACCCAATCTCTTTGTCTCTCCCTATCTGGATTGCAATCAAATTTTCCACGGTTTCCAGATCAAACCATTGCACATGTATTTCAACATCTTGGGAACTCACTCCAAATGCCAACCAACCATCCCTCAAGGCTTCCTCAGCAAAATCTTACATATAATCTCCTCTCCTTCCCTCCTGGAATGATTTTCTGCAAGGAATTAGTATACTCCTTCTTACTGGTTAACCCCCCTTCCAGTAGGTGCCATCTTGGCAGAAGAAAAAATATCAATCCTTCCTTCTGAACTCATACCACCTTTTCTCTTCCTTGTGTTTCTCTAATATTATTCAACAAGCTTCCTCCTCATGCCCTACTTGGATTACTCTTATTTATGCATCATCATCATCCTTTTAGTTAAAAAAATATCATCTTGCAATCTCAATCCTTAATCTTCATCCACACACCCCAAATTTCTATGTACAAGCAGTAGTTCTGGTGCCATCTGCAACTTTCCCCCAAGTAGCACAGTTGACAAGTGCCTGAGTCTAAATAAATTTCCCCACTACTCAAAATCTGAAGAAGAAGAAAAAAACCAAAGCAAATTCCAAGTCCTTGACCAAGTTCTATATAAATCTGATTTTGTTTGAGTTTGATTCTCTGGTTCAGGAACTTGGAAAGGATGGGATTAGGTCTCATTATACCAAGATGAGTGGATCTAGGAAGTTGAGAGGGGAAACTCCAGTTCATTTTGAGTCATAACAGATGATTTTTCATTCACGTGAGAACCAGCAGCTTAAATGGACTCAGTAAAAAGAGGCTGACATGTGGTTGACAATATGAAAGAATAAATGGATTAAGATGAATAAAATATGCTGAAACTATAAGTAGGATTGTCACAAGAGGAAAAAGTTGACATTAAATGACCATTCAATCAATTGGATAACACTCAATGTATTTGTCATAAGGCATAGCATCAAGTATTTGATATAAAGAACCCACTAGAACTATTACTACTTAGTATGGTATAAATAGGTCACTAGACTGAAAAACTGATGAGCAGAAAAATAAAGATAAGCCACTAGGAACAATGATAAAGATGTATTTAGAACTATAATTACCACTGTATAGTATTTAGTACACACTAGACATTTTTTCTCAAGAGTGTAAAGTAATTGATGAATAGACAGCTGAAAAAAATTAAGATAGCACTATAGCTTGAGGCAACACTTGCATCAGACCATAATTCTAACAAAATCTTGTCATACTTTCATAATCTTATAACTTTATTGTATTCTATTGATATTTCTTTATTCATTAGGAAGAAAATTTATGGAACAAAAATAGATCTTTTGTAAGAGTTGCAAAATTTTTTGATGATTCTTAAACATTAGGGATCTGATATTCATATGATTTCATTCAATCAAAATGCCTCACTTCTTCAGGATCTGAATCTGATGAAATCAGTTACAGTTGGATCAAAAAACTAAGTGGGATTCATGGCTTGATTCAAATTTTTATTCTAGCATAAGGTCTTCCTCATTGCATGTTGCTCATCTGATTCAATGTTCATAACCAGATTTTTTTTCTCTTCCTTTGAATTGGTCTGTGATCTTCTTGGTGTTAAATTTGAGTTTCGATTTTTTCCTTTTTTTTAGCTCAAAAGCCATTAGCTAAAAACAACTAAAATTGCACAAAGGGCTCCATTGAAGCCAAGCAAGGATCATAGCTGACAAGGTTCTTGATCCAACTGATGAAACTTAGATGATTGTATGGTTTCAGTTTACCTGATTCTTTAGACTGAGATTTGGTTCAAGCAGATCTTTTGAACCACCTTTTTTTTTAAGAAGAAGAAAAATTTTTTTTGAGAGGATGATAAAGAAGATTAAATTAGGTTTTGAAGAAGTTTTTTGGGTGTGATTTTTTGAGTAAATTTTGAGATATTTAAGTGTTTTGGAATGTGATCAAGCCTAGTTTAGTAAGTAGAAGTCTGAGGATCTGGATGGGTTTAATTTTGATTTAATTTTTTTTATCTGCTTATCTTCTCTCATTCATTTACACTGTTCCCAAATAAGATTATACATACTTGCTTTAATCATTTTTTTTTCTGTTTGTTTCATATTCTCTTTTTTCTTTTTTCCTAAGAATACCCATGTCCAGACTCAGGTGACATAGTATGTAATATGTAAATATTTACATACACCAGGGGTTCACTTTGGGAAGTTGAGGACCCCCAAGCCAACAACAAGGGTCAATTTAATGTTATGCGCATCAACTTCTGGCCATTTTGATGGCAGGTTCAGCCAACAGTCAATCAACCAATGTGTCAAATTGCCATTGTTATGGTCAATTACTTGATATTAGGGTTGTTACAACAGCATCTCCACCCCATGGTTGATTCACCAGTGGGGCGGGCTGGGAAGATTGATGTTATTTCAGATTTTTTGAGGGAAGGGCCAAAGCTTCCCTCTCCTCAAACCTCATCCAGCTAAATCCAACTCTGCCAGCTCCTTCCTCCCTCCTATTCACCTCCCTCCTCCATCCCCTCACCCTTTAGTCTCTCTGCCCCATATCCCACACCCACACACATCATTCATATAATTTCCAGATGTTCTCTTTCCTCCCTTGCTTGAAATTTTGTCACCCTCTTGTCTCATCTATGCATCATGCAACATTGTCTGATGCAATTCTACAATTTACTGCACATTATTGTCAATTGCTTGCTTCCCTTGTATGCTGCATTCATCCCCATACCGCACCTCCCATTCCTCCCTTGAACAATCTTTCACACCCCTCAAATATTTACTAGCTTAATCCCTTCTCTCTTCACCCCCCATTCCCCTCCATCCCACTTTCAGCTCAAGCTCAAGTACTACAAGAAAATCACCAATGCCACCATCATTTCCATTGCCATTGCCATCATATGCCCTCTCCTATGGAAATAGTTTACCAACTTGAATGAACCCAACAGATGTTCAGGTTTGGGTGAATCCAAACCAAATGCATCTGCTGATTGCTTGCTATCCATGATTGGTGATGTAATGGATCTTATTAAGATTTAATTGGGAAAACTGACCTTTGAACAATCAACATTCAATCTAACTCAACTGGTATCCATGACTGAACAATTTCTCAGTTATATGGCTGAATCAGAATGGAACAAGTTCAAATTTTTTCTAGATATTGATCCTTGACTGGCTGTAAAAACCAAAGTTGGGGGTGATTTCTGTAGGATTTGTCAAGTCTTGAATACTTTGATCTCTAAAACCCTCAAATTTACCACCCATGGCTTGGTTAAATGCTAAACCAGAATGGAACCATACCTGTCAAACTTCTTCAACAAGGACCTAGATAGTGATCAGGACCCCTATCATCCAAAGCTAAAACTTACTGCCAAGGTGGTGGATACCAGGATTGGCTTGACCACCCAGTTTCTTCATAGATTATCCATATCTTACACTGCCCTACCCCTGTGCCCCTATCCCCTTTTCATTTACCTTGATGAAAATCCATAAGTGTACCAATACCCATCCCACTCCTGGTGATTCCCAGAATCATCTCAAGGAACTCTTCAATAATCATCTTGGCTCTACCATTGCTGATCTTTTCTAATACTCTACAACCAATTGCCACCATCCCCTGGATCTTGCCAACCATCCCCCACCGCAGCCTACTCCTGCCCCTTCTCCTCTTCCTCCCTCAATCATCTCCAACTCTGTTGATCCCAATCATCAACTCATCCTGAGCCTTCAGAATCATCCCAATCATTTATCCCCCCCCCCCTCACCAGGACAAGGACTCAGGTTAATCACTTCAATCATGAAATCAATCAGCTGGACATTGTTGATCAGGTCAAAAAACCATTGTCTGATATTTAAATAAACAGAATTTTTTTTCTGAATCTTTGTAAATTTCTATCTCTATTTGATTTTTAAAATATGACTGTACCTTTCTCATTATCTAAACATGAAAAAATGTATAATATTATTTATTGCAGATTATCAAAATAGCAATTGAAATTCAATTAACAAAAAATCAATAATTTTATCTACTGAACCAAATATGCCAACAATGGAAACAAAAAAAAAGTTTGAATCATCTTTTAGGACAACAATGATTGGACCCCTCAGGGTCCTTCTGATGCTTGAGTCAAAGGGCTACCAAATCAACAAAGGTCCAACACCACCAAGGTTGAATCCCCTTCAAGCCACTAGCAAATGTTCAACCCCCTTCAATGTTGTGGATTGCCAATGTTATTTTGATAGGAGCACTTGTGCTCAGGGATGGGGGTCAAACCATTGTTGCACAAGCTGGTGGCTTGTAAGCAAGGTTTCCCCATGGTTTAAAGTGGGTTGACAAAATTAATGGGACTTCAAAATAAATCAGCCACTGTACTTCCAACTACTTGCTTCAAGCTGAATTCAACCCCCCAAAAAAGCATGGAATCATTTCAATAGCTATTTTTTCATAGCTTTGAATCTGTTCCTTAATTACAACAATATCACAAGTTTTTTAAGAATTAAATTCAAAATTTGTAAAAAGAAAAAATCAAAAAAGTAAAAATACTCAGAAAAACAGGGTTGAGCAACAAAAAAATTGAAAAAGTTTTTACCATTGAAATTCTTTCTCATTGAATATATCTCAAAGCAGGATGACAAGGAACACGTTAGATGGAAAGAAAGTTTATATTTTTTGATTCTGCATTTTTTTAAGGGTGATGTTAAATTCACGGCTCCAACCGTGTGGTAGTCGTGTAGGGCCCTACATGGCTCAAATGAGCCATGGGGGCCCAAAGACAACTACAAAGGGCCGTTTCAAACACATGAAACCCCCAGGAGGTTGTGTAGGAGCTGTGTAACCCCCGTAAATGGCTCAAATTTGCCGTGTTTGGGGGTGCACAACCCCCTGGAAGCCATGCCAGAATTTTGGGCACCCCCTGGACCACACTTGGGTTCTGTCAACCAAAATTTGGGATTACGCATACTTTGTGGGACTGTTGTTCTACACCTAGCAATCCCAAAGAGACATTGAAGCAAAACCCAAGTGAAATTAAAGTGAATAATCATAAATCATAAAAAAATCTGCAAACAATTCTTTCTCAACTTGAAAGTGAGAAAATTTTGTTTGATTAATGGAAAGTTGGATTGAGTACTGAAGTATACCATTGCATTTTCTTGCATGGGAACAGTCGCAAGCCCTACTTCTTCTTTCATGGCTGTGTGGAAGGTCTAAATTGATGGTGCCATCAACAAAGCTTTGGAAAAAGAAAAAAATGATTTGGGTAATGAAACATTGGAAGCCCCAATTGCATCCTCATTAAAGGTAACAATTGAGGAACAAAATGTTTCATAAATGGACATGACTGCTGGTGGTGAGTACCATCTTGTGTTAGTGGTCTTTTCCATATTTAATTTGATTGAAACTGATGGGTTCTTTTTACTATGAAACTATGACTTAAACAATAAATGTTTACTAGATCCACTTGACCCACCTCCCTTGAGTGCTTTTCCTACTAGGGAAGAGGCACAAAACTATTTTCAAACATGGGCAATGAGGCATGGTTACGCTTTAACAGTTTCCAACTCAAAGCATGACCAATATGTGGATTTAGCCTGTGATAGACATGGTTCCTATTCAGGAAGTCTTCTTACCAAACAGTCTAGACAAACTCAAACAACAAAGGTTGGGTGCAATTTTTTAATCAATGCAAGTCAAACAAAGGCAGACCCCTTGTGGCGCCTCTCCTACAAAGAAACCCAACATAACCATCAACCATCTGAACATCCCTCTGTGCATCCTTAACTGAGGAGAATCTGGGGGTTGGCCTTAAAAAATCTAGTAGAAGGCATGAATGATGGGCTCAATACGTTACAACTGAAGAGAAAATTGAGCAAGATTGATGGGCGGGATTATGTTGATGACCAAACAATCTGTAACACAAAGCAGAAGGTCACACTTGCAGAAATAAAGAGAAAAAGGTTTATGGAGGTACTCTATGAACAGCTTGAATAAACTAGTTGGATTCACTGGTCAAAGTTCAGTGGAGAGGGTCACTTGGAGGCCCTGTACTTAGCACATCCAGAGGCAGTAAAGCTTTCAAAAAAATTCCATCATATTGCTATGTTGTGTTTTAATTATGGCCAGCAATTAGCTTAGGCAAATTGGCAGTAATTGAAGCAAAAGAAATTCTGGACACCCTGTGTCAATAATTGCTTGATGGGCTCTCACAAATGAGGCAAAACGTTGGATGATATCGTTCATGAATTCAATTGGATGATGAATGGATGATGGAAAACAGCAGGAAGAAGAGCTCCTTAAGTACAAAACATTGGCCTCTTGTTAGCCCATGATACAACAAGCCAAAAGGCAAATTTTCCGCCCCAAAAGAGCTCTACAGGCTCTACAGGCCTTGTTACTTGGTTTGGGCTACATCAGCCCACATGGCATCAGTCCCTGTACCCTAAAAACCAGCCTATTCCGGTTGTTTCTGGTATTTCCACCTCAATGGGACTGAACCAGCCCCTGTGCTGTTCAATCCCTTGCTGGTTGTCCATTACAACCAGCCCTGTTACTTATCTTAGCACTTGTAGAGCCCTGGCCCCTCATATGGGCCAGGTGGGACTCAGGACTCACCTGAGTCCAACCAAAATCTCACCTTGGGGGGGTGTAACCAGCAGAAACGCTGCCCTCCCTCTTTCCCTCAAATCCCTGGAGGGGGCGGTCAGATCCCCCTACCAGGGGCCCTGGGGGTTGATACCCCCAGGGCATTGCTACGGTAAGTGGGCTGGGGGGGTGTTCAGGTCCCATCCAGCCCATTGCTCCTCCCCCTTGGTAAAGGGGGGGGGAGAGCGCCCCTTTGATGGTGGGGGGGTGGTCGATTCCCCCCCACCGCCGGTCGCCTCAATGCAACTGGCCTGGCCACCTCTTTTGGTGGGGGGTTATCAAGTCCCCCCCCACCATGAACAGTTGCCCCTTGCAACTTTTTGCTGGCTGGTTATAACCAGCCAGCCCTCCGCCTCCCCCTTGCAATGGCAAGCAAGGGCAGGGGGAGGAGCTGTGACCACCAGCCCCGCGGCAGCCATTACAACAGCCCTGCGCAGGCCGTTGGGCCCCATAGACAGGCCAAAGGCAAAAACCACGGCCCCAAGAGGGCCGCAACGCCGGGGGGCAGCCCCTACCGGGCTGCAACACGGGCGGCGGTCCCAATGGGCCGCCCCAAGCCCAAAAATTAAGTAAAACATACTTTGGCGGGCCAGCCCGTCTGGCCAAGTATGTCCAAAATAAACCTTTGGGCCCAATTACGCCCATACAAGCCCATCTGGCTGTACTTGCCCATATCCCCCACCGGCCTGTTAGGGCCTGTGTACCAATGAGCCTGTTTCACGCGTTTTGAGGCCAGTTTCCCCAAATCAGTGACATCCACACAGGCCCATATGGTCCGTGTGAGTGTCCAATGGGCCAGAGAGGCCCATATTTGCATCCCATTTGGATAACACTTATACGTAGTACACGCGTAAGTGCATACATATTTTAACACACTCCCTTAATCCAAAAGGGGTGACATTTGCATATTAGTAACAAAGCCTTGATGCTTGTTCCTATCTAAAGCCTTGGTCAAGATACCTGCAATCATTGCTCCAGTGGGCATGTACCTTGACACAATCTCCTTGCAGTTAAATGCATTGCAAATATAGTTATAGTGAACATTGATACGTTTGGTTCTTGAATGGAACACTTGGTTTTGTTTCAACGCAATTGCACTCTGGTTATCAGAATACAAAAACGCAAACCCTTGTGGTTTATGTGTATCCTCTAAGACTTTTCTCAACCATTTTGCTTTCTGTGAAGCCGCTAAGTAAGCTCTATACTCAGCCTCTGTTGATGAAAGACTTATTGTTGACACCTTCTTGGACATCCATGACACCAGATTCTTACCTAAGAAGAATACAAAACCACTTGTTGATTCCCTAGTGTTACCATCTTCCCAACTTGCATTGGAATAACCAACCAAATCAAAGTCTTCTGACTTTGTAAACAAAAGTCCCAAACTGTGCGTTCCTTTAAGATACCTCATAACTCTGTTAAATGCTGACCAATGCCTCATGCTTGGCTTCTCTAAGTGTTGTGACAAGAAAACCAATTGCAAAATCAATATTGGGCCTTTTACACTTCCCCAAATAATTAAGCAATCCAATAGCTGACCTGTAGTTGTTCCCAGATTGAACAAACTCCAGATACTCCTCATCTGTAGACTTCTCTAAAAAAATGTTTGACTGCATGGGAGTACCAAACTCCTTTGCATCCTCTAAGCCATATTTCTTAAGAAGAGCTGCCACATAATGGCTCTGGTCTAACTTAATACCATTCTTTCTCCTACTGACTTTCATTCCTAGCACCTGTTGCGCCAGACCAAGATCTTTTATCTTGAATTCCTTTTTGAGTGTCTCCATGACTCTCTCTTTACAATTTCCAATAATGATAATGTCATCAACCCATACAAACAAAATTGCATCCTTTCTTACAAAAAGACAAGGATTGGTCTCAGATTTCATTAAACCAATCTGTATCAGTTTCTCACTCATGGTATTATACCACAATCTAGCTGCTTGCTTCAATCCATAAAGGGATATACACAGCTGGAGGACATATTCCCCTTTATCTGCTGAAAGAAAACTTCTAACACAGATTTTCTTCATGGTTTCTGGTTTAGTCTCTACTAAGCATTCAAGAAAACCATCAGGGATTGACATATAAACAGTCTCCTCCTCTCCAAGTTTTGCATTCAAGTATGCTGTTACAAAATCAGCTTGTCTTATTTCTTCACCCAACTCCACTGCCAGAGCAATGATGTACCTGAAGGTGGACAGCCTTCCAGTTGGTGAGAAAGTTTCTTGGTAATTGATACCCTCTCTCTGCTTGAAGCCCTGTGAAACGCATCTAGCTTTGAACCTTGTCAAAACTCCATTTGTGTCAAACTTCTTGTTTAACACCAATCTAGACCCCACAATGGTCTTTCCTTTTGGAACAGAATCCCGCTTAACCACTTCAAAGAAACTGTTTTTTTCTAGAGAATCAAATTCCTAAAAAATAGAACTCTTCCAGTTGGCTCTCTCATTGGAATTCATAGCTTGGCCAAAGCTAGTTGGGTTAACCCTTGTTACCCATTTCTGAACTCAACTTCAGGAAGTCATTGAGCATAAACTGTTCCTGAAATGTATCTTCCTCATATTCTGCGGCAGCATAATGGGACTTTCATTCCCCGTACCTATCAACTGGTACTCTAACCCTACCACTCCTTCTTACTGGAGGTGGAGGCTCATCAGGTTCTGAATTAATGGACTCCCCTGAAGCGGGCACTGAACCCTCTGGTGGCACATCTTCCATCTCTTCATATTCTGAAACCACATGTTCCTCAGCCTTTGCTGGTGAAATAGGTGCTAATTCTATTTCTTGCTGTGACTTATTCACAACAAAATCTTCCCTCCTTTTGAGTGGAAAGCTAATTTCATTGAATTTTACATACCTACTACGGATAACCTTTCTTTTCCCTGGACAATAGATCCTATACAATTTACTTATTAAATCATAGCCTACAAGTGCCCCTGTTCTGGCTCTAGGGTCTAATTTTCCAACCATCTCATTATGGTGGACACTATAATACACCAAGCAACCAATTGTTTGCAGGTGTGATGTTTTGGGGTACAACTTCCAAAACTTATAATTAGGACTCTTCCAATTAAAACTTACAATGTTGTGAAACAGAAAGACTGTACACATCAACTCAGCCCATAAGAACATTGGTAGACCAGATTGGGAGATAATATTTCTGACTTTTTCCAGTAAAGTCCTATTCATTCTCTCAACCATTCCACTATTTTGTGGAGTACTTGCAGTAGTGACTATATGAATGATACCATAACCTTTCAATAGCCTCTCAAACTCTTTACCCACAAATTCACAACCTCCATCAGTGATAACCCTCTTGATCTCCTTCATTAGACCACTCTGTCTCCAGACTTTGAAGATTACAGAAACCTCCTCTGTGGTCTGATCCTTAGATTGAATTGGTTTAACCCAAACATAATTAGTTGCAGTATCAACTAAATTGATGAAGTATCTTGCCCCACCAAGGGACTCTGGTGTGAATGGCCCTGCCAAATCAATGGAAAGTTCCTCTCTAGGAACATCAGTGCAATCTCTACTCTTTGAGAACACATTTCTAGTCTTAGCCCCTAAGGTACAACTCTCACAGTTGCTTTCCTTTACCTTATGGCCACTTCTATTGTGAGCAACAGTGCTTAAAGCTGAGATTTTGAACAAGCTTGCACACAGAAGCTTGTTCCAAACCTGTCCACTAAGAACAGTTCTCCCATTCATATAAATAACAAACTTATCTTCTTTAAGATAACATATCTGGAAACCTTTTTTACAGAACACTCCAAGGGACACAAGGTTATAAGGCAACTCTGTTACATAGAACACTTTCTCAAAAGAAATTTTGAAACCCAAGTGGTTTGCAAGAATAAATTTTCCAATTCCTTTAATCTGAATTATTCTGCATTTCTGAACAATATTTACAACTCCATCATAATCACTAAGATTTGAAAATAAATTTGGTTCAAAGAAAATGTGATCTGTACACCCAGAATCAATCAAAACAAGAACATCCTCCTTCAATCCTCCTAATAGGAAAGAAGCTTTATCAGTAACTGATAAGTTCTCATCTTTGAGGTTAAGATTACTTACTTTTTAATCAATCAAGTCCATTTATTGATCCTCATCAATTTTGGCCTTCTTTTTGGGAACTTGTTCCCCAACAACCATGTCCATTGGACCATCAAATGCCACCATTGAAACTTTTTCAGTAGTGAGATTGAACTCTTTGTCATTCTGTTTGGACTTCTCCCTCTTCTTGGCCTCTTTTCAATCCTTAGCATAATGCCCCTTATTCTGACAATCATAGCATAAGACCTTGGACAAATCCTTTTTTTCCTTCTTGCAAGATTTTCCAGTCTTTCCAACAAGGGCTGTTCCAGAACCCCCCTTCATCTTGAACTGAAGATCATCCTTTTCAATCCTTTTCAGCACATCCTCCTCCCCAGGGAGAGGATCCAATTGAGAAATAATTCTGACTAAAGAATCAAACTCCTTTGGTAGCTTCTGAAGGATTAAGAGTGAAAACACTCAGTATCCATGTTTAGCCCTGATTACTTGAACTTGTCTATGCTAGACCTAGCCTCTGCAACAAACTGTTTGCAATTTGAATATTGTAACTTAAACAGTTTATTGAAAGCTATAGCCTTCTGGTGAATGGAATCACCAGCATACTTGCACTTAAGCAACTTCCAAAGGATGCTGCCCCTCCTTCTCTCATATTCCCTAAGAGTATCAGCAACCCATGTCACATGATTCTCATCAATATGCCTAAGGATGAGATGATAAGACTTTTTCTCCACTTCTGAACTGATCAAAATGTAATCTGCATCCATTATCTCCCCACAACAGATTTTATCCAGCTCACTATCCATAAGGAAATCCCAAGCATTATAATTCTGAATGTTCAGAACTATCTTGGTGGAGCTAACATCAGGGATATAGGAAATCTTGTTGGAAAACTTGAGGTCTTTGAGGTTCTCCAGAGTAAGGTACAAGGGTCTAGATGGCTTGGAAGTGATGATGATGTTGGTACTGATAATGTGTTATAATTATGGCCAGCAATTAGCTTAGGAAAATTAGCAGTAATTAAAGCAAAAGAAATACTGGACACCTTGTGTCAATAATTGCTTGATGGACTCTCACAAATGGGGCAAAACTTTGGATGATATTGTTGATGAATTTGATTGGATGATGAATGGATGATGGAAAACAGCAGGGAGAAGAGCTCCTTAAGTAAAAAAGGTTGGCCTCTTGTGATCCCATGATACAAAAAGCCAAAAGGCAAATTTTCCGCCCCAAAAGAGCTCTAAAGGCACTACAGGCCTTGTTACTTGGTTTGGGCTACATCATCCCACATGGCATCAGTCCCTGTACCCTTACAACCAGCCTATTCCGGTTTTTTCTGGTGTTTCCATCTCAATGGGACTGAACCAGCCCCTTTGCTGTTCAATCCCTGGCTGGTTTTCCGTTACAACCAGCCCTGTTACTTATCTTAGCACTTGTAGAGCCCTGGCCCCTCATATGGGCCAGGTGGGACCCAGGACTCACCTGATTCCAACCAAAATCTCACCTGGGGGGGTGTAACCGGTGGACATGCTGCCCCCCCCCTCTTTCTGTCAAATCCCTGGAGGGGGCCGTCAGTGTTGGACTGAGGGCACGCAGAGTAGAAAACAAAGTAGAAGGATTTGATTTCATGAGCAGAGAGCAATGATGATAACTGATATGGAGAAACAGAATTGATGAAAAAGAACATAGCTTACCTGAGGGCACGCAGAGTAGAAAACAAAGTAGAAGGATGAGAGAAGAAGATCCTTCTGCTTTGCCCCGACTCTGCCCTCAGGTATACATGACTGGCTGAAGTGTCACACATGTCGTGAAATTAATGGATAAGTATTTGATATTGAATATTGAAATTGAGACGTGCGCGCGCTAGCATAAAGAATGAGATGAGACTGTTGTGAGACATATATGGATAACAAGTTGATGACCAGGATAATGAACTGAGACTGATGAAGGTGAAAGAGATGAAAAGAAGACTAAATGGAAATATAGAAAGAAAGAAATGTGAAAGGAAAAGACATGGAGAAATGGAGGTAAGTGTTTACTCCAACACCCCCCCTTGCTGGCCAATGCCTGAGATACCAAATAGACGTTGATGAGTGTTTAAGAGCACACGGGGGAGCGGCTTGGTCAGCATATCCGCAATCATGTCTTTTGTGCTGACATGATTAACTTTGAAGGCTTGTTGAGAGATGCATTCGCGGATGAAGTGATGCCTTGCATCAATGTGTTTTGTTTGCAAGTGATGTTTGGGATTTTTTGCAAGGGCTTCCTCCCCTTTGTTATTGAAAAAAATTTTGACGGGGGCATCTCCTTGTAGGCGGAGCTCACAGAGGACATTACGGAGCCATAATCCTTCTTTGCAGGAGTTGGATAAGGCTTTGTATTCAGCCTTGGAGTTCAAGAGGGAGACAGTCGGCTGCTTCCTCGATTTCCAGGAAATAGCTCCCGAACCAAGGCGGAACGTATAACCTGAAATGGAACGCTGATTGTCCCTATCTTCTGCCCAGTCGGAGTTGGAGTAGCCGACTAGCTTGAGATCATTGCCTCCAAGAGTGAGACAGAAGTGTTTGGTGGCGTTGAGATATTGCAGTATCCGGATAGCAGCGTTCCAGTGGTTGAGGGATGGATCTTGCAGGAACTGAGACATTTTGTTGACTGCGAACGAGATGTTGGGACGGGTACATTGGGATACCCAGAGTAAGGATCCAATGAGTTGATTGTACTGAGGGGGGGACTTAGGGGAGGTAGGTGACCGCTTGGAGAGGAATTTGAAATTTATGTTGGTTGGAGAGATGGCTGGAGTGGAAGAGGGAGGAAGAAAGGAGGAGACAACGGAGGAGATGTAGTGGCTTTGGCCCAAAGAGACCGTGCGCAAAGGAATGTCCCGGTGGATGGATATGGAAAGGAACAGTGACAGGTCCTCATTGGAACCGATGGAGAAGCGTTTCCCAACGTCTGAGATGAAGGATTTAACAAAGTCCGGGCAGTCAACTACAGCTAGGTCATCAATGTGTGCAGTGATGGCGCCTACGAGAACACCACGCGAGAGCTTGAAGTAAAGGGAGGGGTCGTAAGACGAGCGTGTCAAACCAAGGGATAGAAGGGCTGAGTTTAATTCAATATTCCACTTTCGGGGAGACTGTCAAAGGCCATAGATCGCCCTGGAGACCTTGCACACCCAGTCGGGATGAGCGGGATCTACGAAACCTGGAGGCTGGGACATATATACGGGTTCGTCTAAATGGCCATTCAGGAAAGCTGTTTTGAAATCAACCTGACGGCCAACCCACCCTTTGTTGCCTAACAGGGACAGGAGTAATTGCAGAGTTTTGAGACGGAGTGTGGGAGCAAAGACTTTGGAAAAATCCAACCCTTGAACTTGCGAGAATCCCATGGCCACTAGACAAGACTTAATCTTGATGATGGATCCGGCGGCGCGTCGCTTGACTTTGAAGACCCATTTACAGCGTATGATCTTCCAACTGGTAGGTGGGGGAACAAGCACCCAGGTGTTCATGCCTCGAAGAGAGAAGATTTCTTTGTGGGCGGAAGTAATCCAACGGTGGCAATGAGGCAACTTCATTAACTGCTTCCAGTTCTTAGGCGCGAGGAGATCGTCTTTCACTTTGGCTGATTGGGATTAGTTCCCAAAGCAAGACAGAGGGCGATTAACCCTGGAAGAACAACGGGGGAGAGAGGGAGGGGACGGGGAAAGACGAGCGGAGGGGACAGGAACAGGACTGGGAAGAGAGGGCGGAGCAATGGAAGGAATGGGTGGAGAGGGATGCGGAGAGGATACGGGGGAGTTGACTGGCGATCCAGATTTGAATGAGGAAAGAGGAGGTGACAGGAGGGGCGGGAAAACTGAATCATCGGAAGGGTTGGGGCTGGGACTGCGGTGACAAGGAAAATGGGTTGAATCAGTCGGGAGGGAGACTTGCGCATCAGGAGACGACTCGGAGGGAGGAGATGCAGGGATGAGATTGGAGTCACCAGCAGGAACAGAAGAAGGAGGAGGGGGCAGGGGTGGAGCGACGGGAGAGGAAGAGTCATTGAGAGAAGCAGAGGAAGGAGGAAGAGAAGGAGGGGGGGAGGTGGAAAAGACGGCCAAGGGAGTTCAGTGACGATGGGAACGTGATTTGTATTTGCATCTGGATTTTAGGAGCCATAAGGAAAGAGGGTGTCGTTGAAGAGAAAGTCCCTAGACTTAATGATCTTCTTGTTGACAAGGTCCAGAAGCGCGTAGCCATTCCCTTGACTGAGATAGGATAACAGAACTGACGGGCGAGCTTTTGGTAAAAGCTTTTGTCAATTGTGTTTGGGTACTTTGTACCAGGTAAGACATCCAAATGGGTGAAGGTAGGTTGGCGATACATTGTTCTGTTGAAGAATAGAGTTGGGAGAGGTGAAGCCCTGGGGAGTCTTGCATGGAAAGGAGTTGAATGCAAAAAGAGAATGTCGGAGAGCATCAGCCCAGTAGTTTTTGGGGAGATTGGATGATAGGAGGGCGGATCAAATCAGATTTAAAATAGTCCTATATGACCGTTTGGCTACGCCATTAAGCTGTGGAGAATGTGGAGGTCCTGGTTTGTGCGTGGTCCCTCTGAGTGATAGAAAAGTCTTCACTTTGTCGTTGATGTATTTGCCCCCGTTGTCAGTGCAAAGAGACCTGATGGAGCACTTATACTGATTCTCGAAAAAGGAAAAAAAAGTTTTTATGCACTCATAGGCATCTGATTTTTGTCGGACAGGGTATGCAAAAAGTGCTTTAGAGCAGTCGTCTATGAAAGTAACAATGTATTTATACCCTTCTTGCAATGTAGTTTTGAAACTGCATAAGTCTGAGTGTATGATTTGGCCTGGGAGATTCGACCAGTAGCTGAGACAAGAGTGAAATGGTGTTGGAGACATCTTAGATTGAATACATGTAGTGCATTGCTGTACTTCGTATTCGTTATTCAGGCTTGGCTTGATATTGTGTGATTTTAAGAGTTTGCAAAGTGATTTTAGATTGAGGTGTGAGAATCTACAGTGGTAGCCAAAGAGAGTGTTGTCAGACAAAATCTTGATCCTCGAGAGAACCGATTGTTCTTGGCTTACCTTCTTTGAAGGAAGATAGTATAGGTTTGATTTTCTATAACCAGTAGTGACTGGTGGAACATTGACGGAGAGGCTGGAGTCTTTGAAGATTTTGCACCTGTCGGAGGTAAAAATTACGGCATATCCAGCATCACATAGGCTTGAGATGGACAGAAGTGGTTCGTGCAGATTAGGGACGACCAAGGCGTTGATGTTACCAAAGGTCAGATCAAGAGTCCCTTCCATGCTGGACGCAATCGTTGAAACATCGGCCAGTCGAACTGAAGTGGAGCAGGGGAATTTATTCTTGAGTTGTTCCTTGAAAGGAGTCATTGAGAACGTGCACCCGGAGTCAAGATTAAAATCCGTGTTAGATGTTGGCTTCAGTTTTGTCAGATTGCAAGATGCGTATCCGGCATGGATTAATATTTCTGATTTTGAGAAATGATCCTCATTGTCATTTTTGTTTGTTGTCACAATATTGGCTTTGTTCAAATTTGGTTTGTTTTGATTCTGCTTGTTTTGTTTTGATTGCTTGAGTGCTTCATGTACTTCCGGAAATCTTGAAAATGAATGACCCTCAATCTTGCAATTGGTGCAGTAATAGATTCTCAATGGATTCGGTCTGTTGGAATACTTGGTGTTGGTTTGGGATTTGGCTGAGTTTGCCACAAGCAAATCTTTGTTTCTGGTTTGTTGTCGCAGGTGTTCCTGTTTGAGTGTGTTTATAAGTTTGGAGGAAGGAACTGACTCTTCATTCATCATACTGGATACACATCTGAGCCAATCATCTGGAAGACAAAGAAGGATGGCGGTTGACTGGAGATTGTCTGCAGTGAGAGGGTTCTCAGGTGTAATTAGTGGCAATAATTTTTCTCCGTAAGAGACTATCTCTGAAAGATGAGCCGTCATTTCTTTGTTGTTCAGCTTGGTGAGAAGAACTTTCAAAGCCAGTACATTCGACCACCTGATGAGCTGTCCTGATGTGCTTTGTGGAGAGAGTTCCACATCCTGATTGCGCTTTCTTCATTTTTTCTGATTAATTGGAAATTTGAAGGATTTATAGATCTTGATATAACTGAACATACTGCCAAGTTGTCTTTAGACCAGGTTTCATGATTCAGTTTTTGTGAATCGGTAGTAAGAAGATATCCAACTCCAGATGCTCTGAAATGGATACGTAGTATCATTTCCCAGTCCAGGTAGTTCGAATCTGATCCTGGAGAGTTGAGCAGAATAATCAACCGTGTTTTTAACACCGGATGGGATTGATCTTCATCCATAATTAAATAATGTAACAACACTTTGAGTACCGGATCCTTCAGAGATGATTTGATAGATGATTTGGTTGCGCCTCTGGGCTCATAACCTGTTGGACTGAGGGCACACAGAGTAGAAAACAAAGTAGAAGGATTTGATTTCATGAGCAGAGAGCAATGATGATAACTGATATGGAGAAACAGAATTGATGAAAAAGAACATAGCTTACCTGAGGGCACGCAGAGTAGAAAACAAAGTAGAAGGATGAGAGAAGAAGATCCTTCTGCTTTGCCCCAACTCTGCCTTCAGGTATACATGAATGGCTGAAGTGCCACACATGTCGTGACATTAATGGATAAGTATTTGATATTGAATATTGAAATTGAGACGTGCGCGTGCTAGCATAAAGAATGAGATGAGACTGTTGTGAGACATATATGGATAACAAGTTGATGAACAGGATAATGAACTGAGACTGATGAAGGTAAAATAGATGAAAAGAAGACTAAATGGAAATATAGAAAGAAAGAAATTTGAAAGGAAAAGACATGGAGAAATGGAGGTAAGTGTTTACTCCAACAGTCAGATCCCCCTACCAGGGACCCTGGGGGTTGATACCCCCAGGGCATTGCTACGGTAAGTGGGCTGGGGGTGTGGTCAGGTCCCATCCAGCCCATTGCTCCTCCCCCTTGGTAAAGGGGGGGGGAGAGCGCCCCTTTGATAGTGGGGGGGTGGTCAATTCCCCCCCCCCCCCCTCACTGCTGGTTGCCTCAATGCAACCAGCCTGGCCACCTCTTTTTGTGGGGGGGTTATCAAGTCCCCCCCCCCCACCATGACTGGTTGCTGGCTGGTTACAACCAGCCAGCCCTCTGCCTCCCCCTTGCAATGGCAAGGGAGGGGAGGGGGAGGAGCCGGGACCACCAGCCCCGTGGCAGCCGCAACAACAGCCCCGCGCGGGACGTTGGGCCCCATAGACGGGTCAAAGGCAAAAACTGTGGCCCAACATGGGCTGCAACACGGGTGGCAGCCCCTACTTGGCTGCAACATGGGCAGCGGCCCTAATGGGCCGCCCCAAGCCCAAAAACTAAGTAAAACATACTTTGGCGGGCCAGCCCGTCTGGCCAAGTATGTCCAAAAGAAACCTTTGGGCCCAATTACGCCCGTAGAAGCCCATCTGGCTGTACTTTCCCATATCCCCCACCGGACCTGTTAGAGCCCGTGTACCTGCATTGAGCCTGTTTCACTTGTTTTGAGGCCAGTTTCCCCAAATCAGTGACATCCACACAGGCCTGTATGGTCCATGTGAGTTTCCAATGGGCCGGAGAGGCCCATATGTGCATCCCATTTGGATTACACTTATACGTAGCACACGCGTAAGTGCATAAGTATTTTAACATGTTGGAGTGTACTTATAAAACAAATAAGTACAAAACCCCACTATTGCATGTTGTAGGAATGACAGCCAATTGGAAAACTTTCACAAAATCTCTTGTTTTTGTAAAAAAAAGACACTTTTGAGTTCTACCGTTGGTCTGTAAGTGCATTAAAGGAGTTGGCTTATGATCCTGAGAGACTTCCAAAAGTCTTTGTGATGGACCATGAAAAAGCTCTGATTTGTGCAATCGAAACAAGTTTCCCAGAGTCATCAAGACAATTTTGCACTTGGCACTTGTCTAAAAAAATACAAGTAAACTTTAAAGTGCACTTTGTTGATTATGTTGAAGGATGGAAAAGCTTTTTGAATCTGTGGACAAAGTATGGGGCTTCCAAGACCAAGGAGGAGGCGGAGGTAAATGATGCGTAACTCAGAGTAGGTCCAAATTACTGCTTCTTATTCCTCCTATTTTTGGGTTCTGACCTTTTGACTTGTATTGTTTTTCTTGAAATACTATGAGGATGTACTTGTTAATCTGTAAAATAAAATTCTCCCTATCAAACAGATGTTTTTAACAGAGTGGGCTTGTATAAACCCAGATTTTGGAAACAAAAAAACTACTTGGGCTGAAGGGGCCCATGCAACTCTCAAAGAATTCCTTGCAAACTCTTTGGGAAACCTATTGGATGTTTGGAGAAGCCTTGATCTAACAGTTTTGAATCAAATTAATTCAGTTCATGCATCACTTTATAACTCTTGAATTAAGTTAGGGACAGTTCTTCCCCCTGAACTGTTACTATTGGCTTACAAATTGTCTTTAGAGGAAATCAATCTTGTTAGGGAACAATTTGAGAAGTTCAAAGGTGATCATGGTGGTGAAGTCTGCACCAAGTCATATTTCAAGACTATGGGTTTGCCCTGTTCCCACCAAATAGGTGACTGTCTAGCATTCAGAGGATCTGTGGTACCTGAACGTGTTCATCCTCAGTGTAGCTTGGACTATGAACCTTGCATTTCTAGTTCTGTAATATGGCTTAAGTTGGATGGTTCAAATCACTGTGTGATTAATGCGTTTTGATTAACTAATTCCATAATGGTTGATCCTTTTGACTTTTTCCAGTGCAATGTTGATGAAATGCTAA
This sequence comes from Puccinia polysora, assembly GCA_025617555.3. Taxonomy (NCBI): domain Eukaryota; kingdom Fungi; phylum Basidiomycota; class Pucciniomycetes; order Pucciniales; family Pucciniaceae; genus Puccinia; species Puccinia polysora. The sequence goes on from JAOOQA010000055.1 coordinate 277,289, forward strand.
GCATTACTCAGTTACATCAAAAAGTCAATGCAATGATCTTTGAATCTCCAGATCATGGGAAAAGCAGCCTATTGAAGTGTCAGCCTCCTGGATGCCAAGACCCTTGCTTTCCTTTAGCTACCAGAGGTGATAGAATAAATAATAAATATATTATTAAATAAATTCAGCAAAAATCTGTAAAATGTTGGATTAAGCTTGTTTCAAGGTTAAGTGGTTTGGTTATGGTTTATTGTTTTAAATCAAGATGAATAAATTGATTATTAAATATTTTTATAGAGTGGCCACAATTATATTGGGGATCTTTAACACCTCTCTTCAGGGATTTCAGTATGAAAAAACGTTGTACTGGTTACTTTGGGCTCTTTAGTTTAAAGGATATTTTACCCAAAGATAATATGTATATAAAATATACGGTGGAGTGGCAGGGCCTTGTAACCAAGCTGTCACAAAAGAGAAAGGATAATAAAAATCACTGGTATATTATTAAATCCTTTGGGTATCTTTTTAGGACGTGCACTTATGGGTTAAACCTGTATACTGGGTTTATAAGGTTGTTCAGCAGTTTTAATTGATAAAAAGAGGTTGAGGACGGATATTTATTGATCAGAAATTTCCATAAATCACTTACGTATCTCTTATAAGTACTTGATTACCTTGGCACAGTGTCTGGATATAAATATAACTGGGTCTCTACCCATCAATATCCTCAAAAGAGCTGTTTATTTATAGCTTTTGGAGTCCCAATACTATTCTTCTGAGGGTTAAAGGGGCTCAAAGGGACGGACACTAAGGCTAGCAGGGTAACCAGTGGTAGCCTGTCACGTGTTTTTGGTGCTATAGCATGGGTAGCATCTAATTCCTCAGGGTATGGGAATTATTCTACTTTATAATAGATATTAGGACGTGTGAATAACACTAATCTTTCCTATTTATGTATTGTTTAATTAATTATCCTTAGTAAATGTTCCCAGTAATTGAATAATTATTTGAATAAACATTTCTACGGACATCCTGATGTCAGGTGAGTTCTCATTATGTATTAAATAACTGGAGTAAAGTCATAATATTGATTTTACTCCTTATTTTCGAGTTCCAGTTGATTTAATAAGATAATTACTTAAAAACATAAGTCATGGGAATTCATGTAATATTTTTACATCATTAGTTTTCTTAGTATGTCACAAAAATATTGATGTCTAGCAAATTCTCATCAAATTATATTAAAGTATTTTAATATATTTTTAGAATTTGTCATTTTCTTATTTTCGACATTCTTGGTACTTTGAATTATATTTAATAAAAAATACGTATAAGGGTTATTTAATTATTTTTATATAATATTATTTACTTTTAGACTATCTACTATCCACAGGAACATTTATTACATATGTAGAATGTTCCTGTGTGGGTTGTAGCATGTTTACGCGGTACCTAAGACTCTCAGGCTGCCTGTCACTCTGTCAACCCATAGTCCTGTGGCTGCGTACTTGTCAGAGGCCTGGGGCTGTGTACACAACCTTGACGGAGTGACAGGGCTGTTTCTCAGCCGCGCGCGGGTGCATTGGCTGCCGCGGCTGTGTGCGGGAATTGTGACAAAACACATTTCCATCCATAACTCCTAAAATATACACAACACCTCAATTCTGACTGAATTTTGGGTGTGAAACCTATACGTGACAATACGTGTGAAATATTTAATTGACCAAAAGCTCAACAGTGGAGCTGTGGTATTTTGGTCTTTCTTTCCTTAATTATTTAAAAATATAAGGAGTTGGATTTCAAGGATGGGGTCAGTGAGTGACCCTACCTAATTTTGGGTGGAAAATTCATGTCTGTAATAATATTTATGGTTTTCCTACTCCTTCTTAGGTTAATTATATTATTATTATTTTTATGTTATTTTTGTTAATTTTTTCAGCTTGCTCTGCAATAGTAGCAAGCTGACATTCCCCCACTCCAAGATATGGCCATATCTGAAAAAAATCTGGAGGATGTTGGGAGAAAATTAACTTCATGTGTGTTTCAGTCCCTTTTGCTGGCCCTGTAGTTTCTGAGATGTATTGGTCCATCAGGTATGTTATTTTCTGGTAACCATTCATCTTTGTCTGCAGATTCTCCTTTGTATCTTACTAAGTATAGTCTAACATCTTTTCCTTGTACTCTCTCTTTCTTGTCTCTCAATATCCTGCTGACTTTCCCTTTTTCTTTCACAGGGTCAGGTTCTATTGGGATTATTGCTGTAGGCAGGTTGCTACCTTCTCTTGGTTGAAAGTGTTTGACTAGGCTAACAGGAAATACTGGTTGTTTCCTTGATAATTCTTCACTCAAGATTACTTCCACAGAATTTTTGCCATGCATCTTCTTGGTAAAAAATGGTCCAAAAAAGGCTGGTTTCAGTTTTCTGTTACCTGCTAGATTGTTGAAATTGGTTGTAGATATCAAGATCTGATCTCCTATTTTAAACTCAGGTTTTTTATGTGATTTGTCCCATCTTTGTTTGTTGTATTCTACTGCTTCTTCTACACATTTTTGAGCATGATTATTTTCCAGATCTATCATCTTCTTATAGTAAAGAGATTTTCGATGAATATTGGCTAAGTTATAGTTTAAATTATTCCTAGGGAGTTTTGGAATTCATCCTCTTTCTAGTATGTAAGGAGCTTCTTTGGTAGTAGAATGTTTACTCCTGTTATAAGCCATTTTTAGGGCTGGGAGTAGGATTACCCAATCATGGCAATAACCATCTGAGTTTTTGTATTCTAGACCAAAGCTACAGAACCTTCTTAGCATATCTTCTAGGGTCTGTATCATTCTTTCACCTAATCCATCAGTCTGAGGATGGTATGCTGTAGAAAATGCTAGAGTAGTACCCAGTATATCATGTAGATTCCTCCAAACCTCAGAGGTGAATTTGGGGTCTCTGTCACTGATTATAATCTTGGTTATACCCACATCAGCTATGATCCTGTTCCAGAATAGTCAAGCTACATCCATAGCACTATCTTCTTTGTGGTCAGGTAAGAATTTTGCCTTCTTAGAATATCTGTCAACTATAACTAGGACAGAGTTATATGAATGAGTACCTCCAGGGGGGAGGCCAGTGACAAAATCCATATTAATGATTTCCCATCTGGTTATAGGTTCAGAGATTTCCTGTAAGATTCCAAACCTTTTGCCAGTAGTTTCATTAGATTTTTGGCAAGTTTCACAGCTAGTAACATATTTAATAGTGATTTCTTTCCAGTCTATCCACCAAGCAGTTTGTTTTACTTTTTCCAAAGTTCTTTCTGTGGATAGATGCCCTGATAAAAATTTGTCATGGTATTCCTGGAGTATATGTTGTATATGTTCTTTGTTGTTTAGTACTAATACACTGGAATGTTGGTGTCTGTAGTAAAGGAGACCTTCCCAAAAGGTAAACCTTCCTGCTTTATAGGGTTTAAGTAATGAAGCAGGTAGACTATTTATCAGAGCTGCTTCTGGGGATTCACATTTCATAATGGTAATCAGCAGCTTGATTTCAGGAGAGTAGTTGTCCCTTACTAGGTTGAAGAAAGAAGTATCTAATTCACATAAGTGGATCCCCATTATTGGAGCATTCAATGCAAAAAGATTGATGTTCAGGATAGGAAAGATACCTTGATATTCAGGGTCATATTCTGGATTGTTAGAGTCATTAGGCAAAGCATTCCTACTTAGACTATCATCATTCTGATGTTTAGCTCCAGCTTTATGCACTACAGTCATCTGACCTCTACATTGTTTTATAGCAATTTGCCACCTGAGCATATGTCTGCTGGGTTTTTTCAGGTTCATAAGAGTTCTTAAAGCATTACAGTCCGTGATCACTTGAAAAGTGGTGCCTTCTAAGTAATAGTGTAGCTTTTCTACAGCCCATACTAGTGCCAAACATTCCAACTGACTGGCTCCATATCTCTTTTCTGTATCTTTGATCTGTCTAGATATGAAGGGTACTGGTTTCTCTACTGGTCTGTCTTTTTCTATCCTTTCTTGATGTAGAGCAGCTCCTAACCCTTCCATACAGGCGTCAATGTAAATTTTGAAGGGCTTGGAGTAATCTGGTTGGATGAGTGAAGGAGTAGAGGTCATAGCTATTTTTAGTTCCTCATAGTTTTTCAGTCTCTCATGAGTCATTTCAAATAGAGTGTTGTTGTTGCATACTTCATACAGACTCTTAGTTAGCATAGCAAACTTTGGTATTTATTGTCTGTAATAACTGCAAAAACTAATGAAAGACAGTAACTCTGTTTTGTTTTGAGGCATAGGTCTTTTCATGACAGCAGCTACCTTATTTTGATCAGCAGCTAGAGTTAGACCAGAGTCTATATGTCCTAAGGCTTTCAATTCTCCATAGCCAAAGTTTCATTTTTTCATGGACACCTTCAATCCTGCTCTGGAGATAGTCTGGAGTACTAATCTTACTTGGTTAATATGATTATCCCAATCATCAGAGTATATGATAACATCATCTATATATACCATCATCCATCCTTGTCTGATGTATGTACCTAGAACTGTATCCGTTGTTCTCTGGAAGTGTGATGGGGCATTCTTTATACCAAAGGGCATCCTAAGATATTCATATATTCCCAAATGACAGATTACTCTCATAAACTTCCTGCTTTCAGGGATTATTGGTATCTGGTGGAAACCTTTAAGCATATCCATAGTAGTGATGTACTTGGCCTTGGACAAGTTATGCAGAGTATGATCAATCCAGGGTATAGGATAATAATCTGCCTGATTATAATTATTGAGCATTCTGAAGTCTCCTACCATTCTTTACTTTTCATTATGCCAAGCTATGATTACAGGTGTGGTCACATCTACCTGTTCATTATGCCCTACTTTCCTTAATACTTGTAAGTCTATTATTTCTTGGATATGTTACTCAAGAGCTTTTCTAGACTTAGGACTAGAAGGATAGGCTGGCCTTCTTAAGTTTGGAGGATAAGGAGGCTTAATGGTCAATGTCAATAAAATATCATTTCCTTTAATATCACCAATGGGATTATCTTTAGTACAAAAAGAATTTTGGTTCTCAAAGCAGACTGTCAATATATCTTTCTTCTGTTCCTCAGGAAGTTTCATATTCAGAGCTGCTTGAGATAAATATTCTTGGTCAAATTCTTCTAAATTCTTTTGATAAGTAGAGGAGGGGAAGTTAGACTGAATGGTGCATATCTTAAACTTCTTGTCCCAATTACCACCTACTGTGAATTATCTCCCTTTACTCTGGAACACATCTATACCATATAGGCATAAGGCATCATTACCCAGTATCAGGTAGTCACATAGTTGTTTGAGAAATACTACAAATTCCACTTGTATCCTCAAAGATCCTTTATTATGAGGTAGTATTATAGGAGCAGTCCATACTCCAATAGCATTCATGGTAGAGTTGCAAGGGCTGAACCTGGCTTTTGGGAAGGGCAGAAGGTGTTCTTTCCAATTTTGATCCCATTTGTTTAAGAATTCAGCACAGACACATGAGCAAAAAGCTCCACTATCCAGTAATAACCTTATAGGTCTTTCTTTATAAAATCCTGTTGCATAACACGTTTGACCAGTGGCATAACTTTTCCCACTCATAGGTTTAACTTTGAATGGTTTGAAATCCGTAATATGTCTAGGAATTATGGTAGGATCCCATTGTTGGGGCAAGCTAGAATCCCCATGGATGTTATTGATTTCTACAGAAGTGCCTATATCTCCTTCTATAACATTAACAGGGTTGGTCAGGATCAATTCACATTCAGAAAGAGATCCATCAGTATCAGCTATATATTCATAGTTCTGATTCCCTTCAACCTCCTGCTCTCCTTCCAAGACTGTTATATTTCTTTTTGGTAATGGGAAGTCTTGTCTCATATGCCCAGTATTGTTACAATTCCAACAAGTTGCAGGCATCCTCTCTTTATCCCTATTCTCATTAGGTTTGTTATTATCAGATATATTAATTAGAGGAGGTTTTTCTCTGGTTTTGTTAATGTCTTAGTTCTCTTTGGGTCTAGAAGGGGCTTTCTTGTCTAACCCATTCATGTCTATTACTTCTTCTAGCACATTGATTAGAGTTGGCAAGTCAGCATCCATACTCATCCTACATCTTACACTATGGTTAAGATTTCCAAAACACAGGTTGAGGATTCTTTCATTTACTTCCTCTTTATCAGAATCTGGATAGAAGCAATCCAAACTTTTCTTCTGTTCCAAGAACCATTTGTGAGGTTTATCCTTGGAGGGGTCAAATGAGGAATTTTTGAAATTTTTCATCATTTTTCTTTTCCACATTCTAGAACCAAATTGTTCTTTAATGAGAAGTTTCCAAGAATTCCATGGTAAGGATCCTACTTCTTCTCTTTTACTGATAAACCACTCCAAGGCTACTCCTTCAAATATTCTGGGCAGCCTGAATACAGCTATAGCTTCTGGTAGGTCATAAGAGTTAATAGTGTAGTCAATAAATTTAATAAAATTTATATGATTGTATTCTCCTTCACCGGAGAACTTGGGACATTCAGAAATAGTTGGTTACAGTTTGAGGGCTTGTTCCATCTCAGGGGTAGGACTAGGCCTAAAGGTGTCACTGCTATGCATTCCTAATAAGGGTGGTGCATAAGGAGTAGTTGTTTGTCTGGGAGGTTTTGGTTCCTCTGTGGTACTCCCCAAGGGGTTGGTCAGGCGGAATTTTAAGTCTCTAAGATCACTTTTGATCAGATTAAGTTGCAGGTCCACTTTTTTATTAAGCACATCCAGTTTTTCACTAAGGGATAGAATGGATCTGTTAGTAGTGGTTACCAATTCTTCTTTTAAGGGTTTGAAAGACATAATAAAATCTTCTTGTATTTATGATAACATATTCTCAATTGTTTGAGTCTGTCTGATCCTACCTTGATTAATTGTCTCCAATAACTGTTCTGTGTGTTCTTTGATTTCTTCCATTCCTACCGTCTTTGTTTGGTTATTAATCAATTTGGCTACTACTGAGGTTAATTTATCCATTTGGGTATAAACACCATCCAAATTTTCACAAACAATTTTCAAATTATGAAGCATATCATTAGAAAAGGAAGTAATTACATCAGAGGTTTGTTTGGGCTTGGAATTAGAAGCTAATTGTTGTAAACATTTTTCCATTTTTGAGCTAGGGATATTATCTGATCCCAATCTTCCTTTCCCTTTGCCTTTGGATGGGAAGAGGATCTCTTCCTTCCTGATCCTTTGCCTTTCAGTTGGGCTAATTGATCCCAAGGATTCCATTTTTCTACATAGGATTCTACCTCTTTCCTTGGAATCATTTTCTGAAGAGCTTTCTGGGTAGCTTTTGCCTGGGAGATTATCTTTTTCATTGACACCATGTCCTCCTTGGCTTGGGCTTCTTTGAACTCTTCCCAATATTTCACATGCTCTTTGACTAAGTCTTTGATCCTGGCTTCCTTGGCCAGATTCTGCTGGGGTGGCTGCAAAAAATCTTCTTGTAAAGGAGGGTGGCTTGATTCTACTACTGTTAGAATCAACGCTCACTGCACTATCTTATTGTGCTTTAACTCTCTCTCTTTCTAAGAATGTTATCAATGCAGTTATCACAACATATGTCCACATATTTTCAAGAGCACACAACTGCATTAGTGCGTGCTCTTATTTCCTCATTTCTACTTTAATTGTGTACTGAGCGCGCTTCCTTTGTTTTATTTCCTTATATTTTCTCATTCACCTTTCCACTTCAATTGTTGTACCGCGTGGCTACCTGCACTCCACTTCCCACGTGAACCGGTGCAGAAACTCTTACCATCAAGATGCGTAGACTAAACTCGTTGAAGACTGAATCAATCAAAGTTCAACACACTTCAACCGTCACACCACCAACTCCCACTTTGATTTCGCCATCAACAATCCTCAAGAAACAATCTCTATCTCAACTCAACTCAATCAAAGGTACTCTGCAGCCAGCTCGTATAATCGTAAGGATGTTAACATCAATGTCAACTCAACAATCAGCGATTGCTCATCTTTTCCTCCTTTCAGATTGTTCAAGGCGCTCGAGTTCATAATCTTCTGATCACAGCTGGCTTCTCCGGTTAAATCAATTGGCCAACGTAATTGCTTTCCACGCTAGTGCCGGTATCACGCCAACTGCTTATTCACATTTTTTCTTTTCTACAGTATAGGAGTTTGTTTCCTCATCATCTTCATCAACTGATCAACTCCATAACTTAGCCAATCTTCTCACCCGTTGGTTTATCTTCTTGATGCTCTCTTCAGTTCATATTCACATCTTAGTTATGAATCATTGTGTTCTTTTCTTATATGCAATTAAAACACAGTCTGGTCTTGGTTTCCACCTCAAATCTTCACACGGTTAAAAGCCTTCCGCTCGTAATGTACAATCAACCAGGACCTTCTTCTCAAACGCCAGGACCAGGGGGGGACTCAACGAACTACAAATCCTTAGCCATCAAGTCTCTAATTGAATCCACTTCCCTTCTAACAGCCAACAACTACAGTATGTGGCAAAAGAAGTTTGAAAAGTTGTTCAAACTACGGGGCATTTTTTCCACCATGGAAAATCCTGACCCTTCAAATTGATTAGAGGATGATACAAACCAGGAATTTGTGGCACACATCATGGCAAAGTTAGACTCAAATACGTACAACAACATCATTGACAATGTCAACAAGGATGACGCAAAGTTAATCTGGATCTCGACTCAAGAGCATTTCGCTTCCTCACAATCAGCTAATAGGGCAAGGGTCTTTAATGGATTCTTGCACCTAACCATGGGCGCCAACATCAATACGTTCATTACTTCCATTAAAGTCTACCTCAAGAAGTTGACAGAAGTCGGCATAGAGCTGCCATCAGACATCATTGCCTACCTCGTGCTGTTCAAATTCCCGGCTTTGATTCAAGGAATGAAATCTCAAATCATGCACACCACCACCGACATGAAGATTGACATGGTGCTCAATCATCTTATTTAACACAAGAATGAAATCATAGCTCAAGATGATCGGGCTGAACCAGTCAACGTGGCGCTCTATTGAGGACCTAGATGTGAAAATGGCAAACAAAATCCCAAGGTCACGACACATTCGGCCAAATCATGCTGGTTTGAATTTCAAGAACTCAAACCCCCCAATACGCACAATCGTGGCAAGAAATCTAAACCGACTCAGGAGAAGGAGGCGCATTTCTACTCATTCTTCTGCGGTCTGAACTCCGATGTTGTTGTTGCGCCAACTTGATTCATTTTGGACTCAGGATGTTCCGTACACCAGATAACTGATAAGGATTGATTCAATCACCTCACCTTAAGCGATGGAGCTGGAAAAATCCAAACCGGCAAGAAAGATGCGGCCATCACTATTGAGGGATCCGGAGAGGTGTCACTTGCTACCAGTGATGCCTTCATCACACTATCAGATGCCGTTTGGGTTCCCAAGTCCACTGTGAACCTAATCTCACTTGGAGCCCTTATGACCAAAGGAGCCTTGCTACGTGTCAATTCTTCAATCAATCCGAGCACTTTCAAGCTGTTCAAAGGCGATCGCTGTCTCCTCTTGGGTTCAATCATCAACAATTTATTTGTGATCAATATGGTGCAAAAGTTGAACTCATGTCATTTCTCCCAAGCCGAGCTGTCCAAAATACACCGTTTGTTGGGACACGCCAGCATTGCAAGGATGGAGAAGTTTCTGAATCAGACGATTCCTCCCAACCTCAAAGACAAGTTCAAATGCCTGAGTTGTCACAAATCCAAGATCACTGCTCAGCCCTTTAAGTATCAACAGGGCGTTGCTGAGAAAGTCTTTGACAAGATTCATCTGGATCTCATGGGACCCATCTCGCCAACTGCCAAGGGAGGGTACAGGTACATTATGAAACTTATCGACTCATTCTCTGGCTATATCTCCTGCTTTCCTCTTAGATCCAAAAGTGATGCGGCGGACTTGATGATCTTAATCATTGAAAATCAACATTTGAAAACCAACCGGTATCCCAGAGAGGTGTGCTCCGATGGAGGGGGAGAGTTCGTGAACACCAAACTCCAATCCTTCTACAAACAACACCACATAAATCAAATAACGAGCGAACCCTACCACTCACAACACAATGGAAGAGTCAAACGCGCTAATCGCACAATCATGGAGTCCACCCGAGCAACTGTATCCAACACTGGACTACCTAAATCAGTCTGGCACGAAGTCGTACAAGGATGTTGTTTGATGCTCAATCAGATCCCTAAAGTAAAAGGCGATGATTCTCCTTGGTTCAAGATGCACTGCAAGCTCCTACCTGAAGGCTATATCAGACCTATAGGCACCTTGCTCACTTACAAATTGAATCAAACTGAAGTTCGGTCCAAACTTGACAAAAAGGGAGCGCCCGGCATCTTGATTGGATTTAATCCCCAACTGTTATTGTAAAAGATCGTCAACTCATCCGGCAAGATCATCGACTCTAAACATTTAATCTTCAACAATCAACAACCAATAACCATCCCTCTCATAGATCTGGAAACCAAACATCCAACACTGACTCTTGAACAATCCACACGAGAGCCCAAGGTCAATCCAGTTAACCAACCACCGCAGGTCATCAAAGAGGAATCCGAGGCACCACCCTCAGAATCAGAACAAGAGTTGGACAAATCTACGGATGACAGCTCATCCATCAAAAACAATCTCTGACCAACGCTTTGAGACCAAAGCCAACTATCCAAACCAGAGAGGTATGGCTTCTTATCTGAAAAACTTCCCAAAACTTTGCAAGAAGCCATGAATATCCCCGTATGGAAGGATTCAGCTCTTCGCGAGTTCAACTCAATCAAAGATCAAGAGGTATGGGAAGAAGCAGAAGATGATTAAGTCACCAATCCATTGAACACCGTGCCAGTATTCAAAATCAAGCAAAACGCCCACGGAGAGCCAGTCACCTACAAGACTCGACTGTGTGTTCAGGGTTTCAATCAACGCTATGGTCTCAACTACTTGGAAACCTACGCGCCTACGGGTAAGGTGGCCTCCTTGAGAGCTGTTCTCACTTATGCAGCTGACAAAAACCTACAACTACTTCAACTTGATGTCAAAGGCGGCTTTCTCCATTCAACTCTCAAAGAACGCGTCTACATCAAAACACCATTTGTCTGTAACAGAAAGTCCAAATATCTCCGACTGAAGAAATCCCTCTACGGTCTGAAGCAAGCACCCAGAAACTGGTACCGTATGTTAAGCGATTGGATCAAATCTCAAGGATTTGAGGAGTCAAAAGGGGATCCTTGCTTGTACATTGGCACCAACAAGACTTCAGTGGTGTTCTTCCATGTTGACGACCTCATTGTGACCGGAGATGTAAGTTGCTTCAAGGATGCTTTTCTATCTAAATTTCGCAACTCTTCAGCCCACAAACCCAATACCTTACTCGGTATGAAAGTGGAACGTTGTGACAACCTACTCCAACTTTCACTGCCTCTACACATTGAGAAGGGACTGAATGAACTCAACATGACAAACTGCCGACCCGTATCCACGCCTTGCACTCCAGGACTCCACCTCCAGCCGGCTGACGATGAAGACCATAAAAATTTTTTGGAGCTCAATATAAATTATTGGTCACCTATTGGGTGACTGAACTTCATTGCAGGCCTTGCAAGACCGGACATCAGCTTTGCCGTCTCCAGTCTGGCCAAATATTGTGATCGACCCGGTCTGAGCCACTGGAATGAAGTTCTACACGTGTGGAAGTATCTCTCAAAAACCAAGGATCTCACCCTGACTCTTGGTCCTCGTTCAATCTCTGATTGACTTGTGTGTTTCAGCGACGCCACTTGGGGCAATGACCCGGTCTCAAGGATTTCCCAAAGCGGGTTCATCTGTTCATTCAAAGGAAGTCCGCTGTACTGGACCAGTAGGCGTCAACAATGCATCACGCACTCCTCTACCAAATCGGAATGCGTGGCTCTATCAAGTTGTCACTTAGAAGCGCGTTGGTTGAAAACACTAATTGAGGAAATATACAGATTGCAATTCAAATTTCCTTTGCACCTCATCGACAACAAAGGGCTAGAGGACAAGATAAAGAAGTTTGGCTCAAATTCAAAAGTTAAACATATTGACCTCAAAACAAAAAGCTTGAGAAACGACTACGAGGATGGGCTTATAGACTTTTGGCTCATTCCTTCCCTCTCCATGACTGCTGACGCTCTCACCAAAGCAGCCAACAAGGTTTCGATAACACGACTTGTAAATACATTTAGCTCTCTATATCACTGATTCTTGAGTTGAGGGGGGGTGTTAGAATCAACGCTCACTGCACTATCTTATTGTGCTTTAACTCTCTTTCTTTCTAAGAATGTTATCAATGCAGTTATCACAACATATGTCCACATATTTTCAAGAGCACACAACTGCATTAGTGCGTGCTCTTATTTCCTCATTTCTACTTTAATTGTGTACTGAGCGCGCTTCCTTTGTTTTATTTCCTTATATTTTCTCATTCACCTTTCCACTTCAATTGTTGTACCACACAGCTACCTGCACTCCACTTCCCACGTGAACTGGTGCAGAAACTCTTACCATCAAGATGCGTAGACTAAACTCGTCGAAGACTGAATCAATCAAAGTTTGACACACTTCAACCGTCACACCACCAACTCCCACTTTGATTTTGCCATTGACAATCCTCAAGAAACAATCTCTATCTCAACTCAACTCAATCAAAGGTACTCTGCAGCCAGCTTGTATAATTGTAAGAATGTTAACATCAACGTCAACTCAACAATCAGCAATTGCTCATCTTTTCCTCCTTTCAGATTGTTCAAGGCGCTCGAGTTCATAATCTTCTGATCACAGCTGGCTTCTCCGGTTAAATCAATTGGCCAACGTAATTGCTTTTGACGCTAGTGCCGGTATCACGCCAACTGCTTATTCACATTTTTTCTTTTCTACAGTATAGGAGTTTGTTTCCTCATCATCTTCATCAACTGATCAACTCCATAACTTATCCAATCTTCTCACCCGTTGGTTTATCTTCTTGATTCTCTCTTCAGTTCATATTCACATCTTAGTTATGACTCATCGTGTTCTTCTCTTATATGCAATTAAAACACAGTCTGTTCTTGGTTTCCACCTCAAATCTTCACAACTACCTTCTCTGGCTCTAGCTTGGGAGAGGGCAGAAGTGATTGGTGCTGCTCCTTTTCCATCAAGATTTGATTCATGGGTTCCAGTCCCTTCATGGTTGTCCTTATTGGTGGTCTCACAGTTACTGGGAGCTGTTGGCAAAGATCCATAGGAGGGAATTCTCCCTGAGGCTCTTGTGCTACGTCTATTCATTTTTGAATAAAAATTCTATAAGTATTTTACAGAAAAGATCCATAAGAATAAGTTTTATTCAAAACTCACTTAAGTTGATTTTCAAAGGTACCAAGACTTTATTGGGATTAAATTGATCCTTAGTAGGTAATCCTATGGGTTCTTGGTGTGTTCCAATGAGGTCTTCACTTTCCCAATCAATATTTTCAGGGCGTCCAGAGATATCTGGGATTTCTTGATCCCATAAATCAATTTCAGTGGCGGTGGTTTCTGGTACAGGAGGGTTCACTGATGTAAAAAAGGTTTATTTTATTGGTCAATAAAATATGTAAATATTATTTTTAAAAAATAATATGGTAATACAAGTTGTATACTTACTTTTATATTTCAAAAAGTAATTAATATGTTATTTCTTCCAAGCTTCATGTTTCCTTAATAGGGCCTGAAAGTTGATACTCCTCTCAAGATCTTCTTGTTCAAGGAGTTTATCTAAGCGTTTATGTGCAGAAGAGATATTAAGTTGCTCAGCTTGAGTTAAAGCTTTCCAACCAGTACGTTTATAATTTTTAATATATTCTTCTTTTCTTATCTTTAAAAGATTTAAATAATATATTATTAATTCTGCATTGGTTTTTAAATCCACTGCAAAAGAATTTAATGATAAATCATGGTTGTAAATTCAGATGAATTTATTGTGAAATGTCTGGTCCAAGGTATTAAATATAATAAAATGGAATATTTCCTGGCCAGACCCCCAATTTTCAGCCTCCTGGATGCCAAGACCCTTGCTATCCTTTAGCTACCAGAGGTGATAGAATAAATAATAAATATATTATTCAATAAATGCAGCAAAAATCTGTAAAATATTTGGATTAAGCTTATTGCAAGTTTAAGTGGTTTGGTTATGGTTTATTGTTTTAAATTAATATGAATAAATTGATTATTGAATATTTTTATAGAGTGGCCACAATTATATTGGGGATCTTTAACACCTCTCTTCAGGGATTTCAGTATGAAAACACGTAGTCCTGGTTACTTTGGGCTCTTTAGTTTAAAGGATATTTTACCCAAAGATAATTTGTATATAAAATACACGGTGGAGTGGCAGGGCCTTGTAACCAAGCTGCCACTACAGAGAAAGGATGATAAAACTCACTGGTATATTATTAAATCCTTTGGGTATCTGTTTGGGACGTGAACTGATGGGTTAAACCTGTATACTGCGGTTATAAGGTTGTTCAGCAGTTTTAATTGATAAAAAAGAGGTTGAGGATGGATATTATTGATCAGAGTTAGCCATAAATCACTTACTTATCTCTTATAAGTACTTGATTACCTTGGCACAGGTTCTGGATATAAATATAACTGGGTCTCTGTCCATCAATATCCTCAAAAGAGCTCTTTATTTGTAGCTTTTGGAGTCCCAATACTATCCTTCTGAGGGGTACAGGGGCTCAAAGGGACGGGAACTAAGGCTAGCAGGGCAACCAGTGGTAGCCTGTCACGTGTTCTTGGTGCTATAGCACGGGTAGCATCTAATTCCTCAGGGTATGGGAAATATTCTACTTTATAATAGATATTAGGACGTTTGAATAACACTAATCTGTCCTATTTATGTATTATTTAATTAATTATCCTTAGTAAATGTTCCCAGTAATTTAATAATTATATGAATAGAAATTTCCACGGACATCCTGATGTCAGGTGAGTTCTCATTATGTATTAAATAACTGGAGAAAATTCATGATATTGATTTAACTCCTTATTTTCAAGTTCCAGTTGATTTGCTAAGATAATTACTTAAAAATATAATTAATGGGAATTCATGTAATATTTTTACATCATTAGTTTTCTTAGTATGTCACAAAGATATTGATGTCTGGAAATTCTCATAAAAGTATATCAAAGTATTTTAATATATTTTTAGAAGTTGTCATTGTCTTATTTTCGAGTTTCTTGGTACTTTGAATTATATTTAATAAAAAATATGTATAACGGTTATTTAAGTATTTTTATATAATATTATTTACTTTTAGACTATTTACTATCGACAGGAACATTTATTACATATGTGGAATGTTCCCCTGTGGATTGTAGCATGTTTACGTGGTACCTAAGACTCTCAGGCTGCCTGTCACTCTGTCAACCCGTAGTCCTGCGGCTGCGTACTTGTCAGAGGCCTGGGGCTGCATACACAACCTTGAAGGAGTGACAGGGCTTTCTCTCAGACGCGCGCAGGTGCATTGGCTGCTGCGGCTGCGAGCAGGAATTGTGACAAAACACATTTCCATCTGTAACTCCTAAAATATACACAACACCTCAATTCTGACTGAATTTTAGTTGTGAAACCTATACATGACAATACGTGTGAAATATTTAATTGACCAAAAGCTCAATAGTGGAGCCATGGTATTTTGGTCTTTCTTTCCTTAATTATTCAAAAATATAAGGAGTTGGATTTCAAGGGTGGGGTCAGTGAGTGACCCTACCTAATTTTGGCTGGAAAATCCATTTCTGTAATAATATTAATGGTTTTCCTACTAATTCTTAGGTTAATTATATTATGATTATTTTTATGTTATTTTTGTTACTTATTGCAGCTTGCTCTGCAATAGTAGCAAGCTCACATGTAGTATATCATTCAGAAGATTACAAAATATCTATCAAAGCCAAGACTTGAACCTAAAGTCTTATGATCAATTAGGGGAAGGCCAAAATTGACAGATACGTGGCAAGAACCATCTCAGTTTGAGCTGGTTGAAAAACAACTCAAGGGATAAAAAAGAACTAGAAGGTCTCCAAACAAGAAAAGACAAAAGATTGTAAGTCTTTTCTTTTGAGATATTTTAATTTTTTGGTTTAATGAACTTAGTTACTAACTAATGATGAATTTTTAATCAAAGTTGGCAGAATCTGAATCTGAATTTCATAGTTTAGAGTAAGAGACTGAAAATGAATTGGGATCACTTCATTTGGAATCAGAATCCTCTTCAGAGGAAGAGAACATGCAGCAAAGCTCAACCAGAAGCTCATCTTTGGTGAGTTTTCATTTCATTGATCCAATTAAATAAATTAATACTAAGTTATTTTTCATGATAGGAACCAAACTTTAAATACCTCAATCAAATACCCAAGAAATTCCATAAGTTCTTGGGTCAGGTTTGGGATCCAATTGGAGATGGGAATTGCAGATTTAGAGTCATTTCTTAATCTCTTGGTTATGAAGAACATGGTTGTTTCAAAGTTAGGAAGGAAATCATTGAACATTAGAGAAAGATAAAGCATGCTAAATTAAGATGCTTGGTGTTGCAAAGGAGGTTAAAAAGATTAAACAAATACTTGATTTTTAAGACATCAATGAAAAACTTTCCTCCTCAAAATGGCTGGCTAAATTGGACATGGGTCAAATCATAGCAGACATATATTCCAAACCTATATTTTTCATTTCATTGGAGTCATGTGATACTTATACACCAATGAAAAATGGTTTTACTGATCAATCAGATCCAATTTTCATTTCCTTTGTACACAATAACCACTGGGTTCTATTAGTACTTGAGGGAGAAATGATTTCAATCCAGGCCATTGTAGCAAAACCACATTCCTTGATTTCTAAAAAAGCCTCTGGTTGGGTTGATCATCTCAAAGATCAACTGCAAATTTATTCTAGATTTTAATAGAATTTGACTTCATTTCATCATTGGGTTTAATATAAATTGTAATTCTAATGCAGCTAACAAGTTCTATTAATATAAAGGGTCATATCATTTTGAACATCATTATGTTGAGTGTTTTGAGTTAAAATCATTATATTGAGTGTTTTGAATGAGATTTCAATGGTAAGTCAGTTCAACTTGTGTTGGGCTGATTCCATCCCAAGCTTAACTTATGTTAAGCTTTAGATGGGATCAGCCTAACACAAGTTGAACTTGTTTTTTTTTTTGGTGTTTTTACTTTAGGGCTTTTCAAAAGTCTTGTATTTTTTTGGGCACCTTCACTTTAGGGCTTTTTAAAAGACTTTTATTTTTTGGGACACTTTCACTTTAGGGCTGAGAAAAAGACTTCTTTGATTTTTTAGTCCCTTTTACTTTAGGGCCAGTCAAGTTCAAATGACTTTAGGGCTTGTCAAGTTAGTTGTATTTTTTTTTTGGTGTCTTTTCTTTAGCGCTTGTCAAGTTACTTGTCTTTTTTTTGGTGTTTTTACTTTAGGGCTAGTCCAGTTACTTGTGTTTTTTTGGGTCTTTTTACTTTAGGGCTAGTCCATTGGATAGTACCAGTTTTTTTTTATTTTGATTTATTTATTTATTTTTTTGTTTTTTTTTAACCAAAAAATGAACATTCTTTGATTTTTTGTTTGATTTGTGTTTTTTTGGCTCTTTTTACTTTAGGGATAGTCCATTGGATAGTACCAGTTTTTTTTTTATTTTGATTTATTTATTTATTTATTTTGTTTTTTTTTTAACCAAAAAATGAACATTCTTTGATTTTGTGTTTGATTTCTGTTTTTTTGGAAGGTTTATTTAGTTTATGGGTTGTGTAAGTACCCTTTGATTCCTTTTCCTTCTTTTTTTTTTTTTTGCTCACCACGGTCCGGTGCTTTTTTGAATGGCACACAACTACATTTGAGCCATGTATAACTCCACACAGCTTGAATGTAGTGTAAAATATAAAAAGAGCTCAAGCTCTAATGAGATGAAAGGATTAAAGAATGAGTGAAAGGGTCTTGTAAAGTCAAGCGTAACGGACCTGAGATCAGGAGGAAAAGGAAACTCCGGTTGATGTGTTGGCTGAAAAGATGATGAATTCAACTTGAGAGCACTGGTGTTTATATAGACTAAATACACTATAGGCTGACAAGTGGTTGAGTACAAAATGAATAAGGTAAAATTAGCATAATCAGTTTAAGTGACATGGTAAATTCTATGACTAAAGAGTCTGATAGCCATGACTAAACAGTCTGGTAATCACAATACTACAACACAGCCCAGTTACATTTTACCTGTTGTTTTAGTACTTGAAGGTTAAAAATGATAAAATCAAATAAATCCAATCAATGGTACTCTGAACTCCAGTGAAAGTCACATAAATGAAAACTCAAACTCTAACACAACCACTTGACTTGCACTGGAGGAAGTTACCGTCCTAAAAAGGAATACAACTCTTTTTCTTCAATTAACATAATGTTCTACTAACTGTTGGAATAATTTCACATACAGGTTAGTGACTGATTAATAAGATGAGCTGAATGACTTGTAAACTTCCTGAGGCATATTTTAATACAACTGCTATCTTCAAAGTATAATTTCTACTATTTTCTGGAAAATTCTTCAGTTAAAAAGTGAATGACTTGTCAGATGTGTTGGATTTGTTCAAGGTTGGATTTGATTGTGTAGAATAAAATTGATTGATTTGGTTGTTTTTCGGAGTTGAGTACTGGAATGATTGTGAAAATTGATGGATGATTGATGAAGAAAATTAAGTGTAGGTAAAGTGTGAATGGAGCAGGCAAACTACAGACCAATCCTCCCAGGACT
This sequence comes from Puccinia polysora, assembly GCA_025617555.3. Taxonomy (NCBI): domain Eukaryota; kingdom Fungi; phylum Basidiomycota; class Pucciniomycetes; order Pucciniales; family Pucciniaceae; genus Puccinia; species Puccinia polysora. The sequence goes on from JAOOQA010000055.1 coordinate 296,158, forward strand.
GACTGACACAATCTTGAGGTTGATGGTGATCAGGTCAAGTTTGTGAATGCTGGATGAGTAGGATAGTTCAACAACTTTAAAGGCAAGGTAATGACCTGGAAACAGACTGAGTAGAGTGATTAAGTAGCTGGCAAAATTCAGACCTATCCTCCCAGGGGAAGCTGATATCAAGATGTTGAGATCAATGGTGATCAGGTTGTGAGACCAATCCTCCCAATACAATTCAAAAATATAATATCAGGGGTGCTGGTGATCCGGGAGCAACTGGTAGTGGTGGATGAAATTGATTCATGCTGACTCTTAGATGTCCGGGCCTTTTTAACTTTTAGCTCAGGGATAGACTCTTCTTCTTTTTCTTCTTCTTCTTTTTCTACCTCATCTCTTTCTACCTCATCATCTTTGTCATAGTCTTCTGGTTTGGTCAAATAGCTTTCCATAACCTCTTGTGGGCTTGTTGATTTGATATTTTTGGAAGTTGATGAATCGGTAGGGTGATGTTTATTTGAATGCTTGTGAGCGGTAGGTCAATTGAGGTGATACTTGGAAGATGAGTTGAAAATTGTCCTACAACAAGGTAAGGCGGTTGATGAAGGAGATCCAGGCAAAGATGGATTGGAGGTTTCCAATCAACGTTCATTAATGATCTTGAGGAATGAAAAACCAGCAGGAAGTGTGGAATCAATAGGCAGCTGGAATTCTTGAAAGTTTGATTTCTTAGAATTCAGTATTTCTAACGTCAACTTGGATTGTTTGATCTCATCTGGTTCTTCTGGTTCCATTTCATTGAGGATATCAAGATTGTAACAACATCTCAAGCTACTCCAAATCTTTTCCAATGGAATGACCATTTGAAGTTCTTGCTTGAGGTCTTTACACATCCCAACCATCAAAAAGTGTTGATTTTGACCTCTAGGGTGGTATCTGATGATGGAGAAAAAGAAAGCGGTCTCACCATCAGGGGTGGAAAGAATATCATCCATCTTGCAACCTGCGCAAGAGTTGCTATCCATTGATTGGCCTCCCACACGCTAACAAAAGGACAATTCAGTTCAAGACGGCTTGAGGAGGTGAGTCAAGTACTTCTTGAGATTCTAGGTTATCTTGATTGTTCAATCAGAGTTGATGGCTGATGCCTTCAAAGTAGATGGATAGGATGAGCATGAATGTCAATGACAAGGCTCATCCCCATCTCACCCCCTCGCCAAAAGAGTCAAAGACCAATTTCTGGATGAGACTATTGAAGGCAACCAGTTGAATAAAAGATTTTTGGCTCAGGTTGAGCATAGGCTTTTAACTGTGTAAGATATAAAAAGAGCTCAAGCTATAATGAGATGAAAGGATCAAAGAATGAGTGAAAGGGGCTTGTAATTTCAAGCGTAACGGAACTGAGATCAGGAGGAAAAGGATACTGCGGTTGATGTGTTGGCTGAACAGATGATGAATTCCACTTGAGAGAACTGGTTTTTATATAGACTAAATACACTATAGGCTGACAAGTGGTTGAGTACAAAATGAATAAGGTAAAATTAGCATAAGCAGTTTAAGTGACATGGTAAGTGAAATGCTATGACTAAAGAGTCTGATATCCATGACTAAACAGTCTGATAATCACAATACTACAACACAGCCCATTTACATTTTACCTGTTGTTTTAGTACTTGAAGGTTAACAATAATAAGATCAAATCAATCCAATCAATGGTACTCTGAACTCCAGTAAAATTCACATAAATGAAAACTCAAACTCTAACATGTAGCTGTGTGGAAGTCCACACAGCGGTGGACCAGGTTGGGTGGGCTGCACAATTCTGTGAGTCGTGGGAGGCTGTACACGGCTTGAATTTGACTGTTTTTGGTGCCACACATCCCATTTCAAACCGTGTGCATGGCTCAATGAGCCATGAATTTAACATTACCCTTTTTTTTAATTCAAAGTTTCATTGAGGTTGACTTCTTGAAATTCAGGTCCAGTTCTGATTGCCTAGCTGAGATGGACATGTTTCAATTCTTGAAAACCACTCAGATAAGCTCCTTGAATGGTAAATTTTTACATTTTTCATTTTTTTCTAGCTCTGGGGGATTTTTTGTGTCCTTGCAAGGTTTGGGGTCAGATTGTTTATTTGTTGGTTTGAGAGGAAGATCTTCAAATTTTTCTACAATCCATTTGAACAAGCGTGATTTTCCAAGCTTTTGGTCAGTTGAAGCCCTGGATCCATTAGATGGAAAAATCTTCTGAAAAAAATGAATTTCAAACAAAAAACCAGGAACAATAAAGAGTAAAATCATCATTTAAAATTTTGAAAAATTTACTCACCAACACTTTTTTGGTGACAAATCATGAAAAATTGGATTGAAACAGAAAAACCAAGACAATGATGTTGTTGACCATGGTCAACAGTTGAGGTAGCCCAACATTGGAATGGTCAAGATTAACCAGGATGATTCCCAGGCTTCATCTAGATTTTTTGAAGTATCTGGCTGCAGTTTCTTTGACAATCAGTCCCACAACTTTTGTCTACCCACTGTACAGTGGGTGGACAAAACTTGTCCCACTGTTTGGAGATGCTCAAGGTTGCAGGTGACTCCAATCCTAGAGTGTTGTTTGCACAAACCTGATCAACAATCCAATGTTTTCCAGAGTTGGGTTTTGGCTTCATGATATTTCCAATGTGATCTATCCAATCGGGTCATTCTCTGATTCTCTTCTACTTGATTTTGCTTTAAATTCATTTTTTTTGTTTGTGCTGATTTTATGGTCATCTGAGGTGTTTTTGTTCTTTCAGCCCAAATTTTCAAATAGATCCATGTCAAACAAAGTCAAGAAGAAGGAACTGTTGAATCAGTTGAAGGCAAGGATTGTAGGGATGTACAAAGGTGGAATGACCAGCAACAAGATCAGCAAGTATTTGGGCATCAATCATTACACCATCTACAGAATCATAAAACGTTACAAAAAACAAGGGACAATGAACAATCTAGGCCAATCAGGTTGACCATCCAAATTGACCAATCAAGATGTTTTCCAGTTCAGCCATGTCTTGAGAAGCAAGAGATAGACCAACCTCAACAAACTGGCCAACTCAATCACTACAAGTGTCTCAGCAAGGGCACTTCAACAATGTTCTTATCAACATGGCTATTGCTGCCAAGTTTCTACTCAAAAGCCATTCCTGAATAAGACCTACAAGATTTGATTTCTTCAATTTGCTTTTTCCCATCTCCACTGGACCATCAATGACTGGATGAGGGTAATATGGACCAAGGAATCTTCCTTTGAAGTTGGCAATAACACTCATCAAGTGAATGTCTGGAGACTCCCCCATGAAAAGTATGATTCAACATGCCTTGCCCCCACATTCAAGAGTGGTAAAACATTTATGATGATTTGGGGCGCTTTCATGGGTGAAAGCACCTCCCCAATTTTTTTCATGCCACCAAAAAAGAAAAACTGCAAAGGATTTCATTGAGATTGTTTTTGAAGGCGCTTTGGGACCTTGGATTTCAACAATCAACCATCAAGACACAATCTTAATGGAAGATGGTGCTGCTGTTCATAAGGCAAAAAACTGTGAACAGTGGCAAAAGGAGAAAGTATTCAAAAAACTCAAATGGCCAGCTCAATCACAAGACCTGAATCCCATTGAGAATGTTTGGTACAGATTGAAGAGAAATATTCCAAAACTTTATCAACCAACCAACCTGAATGAGATGTAGAATGCCCTCAAAAGTTCCTGGGATGATTTTTCAAAGCAGAGGCTCATTCATCTTTTTGAAAGCATGCCTCAAAAAATAAAAGCTGTTGTGAAAGCTGGTGGTGGGTCTACTTGTTGGTAGACCCTTAATATATATATATATATATATATATATATTTAGCTTTATCCTATCCCCAAAAGTCTCCTATCCATTCATTTTAAGCCTCATGAAAAATAAATGGTCCAGTTTTTTCATTTTTTTTTCTAGAACAACATAACCCAAAGGACAATTTACCCAATTTGGAGGCTTTATTTCATCATTATTATTATTATTTATTTATTTATTTTTGAACCGTGGACTTGTAATTTATAAGATTAACTGAAACATAATTACCAGGTATGAAATTATACAATCAACCATTTTCTTTTATTTTATTTTTTTTTTTTTTGGTTGGGAAAATGGTAAACAAAAACTAGTACACAAAAAAAAATCAATGAGTGGGACAACTTTTGTCACCCACACTGTACATACATGTCACTTCTACACCTAGAACAATAGGTTGTATCAGAGTTAGCAAACCTGCCATTAGAAACCCGCCATTTTTTTTTACCAAACCCGCCGTTTTTAATGGAAGGTTTCTGAAATAAACATACCCCCTAACTGGTGTATTTCAAAATGGTATTTTTCTTGAAAATGGTGGATTCCAAACATCAAACCTGCCATTTATGAATCATCATCCATCCACCATCCATCACATCCAAAACACCCATCCACGTCAGCAAATCCATAACAATCCCATCTCCATCACATCACACACATTTCATCTCCATTGCTTCATATCTCTATTGCTTCACATCTCCATCTTCACACAAATCCCATCATCATTGCATCAACCCACATTAAATTACCATCTTTCTAAACATGTCCCATCAAACTTCCCAGCAGGAGTTGAAAATGCAAAAAAGCTGACTGAACTTTTGTTAGTATTTGACTGCCATTCAGACTGCAATTCAGACTCCAATTTGGAATCAACTTGGTTTGCTTTGAATGCTCTATTACAAAAGAAATACATGGTTACAAAAAGACAAACTCTCCAAATCCCTATGTATGAAAGGCAAAAGCTTCATCTCCTCCCTGACTGAAGCTTCTAGCAACTGTTCCAAACTTTATTGCCTTCATTCATAAAACTTTTGGAGATGATTGAAGACCACCAAATCTTTCAGAACAATTCTTGGAATCATCCACGCAATCCAGATATCCAACTGGCTGTTTCTCTTTGTAGATTGGGATCAAATGCAAATGTGGCAGCAATACATCAATTAGAAAATCTATTCTCAGTTGTTTATGGAACCATTGACTCATACACCAAAAGAGTCATGATTGCTGTCCTATATTTCCATTGCTCAGTCCTTTTTTTGCCAACCAAAGAAGAACGCAAAACTAGATATCTCAAGTAATGGAGACTGAAGGCTTTCCTGGTTGCATTGGGTTTTTTGATGGAACCACCATTCCCTTGAGTCAAAAACCCAGGCTAGATGGCAACCACTATTTTGACTGGAAAAAATGGAAATTGATTCATTTCATTTCCAAATCCTTTTATAATAAACTGACCAACTCTGTTTTATTGGTTTGTATAGATACTTTGTGGCACTAAAACTTATTTGTGATAACAACAAGAAGTTCATATCCCTCCATGCTGGCATTCTGGGTTCTTGTCATGATTCATATGTTTTCAATCAGATGTGGATAGCCCAACAACCAGAGAACTGCTTTGAACAAGATCAATACCTTGTGGCCAATTCAGCTTATGCTAGTGGGAAATATTTGGTTCTAACATACCGGAATGTTTTGTCCAAAAATCAAGCAAAAAACAATTTCAACTATAATCTTGCCCAATCACAAGTTTGGATTGAGCATGCCATAGGAGTCCTGAAAGGAATATGGGCCAGCTTAAGGGAAATGTGAAACCAGATTCAAAACCCAAAAGACATGAAGTTCCTCATCAACTGGATTATCACTTGTGTAATCCTTCACAATCTTTTGGCTGACATCAAAGATGAATGGGACAAAATATTTGAAGAGGATATTCCTGATCCGCCTCAATTCATCCCTATCTAATCTTGTCCCTCATCTTCTTCTATGAGAGAACAGATTCTTCCTCTCACCCTTGCTCACTTTGATGAGTAATTTTTGATTTTGAATTAGTTAAAGAATACCTTCACCAATTTTTTTTGGTTTTGGTTGTTCACCCAAGATTCCTAGGCTGAGTTGGGGTTTTTTTTTTTCTCATTTGGTGGGGTTGAATTTGGCAAAACAGACTCAAAACTTCCACACCCCCCACCTCACCCTACCAAACCACCGGTCAAACCACCCACCTCATCCCACCAAACCACTGGGTGGTCCACTCCTTCTTCCTCCTCACCAACCACCTCCACCTCACCCATCACCTCCACCTCACCCACCACCTCCCCTCCTCCTTTGGTTAGAACCCCTGGTAAGCTTCCCCCCCTCCTCCTCATCCTCCCCATCATGCAATGCTCATCCTTTGATTCATCCACCTCCATCCCCCTTCAGGCCCCCCCACCCCCTTGGTTGATGCCCCAGGTAAGCTCCCCCCTCCCTCCTCCTCATTCCGCTTTTCCCTCCCTCTCACCCCCTCTCACTCCCTCCCACTCACTCACCAAAACCCCCCCCTCTCCCCCCTCCCTTGGTCTCCCTCCCATCTTGCTTGCCCCCCCCTTGCTCCTTGCTCCTCCTCCTCCTTGCCATCCCGCCCTTGCCCTCCCTTGCTTGGCCCTCAGCTTGCCGGCCCCCCCCCTTGCTCCTTGCTCCTCCTCCTCCTTGCCCTCCCTTGCTTGGCCCTCAACTTTCTGCCCCCCCCCCCTCTCGCTCCTTGCTCCTCCTCCTCCTCACCATCATTCCCTTGCCCTCCCTCACTTTTCCCTCAGCTTTCCAGCCCCCCCCCCCTTGCTCCTCCTTGCTGTCCCGCCCTTGCCCTCCCTTGCTTGGCCCTTGGCTTGCTGCCCCCCCCCCTTGCTCATCCTTGCCGGCCCTCCCTTGCCCCCCATTTTCTCCCTAGGCTTTCTGGCCCCGCCCCACACCTTGCTCTCATCTGCCACCCAACCCAAGGACCATCCCAAAGCCCAGCTTGATTGGCTTGCATCCTGGTATTTTTTTTTTTTTTTTTTTTTTTTTGGTAAGAAGCCCAGCCCAATTAGCTCATGCCCACACCCAGTAAATTTTTTTTTTTTTTTTTTTTTTTTTTTTTTTTTTTTTTGGTGATCATGTGACTGACATGGTTTTTTTTTTTTTTGTAAACCTTCTTTGACCCCTTTTCCTTCAATCCCATCCCTTCTCCCACCGCACTCACAATGTTATACTCCAAATTGAATCCATGTTTGATCCTCACCCCAAGCAGAGAATCTGCCTGGGAGGGAACAAGATGGAAGGAGATGAGGTGAAAAAAATAAAGAGAGGTGGCAAGCAGAGGGCTTTGAAGCAAAAGAGGGATCAAATGAGGGCATCAGAAATCTCTTTGGAACTTGTAGAGGAGGGCATCCATGGAAAGTTTGTATGGTCAGGATGGAAACTACAACCTTTGGATCTGTATCCTGCCATCACTGATGTAAAGAAAAAGAACTATTGAAAACCCTTGCCCACTGAGTTCAAAAATGCCAAGCAGACAATCAAGCAATTCCATTTCTTCAGCAATGGAAAAGGAATTGTTATCAATAAATCCAATCACAATGGTCTTGTTGCAATAATTGAATTTTTCCCATTGGAGAGACTTTCTGACCAAGAGAAGAAGGACATCAACTTTGTGACAACTTTCCTTCACCAGTCAAAAAAATTTGTCAACACTGTTGGTCCCTCAAGATCTTGGGGTGGAAAAATGTGGGCAATTGGATGGCAAAAATTGATGGAGCCCTTTGAGTTACTTGGAGGCTATGTGAAGCAATCATCTATTCAATCTTCCCCTCAAGATTATGCTCTTCTCAATCTTAAGGCAGACAAATTCTCTCAAATTTTAGGACAAATGTTTTCCAATTTGGAAAGACTTCCATTTGAATAAAATAGTGAAAAAATGAAGGACAACCGCATCCCCTCATTCTCATCACTCAAATTTGGTTCTCGGCCTACTCCCTTTGACTGCTATCCGCATGTCACTTTCACATCCAACTCTTTTTACAAATCACCTCACATTGACAAAGGTGACATCTCTGAGTATTCCTTTTTACTTTCAGTTCAAACCAAGAAATCAAATGGATGACTTATTGAAACTATGGATGAATATGAAGTATCAGACAGCCAATTTGTTTTTCCTGACTTTGGCTTTGGAATGGATTTCAAGCAAAAAGGTATATTGAAAATGGTTTGGGTAGCCAATAAGTACAAGTACTGTACTTTTCCTGCTGTGGAGACTGCCACTCATACACAAATGGCAATGTCAATGCAAATCAACAAAAAGACTCAAAACACTTGCAGGGACTTGGGGAATGGGAAAGTATACTCCAGGAAAAAAATATAAATAAAAAGAAAAAAAAAAAATATTTTTTTATTGGTGGGGTTAAAAATTGTCTTAAGGATTGTTGTCATCAAAAATAATTTTTTTTTTATATATATTTTTAAGTTTTTCATCAAAGAAAATATATTTGCAAACCCATAATTTGAGTAATCTACTTTAATTCATCTACTGTTCTACTGCTATCAATGTATGCCGCAGCCATTGACCACTTATCCTTTTTTTTTTCTTTTGCCATTTGTTCCCTCTCCATTTCCAGTTGTTCTTGCTGTCAATCCTTCTCCTTTTCCTCTTTTTGAAATTCTAGCTCAGCCTCTTTCAACTTCCACTTGGCATCCCATTTTTGTTGATGAGCCAGAATCTTGGCTTTCTGCTTTTGAAAGTCAATAGCCAGTTAACGATCCCACTTCTCCTTTTCAAACTTAAGTTTTTCAGATTCAATTTGCAATTTCACTGTTTTTCAGAGGGGAATAGGAATGAGCTTGATTTTGAAAGCAAGGAGAATCCAATGGGCTTACTTGAATCTTGCTTCTCCATGATCTCCTCAAAGCCCAAAAAATTTGAAGTGTTACTCCTCTTTTGAATGCTATAGGGGTTGATGTTGATGGAATTGGAGGCCTTTTGCTTTCCCTTTGCAGAGGAGGTTTGTGTTGAAACATCATTGCTCTCATTTGAAGGGGATGTGGGAGGCCCCATTGGCTTGAGTTTTTGGCCATTTAGGAATGCATGAGCCTGTTTCTTTTGAATCTAAATTAGTCAGGATTCACTAGACAGAAGAGAAAAGAACTTGGTTCCTTACTTGAGCAGATGTTGATGGCAATGGTGATACATGAATGACATCCTCCTCATTGGCCAATTTCTCCAGTTCTTCCACCCCAGGAAGAGAGCAATCAAAAGAAGTAAGTCAGGGATCCAAGTTTGGGTTTGACTCATCAATCAATGCAGAAGTAGATGTGATTGGAGCTGATTGTGTTTGAATATCCTCCTTGGCATTGGATGGGGGCCACTCAAAGGCAAAGGTTTCATCAAGGTCCTCATTGCTAGGTTGAGCATCCCCAGCCAAGTCCTCAGCATCAACTGAATCAGATTGTTGGGCATCAAAAGCTGCTAGAGGGGTGATGTTGGCCTTCTTTCGAAAGATTTGATCCATTTAAATATAAAAAGGAAAAATGGAGTCCAACTTATCAACCACCAAGTTGATTCCCTTGGCTTTATCAGAGTTGGTGATACCAAAGCCAGTGGAGATTGACATGGGGTGGGCCTTTTTGTACTTGGCTTGATAATTCTTGAATTTCTCCCTCATCTGTTTGGATGAGAGTTCCAGCCTAACTTTTGTTTTATTGTTGAGTTCATTGGCCATCAGGAGATAACCATTGACCTTAGAGGATGGAGGTTGGCCAACGTGTGTTTCATTGTTGGATCCAAAGCAAGCATTGTAGTTGGATGGAATTTTGAGCCAGTTTACCAGGATGATGTGATCAGCTCTCTTGAGCTGACTTGAGCCTTTGGAAGCTGATGGGGGAGGATTGTTGGATGTTGAGTTCCTGGGGGATGTTTGCTTTGGTCCATTGCATTGTTTAGTGGACTTGCAGGGGGGGGGGGGGGGATTGCTGAGGGGCCATTATGAGAGTGATGAAGCAAAGAGGATAGCAAGAGATGAGAGTGATGAAGTGACAAGAGGGATAAAGCAATGAGAGTTAGGATGTGATGAAAGCAATCAAGTGATGAGGGTGAGGGAGTGATGAGGATAGTGATGTGATGAGAGTTAGCTTTAGCTGGATGTGATGAAAGCAATAAAGTGAATGAGATTTAGCTGGATGTGATGAAAGTAATAAAGTGAATGAGATTTAGCTGGATGTGATGAAAGCAATAAAGTGAATGAGAGTGATGAAGTGATGAGGATAGTGATGAAGAGATGAAGAGTGATGAATCAAATTTTGTTCTGATGAGCTTGGAGGTAGAATTTTTCCAAGGTTGGAGGTGGAAAACCAGGGGTGTATGAAGTGGACAGGTGGTGGAAGCCTTTAAAAATACTTGACTTGAAAAAAAACCACTTATTTCCAGGTAACTCTGACATGTCTCATTGGAAATGAGTGAGTTTTTTTTTTTTTTTTTTTTTTTTTTATTTTTAATGGCGGGTTTGCTAATTAACTCTGATACACCCTAATTGGCAACACTAGCCGACAATACCCCGGCCGATCTGTCAAGTCGACCTGCTCCTCTACTGCAAGAACAAGACTCGGCAAGCATCCAAGACTTTCATCAGCGAAGACGAGTACCGCGCAACTGGATCGACCATCGGGCTGCTAGCTCACCCATCCTATCACATCACTCTGCCATCCATCAAGTAGCTGTTTCTTTTATCCCTTTTCCCTTCTCTTTCTGTCTTGGCGCTCACACCGATCCATCTAGAGGCTTATCTATCCTTCTTCCCTACTCGACTTGGTCATCATTCATGTATCTATACTGAAGTAGAACTTTTAGTTTGTGAGATTAAAAATTTATTAGGATCATGGATTCCAGCGTTGGATGTGAGCTGAGGACAAGTTGATGAGTGTTTTGGATCTTTTGATTTGTTCTTCTGGGTTGATCTAAAGATGAAAACCGTTTCGGATCAAACGATCAGATGGATTTGATGAAGTGATAATTGGGAGGTTCCATAAGCTGACGGGTTGGAGTCTAGTTTGAATCTACACTCTTAAATCTTAGATGACTTATGATCCTGGTAGGTATGATCATGTTGATCCGAGTCAGTGATCTTGTAGTTCACAGCTTAAATGCTCTCAGTATTTGTGTACTGCTGCTGCTGTGGATGTGATAGGTGTCTATGTATAGTTTGTCAAGTAATCTTCATCCCAACTTCCATCGACCTGGGCGAGGGATACTTCGATTGTCTCTCGAGTGAGATGTGATCAGTATCGATTCCTGGGTGTTAATTCTTCAGCTCTTAATGTTCCTCATCTCAGCTTTTTTATCCTCTCCCTCGGCTTCGATCGCTAATCCTCCTCGTCATCGTCAACTCTTCTCACTCGAGACTTCTCTGCTCGATATCCTCATATCACTTCAACTCCCTCTCTCTCTTCCCTTCCAATCAGCCTCCATCCAAACCTATCTAGGCTATAATATACTCACTCCTCATCTTTCCAATCTCCCTGCTCCATCGATATCCCCCTGGTTTCATCTCCTTCCTAGACCTTCGTCAAGTCGACCTACCTAAACCAGCCGAGGATGTCTCTGGCTAAAGTGCACTCCATCCTCCCAAGGATCCTCGAATTCTGCCAACGCTATCATCTCCAGTCCTCCGGCTCAGGATCCTCAACCCCAGCTGCCACCGACGATCACCATGATCTATCGTCCTTTCTAACCGATCTCCAGGCCATGATCCAGATCCTCAGCGACCCTCACTCCGATCCAACCGTTCAGTTCGCCAGTCTCTTAACCGCACTCCGCGTCTCCGGCCTCGATAGGAACCAAGAGGTCATCAATACCTTCGTCCAATCCATCTCCTCCCAGTGGAACCTCGGCTTCGGTCTCGTCGATCAACGTCCAGTCGCTCATGATCCTCACCTCGATCCAGTCTGTGATATCGTCGGAACCGGTGGAGATGGCTTCAACACCTTCAACGTTAGTACGACCGCCGCCATCGTCGCTGCTGCCGCTGGTGTCCGGGTCTCCAAAGTTGAGCTCCCATCGATCTCCCCGGTTCTATCCTTCCCAATTGCTTCCCCATCTCCCTAACCTCACTCCATCCTCCTCCTATCTTCCTAGCACGGTAATAGAGCCTCCTCATCCAACTCAGGCTCAGCCGACCTTATCATGGCTCTAGGAATCCCACTCGATCGTCTCGAAGCATCCCAAGTCGCTCAACTCATTCAGGACCCTGACTGTCATTTCAACTTTTTATTCTCAACCAAGTACTATCCCATCTTCGCCCGTCTGTCCCCGATCCGAAAGTCGCTCGGATTCCCTACGATCTTCAACCTCCTCGGCCCCCTCCTCAACCCAGCTCGTCCCGATCGGTTGATCATCGGCGTCTCCAACCCTTCTCTGGGTCCAACCTTCTGCAAAGCCCTCCAACTCACCGGAAGATCCCAATCTTGGGTCGTCTGTAGTCAGGAGGGACTCGATGAGATTAGTACGGCCGGCGAGACGTCCCTCTGGAGGCTCGCAGCCGATGGATCCATCATTCACGAGCTCATCTCACCCCAGGAGACCTTCGGATTACCCACTCATCCCATCGATCTCCTCACCGGTGAATCGGTCCAACACAACCTGACGATCTTCAAAGAGCTCTTCGATGCTGAGATCAAGACTCCCAAACATCAAGCCATCCTCGATTTCGTCCTCATGAACACCTCAGCCCTCTTAGTCTTAGCTGGCAAGACTCGTGACTTTAAGGATGGTGTCGCATTGGCTCGGCATACCCTCATGTCCGGTCAGGCCCGAAGACTGGTCGAGTCCTACCGGCAAAAAACTCTTGATTCGCTCGTTTCCCATCCTCCCGTTGACGATTCCGCCTAGACCACTCGATCGCTCGAACCAAAGTTGTACATCTATTCAATCCCTTGCCTTTGGGTCACCTAGAAAAATCAAACACTTGATTATTGAACAGTCAGAAAATGCTAGAAATGAAATAGAATCTCACGCACCAAACTTATCTGAATCCACTCAACGATCTGACTTTTCTTTCTCTAACCAAAAAAAAAAAAAAAAAGAACTTGAAAAATAAAAACTTGTGTTTTCAGATCCTCCTCCAGATGCCCTTGCTATACCTAATTGAGACCAAGGCAGAGCCCTATTACCCACCTACTGTATGATATACAAAATAAAATAAAAAACCTATTCAAAGACCCTTTTAGTGATTATTAGAAGCTATTATAATTATCATTATCATCACATCTGCATTTATGGATGATCTGTCCATACATTACTGTTTTCCTAGGACCTTGACCCCCCCCCCTCCAAAAAAAGAACTAGAAATAAAAGAGAAACAAAAAGGGTGGTGTTAAATTCACAACCCTGGGTAACAGGTGTGAAACAAGGTTCACAACCCATATGACTTGTGAACAGACGTTCACAAACTTGAAGAGTTGAAAACAGAATTGTTTATGTCTTATGCAACCCCCAGGGGGTTGTGGACTAAGCAACTCTTTTGGGTTGCAAACAAGTATTTGGCAACCCCTGGGGGGTTGCAGATGTCTTGAATGACACTTTGGCCCCATTTGGGGCAAAACAGCCCCAAATGGGCCATTTTAAGGGGTTATTAGGGGTACCTGGGCACCACACCCCTGGACCACATTTGAGTGCTGTCAACCCAAGTTTGGGGATGTTGCATGCATTGTGGGACTATTGGACCAGAAAGAGAAATGGCAAAGTGTCCAGCACATTCTGCCAATTGGCAAACCAAAGCCTTGTCACAAAGTGTACACACACAACACTTGCCCGTTGGATAATTTGATCCTTCTCAACCCAAGAGTGAGTACACTTTGCAGGTGTTGAAACGGTTGGATCAAATGATGAGTTAGTTGGCTTGGGATTTTTTTTTTTTTTTTTTTTTTTTTTTTTTTTTGATCATGGGAACAGTGGCAAGCCTGAGCCCCCCTGGTTTCAACATGGCTGCATGAGAGCACTTGATCAATAGTTCTGTTAACAAAGCTATGGCAGAAGCTAGGGATTCTGGTAGGGATTTGGAAAATAAAACATTGGAAGCACCAGTGGGATCCTCATCTAGGGTTTCCAATTGAGGAACCAGATGTCTGACTACTTGAATTGACTGTTGGGGGTGGGTCACATTTCATATGCCATTGAATCAATTTGGATTGATTGATATACCAATCTAACTATGTAACTATGTAACTATGAGGTGCCCAATCCCCTTGACCCTCCTCCTGTGAGAGTCTTTCCTAGTAGGAAAGAATCAGGATTATTTTGCCAAAGATGGGCCTCCATGCATGGCTACACTCTGACAACATTTGAGTTGAAGAGAGACAAATATGTAGACCTAGCATGCAATAGGCATGGAAGATACAAAGCGCCGTTTCTCAAAAAACCACAAAGGCAGGCTCATACAAGGAAGGTTGGCTGTCAATTCATGATCTGTGTAAGTTGGACAGTAGCAGATCCCACATGGGCAACATAATCATCAACCATCTGAAAAGCCATCAGTGCATCCTCAACTGAGGAGAATCTCTGGTGTTAAGGAAGGCATTAAAGATGGGCTCAATAAAATTCAACTCAAAAGGAAATTGAGAAAGATTGGAGGATATGTTGACTATAACCCTTCAAGTTTAGTAAGTTGGCTTGTTGAATTGTGAGATTGTTTGAATTGCTTTTTGATTGATGATTCCTATTTGATTGATGGTTCCTGGATGGGCTTAAAAATGAGTGATGTTTATGATTTTTGAAAGGTTGAAACTGATCCAATGCTTGACTCTTCTAAATTATTCTAAAATCTCAGTTAAATTGTTATGGGATTAACTGAAGAAGTTAAATTGAAGCTTTTAGAGTCCTTGGTCAAGCACCCAAAAGATTTTGTTGCTAGGACAAGGCTCAAGCCACTAGGATTATGGTACAGCTGGGGTCAACCCAAATTGAAAGACACCTTTCATGAACATTTAAGATTTGAACTTGTTGAAAGGAAACTTAAGAGGTAAAGGTAGGTTAGAAGGACACCAAAAAGACTGAAAATTTTAAGTCTTTTATTTTTACAAGTTTTATTGTTAAGTTTTCATGAACTGATGGAGAAATGATGTTCATAGTCAAATTTGAGCTCAGGATCTAAAGTTCAAATTTCAGAGGAAGAGACTGAAATTGAATGAGGCTGCCTTCATTTGGAATCAGAATCCTTTTCTGAGGAAGAAGGAGAAGTGGAGAAGTCCACCAGAAGCTCATCTTGGATGAGTATTGATTTCATTCATGTGATTAGAATGTTGGCTGATTGAGTTTTGATCATAGGAACCAAAATTGAAATACCTCAATCAAATACCTGAGAACTTACATAAGTTCTTGGGTGAGGTTTTGGGACCCTGTTGGTGATGGGAATTTTGGATTGAGAGTGATTTCAAAATCACTTGGTTATGATTAAAATGGATGGTTTAAAGTGTGAAGGGAAACGATAGAAACATTGGGGAAAAATAAGGTTTTCTATTATAAGATACTTGGGGGTATCAATAAGTTTGAAAAGATTTTAAAAAGGAATTGATGTTAAAGAAATCAATGAAACAATTCCATCTTTAAAATGGCTTGCAAAGTTAGATATGGGTCAAATAATAGCAGGCACCTATGGAAGGTAAATTTGTTTCATTTCCTTGGCTTCAAGTTTTACTTAAAATCCTATGAAAATGGGTGTAAAAGAACCATCAGATGCCATCTTTATTTGCTTTGTTAATTATAACCACTGGGTTCATCTATTAATTGAGAGAGATGTGATTCCAATCGCCCCCATTGTGGAAAAACTTTCTTCTTGAATTCAAATAAAGCTTCTAATTGGTTTGATCACCTCAAAGATCAACTGCATAGGTATTTTAACTTATAAAAATCATATCATTTCATCATTTGGGTTTGGTATGACATGTACTTCTGATGATGATCTTGCACTTTTATTAATATAAAAAGTTATCATATTTTGAACATCATTATGCTGAGTGTTATGATTTAACATGATTGTCTTGAGTATTTTGAATGAGAATTTATTGGTAATTCAGTTCAACTTAAGTTGGGCTGATCCCATGATAAGGATTATTTTTACTTCTCATGATGGGATCAACTTAACACAAGATGAACTTGTTTTTTTTTTTGGTTTATTTACTTTAGGGAAAATCCATTGAGGTGGACTTGTATCAAGTCCAACTCAATGGAAAAACTCCATTTTTTTGGGGGGTTGATTTAGTTTTGTGCTAGTTTAATGAAATAGGTTAAACTTGTGTTGGGCTGATCCCATCATCAGAAGTCTTTTTAATTCTTATGATGTGATCAGATTAACAAAATTTGATCATGTTTTTTTTTTTCAGTTTTTAATTTAGGGCAAGTCCATTGAGGTGGACTTACATTCCTCTTTTTTTGAAGGTTGATTGATTGAGTTGATGAAATGATAAAATGGGATATGTATTAAAATTATTTTGTTTAATATAATTTAGTTGAATTTTGTTTTGATTAAATTCAATTTATTTTTTAATATAAAATAAAAATGTCTGAATTTTATTGTATTTTATTAAATATTATATTGCATTGTATTTCATTCTAGGGCTGTGTTTTATGTGCATTGTTCCTTTTTATTTTTCCGTTTCTTTATTTTTTTTTGGGCACAATTCTTTTGAGTTTTTTGGAATTTTTAATTGTTTGTATTTATTTTTTCATAGGTTCATGAATATGCATTCAAGGCCCTGGAGATGTGAAATATTCACCATTTTAATTTTTTTTATTTTTATTTTCTTAATTTGTTTTTTCAATTCTTTTGATTTTTTTAAAAAACTTTTTTTTGGTGTTTTTGTTTTTGTTTTGTTTTTTTTCAATTTTTTTTTATTTCAATTTATTTTTATTATTTGAATATTTGAATTTTAATTTTAATTTTTTTTTCTCACAACCCTGGAGTTGTGAACAAGTTGTGAATGGCTGTTCAAAACTCAGATGGGTTGCAAACAGCTGTTTACAAACCATTTCAAGTTGTGGAATTTCCCACAAAATCCATTTTGGGTCATGAAAAGGTTGTGTTGGGTTTAAAATTTAACACTGCCTAATAAGAATTTACCTCTTTCTGAGGACAAGTACATACATACAACAAAAACAAAGTGAACATGATTAAAGAAAATATATATCAGATGAGCATCTACTGAGATGTGATGATTAAAATCAGGGTTGAAATCTGGATCCTATAAAGCTTGCTTGGGTTGCAAACCAACCCAAATAATAATTATTTTTTTTTTCAAAAAAAAAATGAAATTTATATCAAGCCTGCAAGGTGCTCACCAAAGCCAAACATGGTGGTGCCTGGCCAAAGTTGACATTGGGCAAATTTAGTTTGCAGAGGCCCTAAAAACTGGACTGGATGTCATCTCCAAGAAAACTCAATGAATTCAAAGAGAGAGAGAGAGTGTGTGGTGGGGGGGAAGTACTAGAAGATGGACATGATGATTGGAATTGAATGAGAGTACCAAAAAGAAAGAAAGATAGAGATAGGGTGAAATTTTAAGAGCAGGGAGAGATGAGTGAAACACAGTGTAAATTCCAGGGTGGATGAGATTAGTTTCAAGGGTATTTGTAGTAGTAGGGGGAGGAGGAGTCCTGGGTACTTGATGGGAGTAGATCATGAAGTGGTTCAAGTCAGACTTAGTTGGTCATCAAAGGTTTGAGAAAGACTTCCTCCTCCTGGGTTGGATTGATCACCAATTCTATCATTGTTTGAGTTGGTCTTTTGGATCCTCACAAGGTCTTGCTTCATAAATCCCAAAGAAGAAACAAAAAAATAAACAAATTAAAAGAATCAGGTTAATAAAAATATGATTGAAGCATTCAGGAATCACACTAAGAATATAATTTCTGGATTGGGAGTTGTGAAAGGTTTCTAGATATGCTCATCTACCCACTCAAACAAAACAAAACCCAAAACAATCCAAAAAACAATATTGGGACCACCAATGAATTTCATCCTTTTCCCTCTTAGGCTTCCTCAATAGGTAAAGGGTACCTCAGTGAAAAAGAAAGAAAGATAGAATCACTATACTGCATGGTTGTACATGTTCTATTTAGGGAAAGTATCTCAGGTATGAGTTTGGAGCTTGAGTGTTTTATATGCAGTTTAGGATTGATTATCAAATTAATATTTTTGTTCAAAGATTTCCAGGCACACATACATGCATAGCCAAGATAGCTGATTCAATGCTTTTCTGAGGTCTGCAAGAATATATCTGAACTGTGTTTGTACCTGACCAATGTGATTTATGTCTAATTACCTGAAGCTGAGCTAAATTTGTTTCTGTAACCACATCATTTTTTCATAGAATTCTGATAAATCTGTTTTAATAATCAATTCTCCATTTCAACAAAACATACAAATTAATCTGAAGATGGTCAAAGATTTCATGGATCAAAACCAGGAAATATTGATCAGTAAGTGTTGCATTTCTACCCCAAATACTGAGAGGGAAAAGGATTAAGTGGAAGTGGGGGCCAATGAGAGGGAACTACACAGCAAGAAATCTCAAAGTATGTAAGGTTATACTTCAAATTTTGAATTAATGTTCAAACTAAAACAAAAGGTGAGAGAGAAAAATTTTGAAGAGGAAAATCAGGAAAAGCTGTATTTAAAGACTTGGAATCAGAAAGAATTCAAGAAAATATGAAATGAAATAACTGAGGAAAGCATCAGCATTTTAAGGTCTTTGAATTTTGAGGTAATCTAAACCATGATAGGGATGACTAGAAAAAACCTGATAGATGTCCTCTCTAGCTAGGGTTATCAAGGATGCAGTGAGTATATGGATATTCAGGGCTAAATGAAACAATCAAATCTGAGGTGCAAGAAAGGTATGACAGAATCCAATGCAAACAAAAATGAAATACAAATGGCAGAATAACAAATTTTCTTAAGGTGACAAAAGCAGACTGAGTCTTGGTAATGTGAAAGGTGTGGAACAGTTGAAAAGTAAATAGATGATTGAATGTAAAAGGTGTTAACTTAATGATTGAAAATGAATGGAATTGTATTGAAAATTGCAGCTAGGCTTGTGCAAGTTCCATGGCTGGACAGAGATGGAAATTCAAGGGTGCAAACCCAATTTTAACTTGAATAAGAACCAGTTTAGATGTTACCGCAAAGTAAAAGTTCAATTGTGATTGATGAATGAGTTACTGGTGTTGGAAGGTCCCTTGTTAGTGTCAAAAGTAGTTGAAGATTGCATTTGGTTTTTAGATTGATTTGGTGTCAAAATGTTTGGCTGAGATATATGATACTGAGGAAAGGGGAATATGTTGAAGCACTGAGGAAAAATTTCATTGAATTTTGGAGAATGAAAGGAGGGTAGATTAAATACTTAATCCCCCCAAAAAAGGGTGATGCTAAATTCACAACTCCAAGTTGTGTGGGAGTTGTGTAGGGCCCTTCATGGCCCAATGGACGCATGGGGGCCCATACATGCGTGTGGGCAAAAAAACGCTTCTAGACATGCCCAAGGGGTTGTCTCCAACATGCGCAACCCCCAGGTGGCCATATGCACCCCATAAATGGCAGTTTTGATCTGTGTTTGGGGGTAGGCGGGCCCCCAGGGGTTTTGCCAAACTTTTTGGGTCCCCCTGGATCACATTTGGGTTCCATCAACCCAAATTTGGGATCAATGCATACTATGTGGGACTTTTGGACCACAACTAGCAATCCCCATGTGGAATCAAAGTGATTATAAAGTGAAATAAATTGAATCTGTACGCCAAATCATTGAAACTAAAGGGAAACTAAAAATAAAACATCCCACAAAATTGATCTTTCTCATATTGAAAGTGAGAAAACTTGGTAGTTTTTAAATTGAAATTTGGATTGAATACTGAAGTAGCATTTCATTTTTTTTGCATTATGGGAGCAGTGGCAACCCCTCCTTTTAACATGGCTGCGTTCAAAGAATGAATTGGTGCAATGAACAAAGCTGTGGAAAAGAAGAATTAAGGTAATGAATCATTGGAAGCCCCAATTGCATCCTCATCAAGGGTGGCAATTGAGGAACAAATTGTTTCACAAATGGACATGACCTCTGGTGGTGAGTAACATTTTATGTTACTGTTCTTTGCCGTATTTAATTTGATTGAAACTGATGGAGTGCATGCCATCAATATAAATATGTAAATATGACAGATACACTTGCCCCACATCCTGTGAGAGCTTTTACTACTAGGGAAGAGGCACAAACATATTATCAAACATGGGCAATGAAGCATGGTTACACTTTAACAGTTTTCAACTCAAAGCATGATGAATATGTGGATTTAGCCTGTGATAGACATGCTTTGTACTTTGGGAAATTTCTCACCAAATGGTAAAGGAAAACTCACACAAGGAAGTTTGGGTGCAAGCTTTTAATCTGTGCTAGTCACACAAAGGTGGATCCCTTGTGGAAAATCTCCTACAAGAATGATCAACATAACCATGAACCATCTCCACACCCCTCAGTGCATCCTCACCTGAGGAGAATCTCTGGGATAGCCTTAGAAAATATAAAAGAAGGCATGAATGATGGGCTCAATACACTTGGACTCAAAAGGAAATTGAGCAAGATTAATGGTGGCAAATATATTGATGACCAAACAATCTATAACACTAAGTGTAAAGTGTTGCTCAAAGAACTGAAGGGAAAAAGTGTTATGGAGGTCCTGTTTGAACAACTCCGTAATTCAGGTTGGGTTCATTGAGAAAAATTCAGTGGAGAGGGTCACTTGGAGGCCCTATTCTTGGCTCACCCAGAGTCATTCAAGCTTTGAAATAAATTCCATCATATAGCTATGATGGATTGTACTTATAAGACAAATAGGTACAACATTCCCCTATTGCATTTTGTAGGAATTACTTTCAACCAGAAAGCTTTCACAAAAGCTCTTGTTTTTATAACTAGAGAAACCTTTGGGTTCTACAGTTGGTCTGTAAATGCACTAAAGGAGTTGGCTTATGATCCTGAGAGACTTCCCAAAGTCTTTGTGACGGACCATGAAAAAGCTTTGATATGTGCTTGAGAATAAATATTCCCTGAGTCAACAAGACAGTGCTGTCAATGGCACTTTTCTAAAAATATACAAGGAAACTGTAAAGTGGGCTTTAATAATGAAGTTGAAGGGTGGCAAAGCTTTATGTCTCTGTGGGCTAAGTATGGGGCCTCAAAAATCAAGGAGGAGGCAGAGGTCAATGATGCAGAATATAGAGTAAGTGCCAAATCACTGCCTCTACTGTTAATCTTCCTAGTTTTGGGTTGCTTACATTATGACTTGTACAGAGTGTTTTTTGGAATACTGTGAGGATGTAATCAAGTATATGGATCATAACACCTTCTGTATCAAAGAGAAATTTGTAATGGCTTGGACTTGCAAAAACCCAGACTTTGGAAGTCAAAAAATGTATTGGGTTGAAGAGGCCCATGCTACTCTCAAATAATTCCTTCCAAACTTGTCAGGAAACATGTTGGATGTTTGGAGAAACCTAGAGGGCACAGTTTCCAATCAAATTAAATTGGTTCAGGCTGCACTTTACCACTCTCAAATAAAGATTGGAATAGTTCTTCCTACTGAACTCTTACCATTGGGATACAAGGTGTCTTTACAAGCAATCAAACTTGTTGGGGAATAATTAGAGAAGTTAAAGCGGAACCATGATGGGGAATGTGAGAAATTGGATTGACAGCCTAGACCAAACTGTATTTCATAAGGTGATAAATATGGGTAATAATAGGTTTGAGCAAACACACATGAGCCAGTAGATAAAAATAACCAACAGAGGAACAAGCTGGCTGAGACAAGCAAGTCTTATATAGGGTAATTGAGAAAGAGTGACTTGATGAGAAACAGCCAGGTGAAGTAACAGAATCAGTTCAGGAAAAACAGATCAATGAATAGAGAACTGACAACACCATAGTAAGTTCCTGCACTGATTGATGAGTTGCCAGGTAAAGTTCTCACCATGAACAGACTGTTCACTTTTCTTAATGGTTTGATGTGTTGGAAAGAGATAGGTTTGAAGATTGGTCTCAAACAGTAGGTTGAATTGATTGGTTGACTTTGAGTTATTGGTTGTGTGGAGGGATGATAGTGATTGAATGGAATGACCAATTTGATTTGTTGATTGGATGAGGAGATATTTGTTCACAAGGTTTGCCCTGGAGGTTCTGAGCTTTCACATTTATGGAGACCAGCAGATTCTTGAGACCGCAAGTGTGAGAGTGACAAAAGTGCACGCAAAAATTGCGCACAGGATTGAATATAAGTACTGTGCCCAAGTGTGTTTTAAAACAAGAGCAAAAAGGAGTGTACTTTTATAAGTATAGTATGGGAAGGAAAAGAAAGAAATGAGAAAATGAAAACAAGAAAATAAGGAAACATGAGATTTGAGAGAGTCAGAACATCAACACGCCCCCTCAACTTGGAGATCAGTGGAAGAGAGAGCTGAAGGCATTTACAAGCCTTGTGACTGAAGTTTTGTTGGCCACTTTTGTGAGAGAATTGGCAGTCATTGAATGTGACAGGATTGACTTAACTTCAATGAGGCCATGGTTGAAGTTGTCACAAAGGCTTTTGGTTTTAATGTCAATGTGTTTTGCTTTGGAGTTAGAACCAAATTTTTTGATCTTATTGTCAAGTCCCTTATTTTTAATCAGGTGAAATGGGCATTTGAACAAACATTTATAAATATTTTTGATGAGCTTTTGGAGCCAAATTGCCTTAAGGTGGCAGCTTGAAAATGCCACGCATTTGGATTTGGTTGAGGAGTTCATTATGGATTGCTGACGCCTGCTATTCCAGTATAGAGGACTGCCTTTGAAGTAACAGATGAAGCCCCTCTGCAAGACCCTTGAGTCAGGATTTTCCACCCACGTGGCATTGCTGAAGCACACGGACCACAATCAATTTCCAATTGAATTGTGTGCTTCAGCAATGCCATGTGGAGGTCATGTCTTTTGTGTTATTCAAATACCTCCAGACATGCATTACTTGTTTCCAGTGATTGATACCTGGTTCTTCACAGTGCCTCCCCAGGCTTGAAACAAAAAGCTGATATCAGGCCTGGCAAGTCCAGCTATGAAATTCAGTTGACCAAAGGGAGAACAATAGTTGACATTTAGAGCAAGAAACTGGTCTTGATACTCTTTTTTGGCCATACCAAGATGGAGACCGGGGGTCAGAAGAGTTGATACCGGCCAACTTTGTTGAATGTTGAGTTCTGCAATTCCTTTCTTGATGTGCAGCAGTAGGGACAGATGGATCAGGCCATCTTTTCTTTCTATCTTCATCCCAAGGATAGTGTTTGGTCTATGCGCCAAAGAGTGTTTGAACTTGAGAAGAAATTTATCCTTGAATTGATTGAATTTCCGTGCAACTAGAATATTTTTGATGTGGAAAATACAAGACTTGTCTTGTCATCCCCAATGTACAATCATGGATTGCACACCGACTCTTGGAAGCCCTGGGCTTTGATCCCCTTGCTCAGCATTTGGTACCAGTTGCTTGGTGCTTGTTTCAGTCTGTACAGTGACTTCTTGAGCCTCAGGTACTTGGAGGACCAACCACAGCCCACGGGAGTGTTGATAAAGACCTGTTTGTCCAGTTTGGAGTGCAGAAACACCCCCTTCACATCAAACTGGAGCATGTCCAGGTTTCAATCAGCTACATACGTCAGAAATTCTCTTAAAGACGCTACCTTCCCAGTGGGTGCTTAGGTCTCCAGATATTCCAGCCACTACCGTTGGTTGAACACTTGCAGGCATATTCTAGTCTTGAGGATTGGGGCTTCACCATGGTCATTGTGCTTGACCTTGAACAGGGGGACCATGTTGAGAGGGTTTGTGACAAATTTCTCATCAACCTCTTCCCAAACATCCTGGTCCTCAATTGTCTTGAACTCCTTCAGGGCTGACTCTTTCCATCCTGGGGTGGTCATAGCCTTGGAAAGTAAGGATGGAAGTGATTTGGAGATGAATCCATAGCGGTCTGGTTTGGACAAGGTGCCTCTGTTTCTCAGATTTGGCCTAAGGTTTTCCTCAACAACCAAGTTTGAATCTGAGAGTATGTCAGAGTCATTTTCATTGGGTTCTGCTTTGATAGCAGGCAAGTCTGGAGAAGGGTTATCAGTTGCAACAGGAAGGAGTGCCGCTGAGCTAGGGGCTTGATCTGCATTTGAGAGGGTGGTTTGATTGTTGCTGGTGGAGTCATCTATATGGAGGATTGGTGTTGGTTCTTGATTATTGAACTTAACATGTTTAGTGTCAACTATCCTGCTCGTCAATGTGATAATCTTGTAAGAAAGTAGCAATGGGTTGAAGCCCAAAAGTACTCTGGGAGCTACTTTCTCACTGAGTTTAGATTTGACATTGATGTTGTTAATCTTGTAGGTCAGACTAGAGCCAATGGGTTTGATGTAACCTTCCAGCAGTTGTTTTTTGTGCATTTTATTTAAGGGGGAGTCCTCTCCTTTCTCTCTCAGAAACTGATTCAGCATGAGGCAGCAGCCTTTTACCACCTCATGCCAACATGATTTTGGAATGCTTGAGTCTGAAAAAGTAGCTCAAACAGCTTCCATCATGGTTATATTTGCCCTTTCCGCTCAGCCATTGTGTGGGAAATGGTAGGGTTCACTCAGAATTTGATTGATGTGATGGGTCCTGTAGTAGTCTTGAAGTTTCCAATTCAAAAATTTGCCACCACCATCCAAGCAAAATTTGTTGGTTTATCAATTGGATTTTCTGTGTTGATTTTATATCACAAAGATAAGAGTGTCCGCCATGTCACTCTTGGATCTGAGTGGAAAACCCGCCAAGTACCCAGAGTGTGAATTTATGAGTTTGAGAAAATATTGGAATCCTCCTTTTGAAGTGGGATTGATGGGCCAAATGAGGTCCAGATGAATCTTTTCAAAGCAGCTTTGAGAAATTTCTTTCTGGTGAGTGAATGGTGCACAGGTTATCTTGGCTTTTTCACAACTGAGACATTCTGACAAGTTTTTTTGCAATTTGGTGAGATTGAAATTTAGAAACTTCTCCTTTTTCAATAGACTGGAATGACCCAACAATTTGTGGATGGCAGATAGTTCAATATTTGAGTAGTAGGAGTTGTTTGTGTTATTGGCCATGTCAATTACAAATATGTTGTTGATGATGGAAACAGAGAGGAATGCTGAAACATTCGTGGCGAGCTAAAAGGTGTGGGGATCTGGACTTCAATTTACTTGAAGACTAGCTCCTTGAATCATGAGTGCTCCTAACAAGATCAGATTTAACGTTGACTTGGGTACCCAGGAAACATTGGACAGGATTAGGTTAACATCCTTTGTGGCCAGTGCAACTTTGCCACTTCCTTCAATCATGATGGCAGCATCCTTTTTTCTGGTCTTTATTATTTTGGTTCCATTGCCTTTTTTAAGAGTGGTGAAAGAGTCCCAAGTGATAATCATATGAATCAAGCAGCAGGAGTCTAATATGAAGCACCAATGATCAATTGGTTCTGTTGACACATTTGAGCTGAGTCTGCAGAAAAAGTTATAGAAATGTGCCTCATCTTTAGCTTTTGGTTTGCCTTTCTTTTGTCCTTGGTTGTGAGCATTTGGAGGCTTGAGATTGGGAAATTCAAACCAACATGAGCGGGCTGAATGCAAGGTTACCTCCGGGTTGTGCTTCCCATTTTTGCATTGCAGTCCCCTGTAAAGTGCAACATTCACAGGCTCAGGGCATTCTCCTTTGGCAATTGACTTGTTTTTATTTTGAATCAGATGGTTGAGAACAACATCAACTTTCCTGTTGGTGGTTGAGTGCATGGTTTGTGACTTCATATGTTGCATTGATGAGGGAAACTTCAAGAGGACAAGATAAGCAATGATGTCTGAAGGGAGTTCAATCCCAACATTGGTAATTTTCTTAAGATATTTTTTTACCGTGGTTACAAATGCCTTGATCTTGCTTTCCATCAATAGATGCAAGAAGCCGTTGAAGACACAAGCTCTATTTGCAGATTGGGATGACACAAAATGCTCTTGAGTTGAAATCCAAATTAGTTTTGCTTCATCCTTGTTGGTGTTGTTGATGATATTGTTGTAGCAGTTTGTGTTGAGTTTGGCAAGGATATGGGCAACCAATGCCTTTTTTGTGTCCTTGTCCAGACAGGTTGAGCCATCCACAGTCATGATATCAAATATTCCATTTAGTTTGAAGAGTTTTTGGAACTTCTTCCTCCACATGCTGTAATTATTGGCAGTCAGTAGAGGCGTGGATTCAAAGAAAGATTTGATAGCTAGGGATTTGTAGTTGGTGGAGTTCCCCCCTGTTCCTGGCATGGATGAGGTTCCCAGTTGATCCATTGTCACAATTGGCGAAGGCTTTTAACCATGTAAGAAATTGGATTGACAGCCTAGACCATACTGTATTTAATAAGGTGATGAATATGGGTAAGAATAGGTTTGAGCAAGCAAACATGAGCCAGTAGATAAAAATAACCAGCAGAGGAAAAAGGTGGCTGAGAAAAGCAAGTATTATATAGGGTAATTGAGAAAGGTTGACTTGATGAGAAACAGCAAGGTGAAGTAACAGAACCAGGCAAGCACAAACAGATCAATTAATAGAGAACTGAGAACAACATAGTAAGTTCCTGAACTGATTGATGAGTCGCCAGGTAAATTTCTCACCATGAAAAGACTGGTTGCTTGTCTTAAAGTTTTGATGTGTTCAACAGAGATAGGTTTGAAGATTGAACTGATGAGAAGATTGGTCTCAAACAGTAGGTTGAATTGATGAGTTGATTTTGAGTTATTGGTTTTGTGGAGGGATGATAGTGATTGAATTGAATGACCAATTTGAGTTGTCAATTGGATGAGGAGATATTTGTTGACAAGTTTTGCGCTGGAGGTCCTGAGCTTTTGCGGTTGCGGAGACCAGTGGATTCTTGAGACTGCAAGTGTGAGAGTGGGAACAGCGTGCGCAAACATTGCATGTGGGATTGAATATAAGTACTGCGCGCAAGTGGGTTTTCCAACAAGAGCAAAAAGGAGTGTACTTTTATAAGTATAGTATGGGAAGGAAAAGAAAGCAATGAGAAAATGAAATCAAGAAAATAAGGAGACATGAGATTTGAGAGATTCAGAACATCAACAGGGAAGTGTGCACCAAGTCATACTCAATGACTATGGGTTTGCCCTGTTCCCAACAAATAGGGGACCTACTAGCCTCAAGAGGCTCTGTTGTACCTGAAGATGTTCATCCTTAGTGGAGGTTGGATTATGAACCTTGCAGTTCTAGTTCTGTAATTTGGTTTAAGTTGGATTGTTCAAATCACTTTGTGATTAATTGTTTTTTGATAAAAGCTTTTTGAATGATGATTCCTACTTGACTAAAATGATGATTCCTACTTGACTAAAATGATTACTCCTACTTGACTAATATTTGATCCTTTTGAATTTTTAAAGTTCAATGTTGATGAACTGCTCAACAATTCTCAGTTACATGATAAGCTCAATGCAATGATCTTGAATCATACTGATCAAGATTATTGCGGGCTGTTGAAGCACTTGATTAAGGAGATGGCCAATTATTTACCACAGCCAAAACTTGAACCTAGTCTTGCAATCAAGCAGAGGACATCCAAAATTGACAGACACCCAGCAAGATCCTTCTCCATTTGAAAAAATTGAAAAGGAACTTAAGTGTGCAAAGAGAAGTAGAAGGGCACCACAGAAGAAAAGACAAATGATTTTAAGTATTTTCTTTTGTGAAAGGTTCATTTTTTTTTTTTTAATGAACTGGTTGAGAAATGTTTGTATTGAAAGTCAGGATCTCCATCTTAATTTCATAGTTCAGTGGAAGAGACTGAACGCTCATCAGGTTTGGTGCCATCGGAATCCAATTCCTTTTCAAAGGATGATACAGATGCAATGGAGGAGTAAAACAGAAGCTCATCTTTGGTGAGTGGTGATTCCTTTAATGAGGTTAGAATTTTGGCTGACTACTTTTTGATTTTAGGAAGTAAATTACCTTTATCAAATACCTGAGAAATTACATAAGTTCTTGGGTGAGGTTTGGGACCCAGTTGGTGATGGAAATTGTGGTTTTAGAGTTGTTGCTAAATCACTTGGGTATGATAAGGATGGATGGTTTAAATTTCAGAAAGAAATGCTTGGAAAATTGAGGAAAAATAACGGGTGCTATTCTAAGATCCTTGGCAGCAGTAAAGATGTTGGAAAGATAGGACAAAGATTTGATATCAATGACATCAATGAAAAGATTCACTCTTCAAAATGGCTTTCAAAGCCTGAAATGGGTCAAATAATAGCTGATACTTATGGAAGACCAATATGCTTCATTTCACTGGAATCATGTTGTTCTTTTACTCCTATGAAAATGGATGTAAAAGAAAAATCAGATCCTATGTTCATTTGCTTTGTTAACAATGGTCATTGGGTCCAGATTTTACTTAAGGGAGATTTGATTCCAATCCCACCCATAGTTTCCAAACCACGTTCCATGATTTCTAAAAAAGCAGCTTGTTGGGTTGATCATCTCAAAGATCAGCTTGAGTTGTATTCTAAATTATAGATTAATTTCATCATTTGGGTTGGGTCTAACATGCAGATATTGTAATTCTATTAATATAAGGGGTTATCAATTCTTGAAAATCATTATGTTGAGTGTTTTGAGTTAACATCATTATTATGATGTTTTGAATGAGATTTCAATGGTAATTCAGTTCAACTTGTGATGGGATCAGCTTAACACAAGTTGAACTTGTTTTTTGGTGTTTTTAATTCAGGGCTGGTCAAAAGACTTGTATTTTTTTGGAAATTTTATTTTAGGGCTGGTCAAAAGACTTCTTGTATTTTTAGGCTGGTCAAAAGACTGGTATTTCTTTTGGCACTTTCACTGTAGGGCTGGTAAAAATACTTCTTGCATTTTTTGGCCCTTTTACTTTAGGGCTAGTCAAGTTGAACTTTAATTTTTTACTTGAATTGGAAGACAACTTGTTGGTTGCCTTCAGTGTTTATTATTTTTATTTTATTTTTTATCTATTTTTACCTATTTTTATTTTATTTCTTACTTTTTTTTTAACCAAAAAATCAACTTTTTTTGATCTTTTGGTTGATTTCAGTTTTTTTTTTTTGTATTTTTATTTAGTTTGTTTTGGTTTATTTTATACCATTTATATTTGTTTATTTGTTTTTTTGCCCACAAGACTTGTAGCCCTGTGGCACGGCTACACAAATACATCTGAGCTGTGTAGAGCCCCACATTGCTCAAATGTGGTCAGGCTGGCCGTGTGGCATGGCAACACAACTACGTTTGAGCCATGTGGGGCTCTACACAGCTCAAATTTAGTTGCGCGGCCACCAAACGGTGGTCCAGTGCTGTGTGGATTACCAACCAACCACACTCAAATTGTGTGGGGTCTGCAAGGCTCAGGTGTAGCCGTGTAGCCGTGAATTTAACGTAACCCCCCAAAGAAAAAATGGGTACTTTTCATCAGGATCCCCAGGAAGATTTTTGAGAACTTCTACCATTCAAATCTTGGGTAGCCACTAAAAAAAATCAGATTTTTGGTGAATAGTCTGAAGTGATGAAACATAATTTTCTAGTTATCCATAGGTCACATAAGTTTCAAATATTGATTTTAGCTTACTTTAAGGATAGATGAATCATCTGATAATAAAAAAAAATGGGCCATAGAGCCTAAGGAAGTAATATGATAATTCAATGAGAAGAATTTGAATGCTAATTTTGTGAAGTATGACCACTTGGAAAGACCCCTGAATGACATGCAGAACTTTATGCACTTTTTAAATCCATGTGTTGTACCCAAAGCCACAAATTTTATGATGGACCTAAAGAGGTCAATACTAGCTTGATGTTGGCTGTATTTAACCCCACTCATTCATTAATAGCTACAAATACCATACCCTCAATATTAAAAAAATCATGACAAAATTAGCAAGTGATTCATTGGTAACTTGTAATTTTAGAAGAAATTATTTCTTTTTGTGGTTCTTGATCTCCTTATATCAATTTTTAGCATTTTAAGAAACCCTTCTTATCCCCCCAAAAAATTCTTGAATACTGATATATGAATATATTTTGATGTTGAGGGTTTACCTGAGAGTCACAGAATGGAAGGCAGGAAGAAGGATGAGTTGATTTTAAAGAGGAGGGAAGATTTCTTTTCCTGATTATTGATCTGCTTATATAAATTTTTAACATTTTGAGAAAAACTTGTTATCCCCCCCAAAAAATACTTCAATACTGATATATGCATATATTTTGATGTTTAGGTTTTACCTGAGGGTACACAGAATGGAAGGCAGGAAGAAGGATGATTTGATTTTAGGGAGGAGGGAATTGAGAAAAAAAACCATACAACAGAGTTAAAAGGAAAGAGATGCAGAGAGAAATTACCCAAGGGTAAACAGAATGGAAGACAGGAATAAAAATTAGGAAAAATTACTTCTACCTGCCGTGAGCTCTGCCCTCAGGTTATTAAAGGGATGAGAGGTGTCACAGGAGGGGGTGACATGACAGGATGAATAGGACAATGGAAAATGAGCTGCACATTTGAGATTTGAGAGGCATTTAGTACCTGTTTGAGTAGGGATGGGATATGAGTTGATGACATGTAGATAGAAGAAGGAAAAAGAGAAACAAAATGATAAAGAAGGAATGAGAATAAATAGAGAGAAAATACAGAAATTAATTCAGACATTGAGTTACTACAAAATTAAATATGTAAAAGATTAATTTAATTAATTATAACCAAATTCTTTAATTTGATCTTTTTAACTCAAATCAAGGGTTTATTCTATCATATCCACATGGGATAACCTGTTACAATATTTCTAGATGAGCTTCAGGATCTGATATAAATTTTTATTTTAAAATTTTAACAATGCCTGAGAATAATAAATTGGTCAGATTAGCAGATCATCAATCTAGAGATTTATTATTTGTTTTTCTTTTTTATTTTTCTTTGGGCATAATCCAATCCAAGCCAAATCAATTTATGCTTGAATATGTGATATTTCCATATTTTTAGGTATTCAGTTTTATGAATTTTTAGAGGTCTTTAGGCATGGTTTAATAACTAGGAGGATCTCTGCTATGGATAGATAATGAGTCCCAGGATAAAGTCATGCCTTCAAACTAACAAAATCCATGCTTTTCTTCACAAAAAGGCATAATTTTAGTGATTTTCTTTTGTTAAAAGAAATTCAAGCCTCCCTTGAGAGAGGGAATCAATATATCAAATGGATTTCTCAGACCAAAGAATTTTATTGAATTTTACCAATTTTCCACATGCCTGCCCCATTTACTGATAGGGGAAAGGGTTATTAACTGGATGTGGTGTAAATAAGAGATGGCAAATTCTAATAGGAATTTCTAATTTAGTAAGTCTATCCTTCAAATTTTTATTTTGAAGTTAAAAAAAAAGTGCAATTTTTGAGGAGAAAGTCTTTTGATAAGTAAAATGAGACAAGTTTGATGTAATACTTGTGGCTCAGGAAAGTGAAAGAATTTATAATATTAAATAATTGGGAAAACAATCCGCAGGAAGAAGGCTTTGTCTTTTAAGGTAATCTAAAAAATTTAAGGCTTATTAGATAAAAGATGAGAGATTTCTTCTCTAGCCAACTATAAAGCAAGTTAGTAATCAATTTATGGAAATTAAAAGCATAATGGAATAAGATCATCTAAGGTCCAAGCAAAATCAAGAGGAGGAGGATTATTGAAAGTGAAAGATCAAGAAAGTGAAAAAAATTAATCAAAATGAAAATGATGCAATGAAAAATTGGATGAATTTGAGATTGAATGAGTAAACATTTCCTGGGCATAATAGGGCTTCTTGTTTTGATATGTGATTTTGATGTAGATTGAAATGCTAGGTTAAAACTGATTTTTTTCAATGGTAACCAGACTGGGATTGTATTGAGCTCTAGGTGCATATTGGGGGTTGGAAGAACAAGCACAGAGTCAACTAAAAATAATTTTAGATAATGGAATGTGTGATTCAAATAAGTAATTACTGAGTTGATGAAGTAGACTTGTACCTTGATTAATTTATTTTTAATTAAGCAGAAGGAACTAAATCTTTAGAGTTCTTTTTATTTTATGCTAATATGTTGAATTATATACTGAGGAGAGAGGTTATTTTGCAGTTTTTTTTAAAAAAATAAAAATAAAAATCAATTTAAAATTGTGAAATTTTTCCAGATATAAAAACGCAAGCTCCTGCAATCCTCGTGGGGAAATTTTTATTGCTCAGAATTCAAAGTTGATACTACTTAATTACCATCTGATACGCTATATAAAATTAATTGATTGTACTCTAACTCAAATTATCATTCCAAATCCCAACATTTGTCACAATAATTGAATCAAATTAAATGAATTTTTCATCCCTAAAACTGTGGCTTGTAAAGTTAGGTAAAATTTAAAGCTCCTTCAACTTTGAAAGATTGCTTTTGCCTACAAAAAATTGGAATTTTGAGCCAATTTGACTACTGGAACAGAAGCCTAAATGAGTTAAGTTTAAAATTTAATGACTTCACAAAGCTTAAATTATCAGCTTTCACTGGTTCCCAAAACAAAATTAATATGGAAAAAAACTCTGGCTGGTATTAAATAGCTATTAAATACAGAAATAAAGAAGTCAAGAACCTAAAAAGGTGATAAAATAGTGATTCCAATATTTTTTAGATATACAATGGCTAATCCACCACCACCACCCCCATGTACCAAACCCAGTTTTGAACTTGAAATGATTTTAATCAATGAAGAGGAGGTTAAAGGGGAGAAAAAATAATTGAGGATGAATCATATGTCTGAGGCCACAAAAAAGGAGAGAGGGAGAAAAGAGGATTTGGAGAATTTGTGAAGACTGGACTGGATGAAGGACAATTGGAGGGCTACCAGTCAAGTATCATGGTTGTTGGAAAATTCAAAATCAATGCAAGAATATTGAAAAGAGATTTAGGAGAAGGCTCCTAAAAATAGGTTCAAATATAGATTTTTGGAAGATTTGAGATTGAATGAGGGGGATGATTTTGAAGTCAAAGAGGACTTGAAATTTGAATTACAAGGAAATCTTCAAAGAAGGGTTTGTTAGAAAAATTCAAATAAGGGAAGGATTAACTTGATCAACTTATGTAAAAGAAATGGAAGAATTAAGAATAATAATCAATGAATTAAATGTAAGCTGGGAGGAAACAGAAAAATAATTGAATAATGCTTGAAGTAGCATTATCCTATTGAGCTATATATATATTATTAATCAAAATGTAGAGCTAATAAAATATATATTGATTTTTTGAGTTGATTTTTTCAAATGAAAGAGGATTAAAATATAATTAAAACCAAAATGGGAATACAAAAACAACAAAAGGTTTGTAACAATGGGAGTCAAGTTTTAAAATATTAGTGAGGGTAATTCATGTGAGAATAATGAATAATATTTGGAGAATTTTATTAAAATTGCGCAAAGTTGTAATGCAGGTACAATATTTTCCAGAATGGTAATTATTTGATTTGAAAATTTACTGCAACCATCCTTTCAATAAAAATTAATCCAGGAAACAGCTTACCTCCAAATCCAGGTGATTTTCAATGCTAATGGGTTCAGGAGGAGGGCGAGTCTTTCCAAGGTATATATTTCAAGCTGCCTCTAGGAGAGAAACATAAAAGACTCATGAATGAATGGATCATTTCAAGGTTAAGGTGGGTTTGTAATTTTGTGGTAAAGAAGAAATGATTCAATCTTGAATTGTATAAGTTTATTTGAGGAAAGCTTCCAAGTAAGTCAAGTTTTGTAAATTTTGGCAGAATTGAGTCCAACTGGATTGGTTAATTTGAAGTTTTGTGTCAAAATTCGAATTCTTGAAATTTTTCTTGTAACAAAAATAATTAAATTTGAGTTTATTTTAAATTTTCTGTTGGAAAGATTGGGTAAGGGAAAGATATTACTTAGAATTTTGAGGAGGTGATATTTGAATGGACTCAAAATTAGGATTTATTTCATAAATTTTTTTGGAAGGGATTATTCTTTTTGGAAAAATCACTTGAGTTTTTGAAGGAAAATTTGGCTGATGGAAGTCTCTTTGATAATTTTTATTTTTAGAAAATGGAATTAAGGGAAAGATACTGTTTGAGAATATGATTGAATTTCTTGGTTTTTAAAAAAAATTCTGGGTGGTAAGGAATTGATAATTTGACATTCATGCTGACCTTCTGGCATAACAGTTTTCAGAAGCTAGATACAAAAGAACTTCCAAAATTTCTAATTAATTTATAATTGATTCCCTGGGTATAGGATTTGAATTTGCTCTATGAGAGAAACATAAAGGACCAGGTGGATAACTTTCAATTTTGCAGTTAATAAAAGTTTAAATGTGTTGGAGGATATGAATGATTTGAAATTAAGAGGGCCAAGTTTCTTCTCAAGGATTTTCCCTGGTTGGACAGTTGCTGCAAATGTTGCAAGTGTTGAGCCAAACCTGGTCTTCTACTTCAAAGGTTGGTTCCAAGAAACAAAGACACTCTTCTTTTTACTTATAGCGCTTTTTTCAGCTTCAAGGTTGGTTAAAAGTTGAAATTGAAGAGATTGAATGAGGGTAAGATAGTCTGTAGCTGGTTGAGAAGGTGCTTCATGAATGGAGTCAAAATTTGGGTTCCTTCCATAAAGAGTTTGAAACGGTGACTATTTTTTGGAAGACTGAGTGGAATTTTTTTATGAAAATTTGGCTAGCAGAAGCCATCTTGACCAGTTTTCATGTTTATAAAAGATTCAAATTCAAAGGTACTTTTTGAGGATCTGATTGACTTGCTTGGTCTGCCCATCCATTTCTGGCTGATAGTGCATTGATGAGTTGTGAGTAATATTCAAATGCTGGAACAGCAAGGTCCAAAATCTAGATACAAACAGGGATCCAAAATCACTAACTATTATATCAGGGAGGCCATGCTTTGAGAAGAAATGTTCTATCAAGAGATCAGCTAGGTCTTCTGAAGAGGCTAATACAGTACTGCAAAGGAATAAATACATCTTTGGGAAGCAATATACTACAGCTAAAATAGCATCATAACCACCAGAAATAGTTAATTGCAAAATAAAATCCATAGGCAGTCAGTGCCAAGGAATAGTTGGGATTTGAAGTGACTGAAGCAGCCAATACTTCCAGTGTTCTGAGGTCTTGTTACAATTGAAAAAATAGCACACACTAACATAGTCTTTTACTTCTTTGGTTGTACCAGGCCAATAGAAGTCTTGTGCAATCAAGTGGTAGGTTCTTCCCTCACCATAATGAATAGCAAGCAGAGAATCATGACAAGACTCAAAGATATCTAATGTAATGCAATGGTTTTCTGGTACTACCATAAAATATTTATAAAATAAATGTCCATTTTTTTCAATACTGTCACTGCTTGTTGGTGATGCTCCATTCTTGCAAAGTTTTTTACACCTGGGATTGTTGATTTGGTCCTGTTGGATTTTGGATGCCTTGTCTTGTAGGTTGGTAATAATTGAACTAAGCTGAATGGCAGATTGATTTGAGAATAGTGTCACATTTTCCCAATGTGATTAATCATCAAGGAAAACTGCCTGTTTCCCAGGGAATTATGTGATTTTAAAGTTGAACTTGGAGAGATATTTGGCCCATTGTTCCTTTCTGTGTGTAAGGAATTTTTTACTCATGAATTAATTAAGAGAATTTTGGTTATCTAGCACCTCAAAAGGCTCCATAAGACTCAAAAGGTATGAATACCATTTCTTCAAGCAATAAATGATTGCAAAGGTTCCTTTTTGTTAATCTCATAGTTAATGTTGGCTGCAAGAATCTTGGAAGAATCAAAAGCTACCAGATGATAAAGATTGGAAGAAGAGGAAAACTGTGAGATAACTCCTGCAATAGAATAGTTGCTTGCATCAGTTTTGACAATAGTGCAAGCTAGCTTGTTAAATTAAGAAATTATTGTAGCAGTGGTAAAAACTTTATTTAGACCATCAAAATCCAAAGCAGCTTATTCAATATTAAAAAAATTAGTGTCCTTTTGTAGAAGAATAGTAAGATTAACAGTATTCTTGGCATAAACCTCAATGAAACTTCTATAAAAGTTACTGAATTCTAAGAAAACTTGTGAATATTTGAATAAAGTGGGTGTGGGCAATTCCAATATGCAGTGGGTTTTGGCCATATCCATAGATGGTCCTTTTTTCAAAACTACCACACCTAAGAATTGAAGTGAATCAGTGTGGATTTTTCACTTGGAGGGTTTCCCAAACAGTTTTATTCTTTCAAAGTTGCTGTAGCACCTCTTTCACACTTGAGATGGGATCTTTGAGAGTTCTTGAGTAGACTAGTATATTGTTAAGATACACCATAAGGTATTTCTCTAAAAGATCCAAGAAAATATCATTAAAAAATGCTGAAAAGTAGAAGGAGAATTTCAGAGGACAAAGGGTGCAACAGTATACTCTTAAATGCAAAAACAGGTTCCCATTTCTGTCAAATATTTGTGAAATTCCACAAATCAAATCAATTTATAGGCACCTCAAAGTTCCAACTTTGACAAATAACTAGCTCCACGGAAGAGAGTAAGAATTTGCATAATAGGCAGTAATGGATAGGCATTCTTAAGCTTTACCTGATTCAGTTTCCTTCAGTCAACACAAAGGCAAAGGCTAAAATTTTATTTGGGCACAAACAGTACTGGGAAGCCCATGTTTGAATTTCTTGGTTAAAGAAATCCTTGAGATTAACTTTCCACAATTTATTCTTGAAGTTGAGTCAATTCCTGCTTTGAGATAGAGTAAACGGGTTTGGGTGGTGGATGTGGGTCAGTAATTTAAATCTTATGATCATACAAATGGGAGGGAGATACTTTATCTGCCTTTAAATCCAAAATAATTCAGCAAAGTAATGATAAACCAAAGGTAAAGACTCTTAAATTATTTCTAAATATTCAATCTTGACATCATATTTGAGTACAGAGTTCAAATTATTAGCATGTTGCAAGAGGATTAAGGAGCTCAGGATAAAACTTTGAGTAGACACCTGTTTCTCTTAAAAGAATCATGGAATAGGTTAGTTGGACAAGTAAGCAATAACTCCAGAATCTGAAGAGGGAACTTGGGAATGGAAGTTGGGATATTGCAACTCTCCTGGCATAAAAGTGTCATCAAACTCAATGAAAGTTTCAGTAAGGCTTTTTAATCCTTGGTTGATGGAATGGATATTTTCTTGGGGATTCCAGGCTTGCATTTTAATTACTCCTTCTTTCAAGTTTGCATCCATATTGCAATACACTAGAAAGTCATGGCCTAGAATGGTATCATCCATTCCAGGGATATCCAAGACAAAAAAATCCCATTAAAAGCTGGGGAAACTGGAAAATTCAGAGGTCCATTTTTTCTTATGGGTAACCCAATGAGATGGTTCAGATTCATTACTTACTAAATAGACATGGAATTTGTCTATCTTTGTACATTTAAGGTTTTTTGAAGTGGAAAAATTCTGACTTATAAAAGAAAAATTAGCACCAGAGTCAAAGTAGTATGTGGTAAGGTTTTTTTTTGGAATAGGAAAGAATGAATATTTAGCTCAGAGTTTTAGCAGTCTCAAAAGTGCAAATGCTAACTCAAAAATTTTTATGCAATGTTTAGTTTACCTTGCAAGTATCAGAAAAACTACAAGCTATTTCCTTTGGAAACTTAGCCTCTTCATGCACTAGCCGCTTTGCACAACTATTCACATCATTCCTGACTCTTCAATACATCCACAATCCATCCTTATCCCTCCTCTTCTCTTCCTTGTTCTGGAGAAACCCAGTTTCTTTTTCCAAGAAGCTTGGAGTTTTGGAAGTAGGATGTCCCTTATGGTTGGGGTTCAAATTTGTATTTGGTTTGGAGTCCTTGGGGTTCTTTGAATGTTTCTTTGAAGATTTTTCTGCCTTTTGAGCCAAGGCCAAGGATCCATGATTGTTTTTTTGAGAGCGGTTCTTTTTGTGGTAGCAATTATCAAGATTGATAACACAATCTATCAACTACTGAAGGTAGGTTGTCTTATGACCCCCAACTGCAATCTGTTGAATTGGGGGGGCCATTAAAACTTTTTAGAAGCAAAATAAAAGCACCACCCTGTTCCACTGGATACAAGATTTCAAAGTTTCAAATTGATAAATATAAATATAAGCTGTAATATTCTTCTTCATTAATAGGCAATTTAATTTATATTTGGCATTTAAAACTTTGTTGGGGTTGCCAAGCAGGGTAAAGAGTTTTTTCTCAAACTTATTGCAATTGTTAAAAATAAAAGTTGGACTAGTGATAGAAAATAGCTAAAGTTATTGCTAAAGCCAATACAAGGCTCTAAATCCTAGGAAGGAAGATGCATACATGAACTTATGTCTTCCAGAGGAGAAGTTTTTGGGATTTTTGGAAAAGATGATCTTAAAAGACTGCAAGTAGGATCTAAGATTATGGGCATGATTTCCCATAAATTAATCAGGTTGCTTCATACCCAGAGTGAAAAATCTGGGACCAATTGTGCTGGGTTGCAATGAATTCTGATTAAGAGCCTGGATCAGATCAGATACAATGTTTTTAGCCTCCAACTCAGGGGTATTACCAAAAACCCTTTGTCTACTGCAAGTCATATTTTCATTGGAATAATATTTGGGATCTTGAATCCTTTTGAGGGGATCTGCCAAAGCTTTGGAGGGGTTATGGTGAGAAAGGTGATTATTGATACATTCAACCAAAGAATATTTAAAAGAAGGAACAGGCTCTGGGGGTTTTTGGGCGCAAGGAGCACTGGATCTCCCTACCCTATTGATATTTTCATTATAAAGGGTGAGGGCAGTTTTCCTGTTCAAGAAAGTATGTGAAATAAGGAAAGAAGACTATCATAGGTGGAAACCAAAATTGGGTTGGTTGAGTCAGTTAATTTACTGTCACACAACCACCCCAAATACTATAGGGCAATCTTAGATTATTGTGAGAGCAAATGGGAGAGGGATGGTTGTGAGGGAAGGGAAAGTATAGCAAAGCCAACTCAAAAGTGCAAAAAATGGCTTCCAAGTATGAAAAAACTGTAAGTAAAATGGATTTATTCTGATGGAGGGAAACCAAGGCAAAGCCCAATGTGATAAATTTTATCTCAGAAAGGATGTGTAGAATATGATAAATTAAATAACTGAGGAAACAAAATTCAGGCAGGCTGAATGGCCCTTATAAAATAACTGGAGGTGACTAGACACAACTGCTTTAAAGTGGTCTACAGCTAGGGAACAATGAGGAAATGAATGAAATAATAGAATGGGTAAATGAAATACATAATTTAGTTTGTCAAAGTTTGTAGGTAAGTGCAGAAAATAGAAAATTCAATCAAATAAGCATGTTGGGAGAATGAATGAAGTGCAAGAGACATTAAGAGTAATGAAAACGGATGGATATATTTATTCAAGGTGTGGGACTAGTCCTTAAGTGAAATTTTCAGCTGATATAGATTTCTATACAACATTCAGGAAAGTTTTGCTAGCATGACCAATAATGGGATAGCTAATTCCAAAGATTCAAGAAGCAAGCTTGATTGGATTGTCCACTGATCATTGGGAAAAACTGCCAGGGCTGCAGGGATAGACTTAGTTTCCAAATTTGGTAGGTCACTGGTGTATAAGCCGCAGGTATTCAGTGGAATTTCTAGTTACAAGGTGTTGCTTGTTCACACTTATAGACTAAGGTGGGTGGTACTGAGGGATAGGATATGTCAAAAGGATGGTGTAGAAAATAACCCTTGAACTTGGAGGTTGTCACTTACTTTGTTGATCTATTAATCAAAAACTGGTAAGAAATACTTTCAAACTTCCAATGTTTTCCTTTATTTTGTTTCAATTTTTTTTCACTTGTTATCCTCTTCCTAGTCTTCTGGTCTTACTCTTAAATACAGGAACCTTTAGTATTCATAGGTTAGGAGGAGGAACCAAAGGAGCTGGTAATAAGGTCAGGTAAAAGAATCAGGCAAACAATGTTTTTGTTTTTGTTTTTGGTGGGGAGACAAAGAGAGAAACTTGATTGGATTAAAAATTAAAATTGAAAATACAAAAATTCAAAATTAAAAAATTTAAGATTTAAACTTAAATTCAAAATAAGAATTAGAAAAAATATAGGGTGATGATAAATTCATGGCCCAAATGAGCCGTTTAGACGACTCATTGGGGCTTTGTGGCATGCTACATGGCTTGATTGTAGTTGTGTATCCGCCTTAAAACTTGAGTGTAGTTGTGTGGCCCCCACACAATCCCGGGTTGTGTGGCACAACACCCAACTACATTTGAGTCGTGTGGACTTGTACACAACTCAAATTTAGTTGTTATTTGTGCCACACCACTTCAAGTTTTGTGGGCCAAAAAAGAAATAAAACAAATAAAAAGCTAAAATAAACCAAATAAAAATACAAAAAACAAAAACCAAAATCAACCAAAAGATCAAAAAATATTGATTTTTTGGTTAAAAAAAACAAAATAAAATAAAAATGAGTAAAAATAATAAAAAATAAAAAAACTGAAGACAACCAAAAAACCAAAAATCAAATAAACAATTGAAGAGTCTATGGAGCCCCCCTAAAGTATAAGTGCCAAAAAATACAAGGTCAACTTGACAAGCCCTAAAGTAAAAGTGCCAAAAAATACAAGGTCAAAATGACAAGGCCCAAAGTAAAAAAACCAAAAAAATTCAAGTAACTTGACAAGACCTAAATTAAAAAAAAACAAAAAAAAAGACAAGTAACTTGACAAGCCCTAAAGTGAAAGGACCAAAAAAACCAAGCTCAACTTGTGCTAAGCTGATCCCATCACAAGAAGTAAAAATAATATTTATGATGGGAGAAGCCCAACGCGAGTTGAACTGAATTACCAATTAAATTATATCCAAAACACTCATCATAATAATTTTAACTCAGAACAATCAACATAATGATTTTCAAAATGTGATAAAAGTTTATATTAATAGAATTAAAAGTTAGCCGCATCAGAATTAAATTTCATATGGAAACCCATGATGAAATGATCTCTATAATTGAAGTCTATAATATAGAATAAACATTCAGTTTATCTTTGAGATGATCAACCCAACCAGAAGCTTTCTTTGAAATGAAAGCAGAGGGTTTTGCTACAATAAGTGGGATTGGAATAATTTTTCCCTCAAGTAATAATAGAACCCAGTGGTTATTTTTGACAAAGGAAATATCAATAGGATATGATTGATCTTCAATGCCTTTTTTCATTTGATTATAAGAACAACATGAATCCAATGAAATGAAACATATAGGTCTGCCATATGTGTCTGCTATTATTTGACCCATATCTAACTTAGCCAGCCATTTCAAAGAGGGAATATTTGCATTTATGTCTTCAAAATAAAGTATTTGTTTAATCTTTTCTACCCCTTTTTCAACACCAAGCATGTCAATGTAGCATTCTTTATGTTTCTCCAATGTTTCAATCATTTACTTTCTCACTTTAAACCAACCATTTTCATCATACCCAAGCAATTTAGCAATGACTCTAAATCCGCAATTCCCATCACCAATTGGATCCCAAACCTCAAAAAGAGCTTATGTAATTTCTCAGGCATTTCATTGAGGTATTTCACTTTGGATTCCTATAATCAAAACACAATCAGCAAAAATTCCAATAACATTAATTAATCACATCAATACTCACCAAAGATGATCTTCTTCTTGATGCCTCCTGCATTTCTTCTTCCTCTGAAGAGGATTCAAAATCCAAATGAAGTGAATCTAATTCACTTTCAGTCCCTTCCTCTGAACTATGAAATTCAGATTCTGATCCTGTGGACTTTGACTAACAATTGACATCATATCATCATCAGTCCATTAAACCCAAAAAATGAAAATTTCACAAAAGAAAAGACTTACAATCTTTTGTCTTTTCTTATTTGGTGCCCCTCTTGTTCTCTTTTCCTGCTTAGTTTGCTTCTCAAAATGTTCAAATAAAGAAGGATATCTCCGGTTATCTGTCAATATTGGACCTCCTCTGCTTGATTGCAATACTTTAGGTTCAATTCTTGGCTTTGATTAATAATTTGCGGTCTCCATCATCAAGTGCTTCAACAGCCCCCAATGATTTTCTTCAGGGTATCCAAAGATCATTGCATTGGGCTTCTCATGTAACTCAGACTTTCTGAGCATTTCATTAACATCAACCTCTCAAAAGTTCAAACAATATATTATTAGTAAATTAGTAATCATCATTCAAAAATAATTAATCACAAAGTGATTTGAACAATCCAACAATCAAACTTAAACCAACTTACAGAACTATAACTGCAAGGTTCATAATACAATCTCCAATGATGATGAGCATCCTCAGGCACAACGTATCCTTGGAACACTAGTAGATCACCCATTTTGTGGGAACAAGTCAAAACCATGGTCTTGCAGTATGACTTGGTGCACACTTTGTCATCATGGTTCTGCTTTAATTTCTCAAATTGTTCCACTAAAAGTTTAATTGCCTCTAAAGACAACTTGTATCCCAATGGTAAAATTTCAGTAGGAAAAACTATTCCTATCTTAATTTGAGATTTTTAGAGGGTATCCTGAACCAATTTAATTTGATTGGAAAATTTTCCCTCTAGGTTTTGCCAAACATCCAACATGTTTCCCAAAGAA
The DNA here is from genome assembly GCA_025617555.3 of Puccinia polysora. Lineage (NCBI taxonomy): Eukaryota > Fungi > Basidiomycota > Pucciniomycetes > Pucciniales > Pucciniaceae > Puccinia > Puccinia polysora. Next base: position 338,759 of record JAOOQA010000055.1, read on the forward strand.
TTTGCAAGGAATTTTTTGAGAGGAGCATGGGCCCCATCAACCAAAAACATGTTTTTATTTCAAAATTCACGTTTTTTGGCAAGTCCAAGCCTTTGAAAGCATCTCTTTGATACAGAAGAAGTTATGATCCATATACTCAAGCACATCCTCACAGTCTGCCATGAAACACTTTATACAAGTCATAATTTAAGCAAAATAAAACTAGGAAGATTAAAAGTAGAGGCAGCAATTTGTCACTTACTCTAAGTTCCCCATCATTGAACTCTGCCTCCTCCTTGGTTTTTGAGGCCCCATACTTAGCCCACAGAGACATAAAGCTTTGCCACCCTTCAACTTCATTATTAAAGCACACTTTGCAGTTTGCTTGTATGTTTTTAGACAAGTGCAATTGACAACACTGTCTTGTCTTTTGGAATAGAGGCTCTTTGAGATAAACAAGGAGGGATTGGAGAGGAGAGGCAGATGATGGAGGGGATTAAAATCCAACTTAGGGGGTCCAGAAGGGACAAGATTCAGTAGGGCCTCAGTGAGTGGGCCCAGATAAGAGGAGGAAAAATCTGATGGATTTCAATCAAGGAATGAGGATAATGAAGAGTATTTGTAGAAAACTCAGAAAACACAAGTTGGTCATACTAATATGTTGAATATTCAAAGAAGTAGAGAGTGAGGAAAATGGGTGAGAAAGGAGTTTTCAAGAAAAGCATCACAGAGGCTAAGTGTAGTGACATTAGAGTATCAGAAGCCTGTGAAATGTAAATGATATGGAGGCCATCAGACTACAAGTACCTGGCATACAAAGGTGGTCATGACTACTAAAGGAATCACAAACATAAAATAATATATATAGATTGGTCAGAACAGGCTAAAAGTATTCTAAACATACTAAATAATAATATTGAGGATAGGAGCGCTGAGAAATGGAGGTGAGCAGAGAGAAGATGAGGTCCATAACTCAAATTTTTTGACTCAGGGAAAAATTTTTCTATATCACAAGTCACAGATTTTTCATGGTCTGTCACAAAGACTTTGGAAAGTCTCTCAGGATCAATAGCAAACTCCTTTAATGCATTTACAGACCAACTGTAGAACTCAAAAGTTTCTCTTGTTATAAAAACAAGAGATTTTGTGGAAGTTCTTTGGTTGGCTGTAATTCCTACAAAATGCAATAGGGGGATGTTGTACTTATTTGTTTTATAAGTACAATCCAGCATGGCAATATGATGGAATTTTCTTGCAAAGCTTGAATGACTCTGGGTGAGCCAAAAATAGGGGCTCCAAGTGACCCTCTACACTTTATTTTGCTCAATGAACCCATACTGAATCATCAAGTTGTTCAAAGAGGACCTCCATAACACTTTTTGCCTTTAGTTCTGCAAACACTACATTATGCTTGGTGTTATGAATGTTTTGGTCATAAAAATATTTTCCATCATCAATGTTGCTCAATTTTCCTTTTAGTTGAATATTATTGAGTCCATCATTAATTCCTTCTCTTAAATTCACTAAGGAAATCCCAGAGATTCTCTTCAGCTGACGATTCACTGAGGGGGGTGGAGATGGTTTATGGCTATGTTGATCATTTCTGTAGGAGATTTGCCACAAGGGGTCTGCCTTTGTGGGACATGCACGGATTGAAAACTTGCACCCAAACTTCCTTGTGTGAGTGTTCCTTGACTGTTTGGTGAGAAATTTCCCAGAGTAAAAATCATTTCTATCACTGGCTAGATCAGCATATTCATCACGCTTTGAGTTGAAAACTGTTAAATTGTAACCATGCTTAATTGCCCATGTTTGAAAATAGTTTTGTGCCTCTTCCCTAGTAGGAAATGCTCTCACAGGATGTGGGTGAAGCTTATCTGTCATAGTTACATAGTTACATAGTTACATAGTTACCAGCCTCCAATCAGTTTCCATCAAATTAAATGAGGCAAAGACAAGAGTAAAATAAAATGTTAATCACAACCAGAGGTCATGTCAATTTGTGAAACATTTTTTTTCCTCAATTGTGACCCTACATGAGGATGCGATTGGGGCTTCCAATGATTCAGTACCCAGATTCTTTTTTTCCACAGCTTCTTTCATGGCACTATCAATTTAGTCCTTCAAGGCAGCCATGTCACAAAAAGGAGGGCTAGCCACTGTTCCTATAATGCAAAAAAAAAAAAATTAAATGTTACTTCATTTTTCAATCCAACTTTCAATTTAACAACTTTAAAGTTTGCTCACATTTGAGTTGAGGAAGATCAAGTTCATTGGGACATTTGTTTGCAGTTTCACTTTAGTTTCACTTCATTTCACTTTAGATTCACTTGGGGATCGCTAGTTGTGGTTCCACAGTCCCACATAGTATGCGTTGATCCCCCATTTGGGTTGATGGAACCCAAATGTAGTCCAGCGGGTCCCACAAATTTCGGCACAACCCCAAGGGGGTTGTATACCCCCAAACACACCTCAAAAGGGCTGTGTACGGGGGTACAAAACTCATAAAAACCTTTTAAGTGGGGTATAAAACCCCCTGGTTGTTGCTCCTGTTTGAAACAACAATGTCAATGCGGCTAGAAGCGTGTTTTGGACTGCACGCGCGTTTTGGAAGCTTGTATGGGCCTTTACGCGTCCATTGGGCCATTTAGGGCCTCAAACAACTGCCACACGGCTGGGAGTCATGAATTTAGCATCACCCAAAAACATACTAGCAGCTGTTTGATTGTAATATTTAACATTCAAAACCATTATCTTAGATCCAGGATTCAATGATCCAGTGGCCACAGTGCTAGGGGGTCCAGATACAATTGCAGTTCCTTTTTTTCCTCCAGATCATCCATAAAAATTTGTGTTGCAGGTTAATCTGCAGAATAGCCATCACAGGAGGGAGGGTGAGATGCTGCGTAGCCCTCAAGACATGGGGGGGTGGAGTGATTTCCTTGAATTTATTTTGGTTCCCCAGGTTTGTTGGGCATTGGGTTGGGAAAATTGGTGATTTCTGAGGCTGGGTGGAGCACTGGATCAGCTATAGATCTATTTTGGGCTTCCTGGTTAGCTGAGAGCTGAGGAGTATTCAAGCCTTTCATGAAGGCTTATATTTTTTGGAACTGGGAAAGCATTTCTGTGCCCATGAAAGTAGGGCTAGGTTTTTTGGTGGTGTTTTTGGAAAATTTTTTGCCTTGAAAAATTTTAAATCTGTAGGAAAATCAAATGAATTAATACCAAAAGAAATTTCAGTGATGGGGGGGAAATTAAACAATTAGGCCAAACATTTAAATAAGAATTTGTAAAAATCCAAGGAAAAAATTGGAAAAAAGATGAGAAAATTAGGGAAAAAGGAAAGGGAAAAGGTTGAAATACTTTAAAAAAGTTAGAAATAAAGTTCCTAGAAATTTGGAAGACATCAGAAAGAAATTTGCAAAAATTTCTTAAACTTGGTGAAACATTTTCCTAGGGGTGTGTTGAGAGGTGAGGAGTTTTGGGTTTTAATGTTTTTGGGGTGTGGTGTTTGAATTGACTTTGAAGTATTTGAAAATCTTCTGGGGGGATTTTTTCTGGATTGGGGAGTATGGTGGCCTCTTTATATCCTTTCAGGTGCCTTCCTCCCCAAGATACTCATAAATGGTTTTGTGAGAGGAGGCAAGGTGGTGTGCACACCTCTGAAAGAAAAAATTTGTGAAATATGTACAGGAAAAGCCAATGAACTGGGAAAAGAAAATTTTACAATTTTCTTTCGGGCCACAGAAATTCCTTTGAAAGGTCAAAATTTTTGATAAAACCTATCTTTGGTGATTCCCATAAATAGATCAAATGAATCAAATCACACCTCAAAAAAAAAAGAGAAATTTTGAATTTTTTCCAATTTTTTAAGATGCATGCCAAAAAATGGTTTTTTTTTTTGATAATTTGCACCAGGGAAAATTTGAATTCTGTTTATTTTACAACAAAACCAAATACTCCCTGGTGGGTGAAATTTCTTGAAGTTTCTGCCAAGGAAAACCATCAAACATGTTTTTCAGGATCTTGCACTCCAAAAAGCTTGGAATGCATGGTTTTACATACCAATCTGGCATAATTTATTTTTTAAAAAAATAAAATTGCTCCTTATTTTGGAATGCATTTTAACACACCCCAATTCATTGGGAATGCAAATTGTACATTTAATCTGCTTTTTTTGTAGATTTTGAAAACCAAAAGTGGTGTGCCCTAATTAATTTGGGGGTTTTTAAATATCCACCGCCTAAAAATATAAAAATTTGATTCATTTGGTTAAAAAGAAATCAATTTTTCTCATTTTTTCAAGGAATTGTTTTTCTCAGACTCTCAATCCTGAAACTCAGGAGTTCTTTTTCATTCTGTGGATTTAATCCTCTCATGCTAAAACTCTCAAAATCACCCAGTTTGGAAATGTTTGAATTTTTGAAAATTTGAGGCCACATTCATGCAGAAAGAGTGATGTTAAATTCACGGCTCAAACCGTGTGGTAGTCGTGTGAACCCTAAATGGCTCAAATGAGCCGTGGGGGGTCCAAATATGACTACAAAGAGCCTTTCAAGCAGGCAAAACTCCCGGGGGGTCATGTAGGAGCCGTGTATCCCCTGTAAATGGCTGAGATTGGCCGTGTTTGGGGGTGCACAACCGCCCAATAGCCTTGCCAGAATTTTGGGCACCCCCTGGACCACACTTGGGCTCTATCAACCAAAATTTGGGATTAATGCATACTTTTTGGGAATGTTGTTCCACACCTAGCAATCCCAAAGAGAAATTAAAGTAAAAACCAAGTGAAATTAAAGTGAATAATCATAAATCATATAAAAATCTGCAAACAATTCTTTCTCAACTTGAAAATGAGCAAACTTTGTTTGATCAATTGAAAGTTGGATTGAATACTGAAGTACACCATTCTATTTTTTTGCATGGGAACAGTGGAAAGCCCTCCTTCTTCTGAAATGGCTGCGTGGAAGGTCTACATTGATAGTGCAATCAACAAAGCTTTGGAAAAAGAAACAAAGGATTTGGGTAATGAAACATTGGAAGCCACAATTGCATCCTCATCAAGGGTGACAATTGAGGAAAAAAATGATTCACAAATGGACATGAACCCTGGTGGTGAGTAACATTTTATGTTACTGGTCTTTGCCCTATTTAATTTGATTGAAACTGATGAAGTGAATGCCATCAATATAACTATGTAACTATGGCAGATCCAATTGACCCACCTCCCTTGAGAGCTTTTCCTACTAGTGAAGAGGCAAAAAACTATTGTCAAACATGGCAATGAAGCATGGTTACGCTTTAACAGTTTTAAACTCAAAGCGTGACCAATATGTGGATTTAGCCTGTGATAGACATGGTTCCTATTCAGGAATTCTTCTTACCTCATGGTCTAGAAAAACTCACACAAGGAAGGTTGGGTGCAAGTTTTTAATCCATGCAAGTTGCACAAAGGCAGACCCCTTGTGGCGCCTCTCCTACAAAGAAAACCAACATAACCATCAACCATCTGAACATCCCTCTGTGCATCCTCAACTGAGGAGAACCTTGGGGGTGGCCTTAGACAATCTAGTAGAAGGCATGAATGATGGGCTCAATACGTTACAACAGAACAGAAAATTGAGCAAGATTGATGGGGGGGATTATGTTGATGACCAAACAATCTATAATAATAAGCAGAAGGTAATGCTTGCAGAAATAAAGGGAAAAAGTGTTATGGAGGTATTCTATGAACAGCTTGAGGAAACAAGTTGGATTAACCGGTCAAAATTCAGTGGAGAGGGTCACTTGGAGGCCATTTACTTAGCACATCCAGAGGCAGTAAAGCTCTCAAAACAATTCCATCATATTGCTATGTTGGATTGTACTTATAAGACAAATAATTACAAAACCCCACAATTACATGTTGTAGGAATGACAGCCAATTGGAAAACTTTCACAAAATCTCTTGTTTTTATAACAAAAGAAACATTTGAGTTCTACAGTTGGTCTGTAAATGCATTACAGGATTTGGATTATGATCCTGAGAGACTTCCAAAAGTATTTGTCACGGACCGTGAAAAAGCTCTTATTTGTGCAATTAAAACTTGTTTCCCAGAGTCATCAAGACAATATTGCACTTGGCACTTGTCTAAAAACATAAAATCAAATTGTAAAGTGCGCTTTGTTAATGAAGTTGAAGGATGGAAAAGCTTTATGAATCTTTGGGCAAAGTATGTAGCCTCAAAGACCAAGGAGGAGGCGGAGGTCAATGATTCAAAACTCAGAGTAGGTCCAAATTACTGCTTCTTATTCTTCCTAGTTTTGGGTTCTGACCTTTTTAATTGTATAGTGTTTCTTGAAAGACTATGAGGATGTACTCAAGTATATGGAAAATAAAATCTTCCCTATCAAAGAGATGTTTGTGACAGCGTGGAGTTGTATAAACCCATGTTTTGGAAACAAAAAAACTTCTTGGGTTGAAGGGGCCCATGAAACTCTCAAACAATTCCTTGCAAACTCTTTGGGAAACTTGTTGGATGTTTGGAAAAGCCTTGACAGAACATTTTTGAATCAAATTGATTCAGTTCATGCATCACTTTATAACTCTTGGATTAAGTTAGGAAAAATTCTTCCTCCTGAACTGTTAACATTGGGTTACAAATTTTCTTTAGAGGCAATCCATCTTGTTAGGGAACAATTCAAGAAGTTTAAACGTGATCATGATGGCAAATTCTGCACCAAGTCATATTTCAAGACTATGGGTTTGCCCTGTTCCCACCAAATAGGTGACCATCTAGCATTCAGAGGATCCAGGGTACCTGAATATTTTCATCCTCAGTGGAGGTTGGAATGTGACCCTTGCAGTTATAGTTCTGTAAGTTGGCTTAAGTTGGATTTTTCAAGTTGGATTGTTCAAATAACTATGTGATTAATGCTTTTTGATTAACTCATTCAATAATGGTTGATCCTTTTGAATTTTTCCAGTGTAATGTTGATTAATTGCTAAGCATTACTCAGTTACTTGAAAAAGTCAATGCAATGATCTTGGAAAATCCAGATCATGAGAAAAGCGGCCTATTGAAGTATATCATTCAGAAGATTAAAAAAAATTGATCCAAGCCAAAACTTGAACCTAAATTCTTACAATCAAGTAGGGGCAGGCCAAAATTGACAGATAAGTTGCAAGAACCATCTTTTATTGAGCTTGTTGACAAAAAAATAAAGGGGGAAAAAAGAACTAGAAGGGCTCCAAACCAGAAAAGACAAAAGATTTTAAGTCTTTTCTTGTGAAATATGTTCATTTTTTTGGTTTAATGAACTTAGTTACCAACTAATGATGAATTTTTAGTCAAAGTTGGCAGAATCTGAATCTGAATTTCATAGTTCAGAGGAAGATACTGGAAGTTAATTGGGATCACTTAATGTGGAATCAGAATCCTCTTCAGAGGAAGGGAACATGCAGCAAAGCCCAACCAGAAGCTCATCTTTGGTGAGTTTTCATTTCATTGATCCAATTAAATAAATTAATACTAAGTTAGTTTTAATGATAGTAACCAAACTGGAAATACCTCAATGAAATACCCAAGAAATTTCATAAGTTCTTGGGTGAGATTTGGGATCCAATTGGAGATGGGAATTGTGGATTTAGAGTTATTGCTAAATCTCTTGGTTATCAAGAACATGGTTGGTTTAAAGTTAGGAAGGAAATGATTGAAACATTAGAGACAAATAAATCATGCTACATTAACATGCTTGGCAGTGCAAAGGAGGTTGAAAAGATTAAATAAAGACTTGATGTTGAAGACATCAAAGAAAAGATTCCCTCCTCAAAATGGCTGGCTAAATTGGACATGGGTCAAATCATAGCAGACACAAATTCCAAAGCTATATGTTTCATTTCATTGGATTCATGTGATACTTATACTCCAATGAAAAATGGTGTTACTGATCAATCAGATCCAATTTTCATTTCATTTGTCAAAACTAACCACTGGGTTCTATTAGTACTTGAGGGAGAAATGATTCCAATCTTTCCCATTGTAGCAAAACCATGTTGCTTGATTTCTAAAAAAGCCTCTGGTTGGGTTGATCATCTCAAAGATCAACTGAAAATTTATTCTAGATTTTAATAGACTTTGACTTCATTTCATCATTGTTTTTAATATAAATTGTAATTCTAATGCAGCTAACAAGTTCTATTAATATAATGGGTAATCACATTTTGAACATCATTCTGTTGAGTGTTTTGAGTTAAAATCCTTATATTGAGTGTTTTGAATGAGATTTTGATGCTAATTCAGTTCAACTTGTGTTGGGCTGATTCCATCAAAAGCTTAACTTATTTTAAACTTGGGATGGGATCAGCTTAACATAAGTTGAACTTGTTTTTTTTGGTGTTTTTACTTTAGGGCTAGTCCAGTTACTTGTGTTTTTTTGGGTCTTTTTACTTTAGGTCTAGTCCATTGTATAGTACCAGTGATTTTTGATATTTATTTATTTAATTATTTGTTTGTTTTTTTTAACCAAAAAATGAACTTTATTTGATTTTTTGGTTGATTTCTGTTTTTTTGGAAGGTTTATTTAGTATATGGGTTGTGTAAGTACCCTTTCATTCCTTTTCATTTTCCTTTTTTTTTTGCTCACTGCGGTCTGGTGCCGTGTGGAATGCCACACAACTACATTTGAGCCATGTACAACTCCACATGGCTCAAATGTTGTCGTGTGGAAGTCCACACAGTGGCGGACCAGGTTGGGTTGGCTGCCCAACTGCGTGAGACATGTGAGGCTGTACACGGCTCAATTTGGAATGTGTGCCATGCCACACGGCCCATTTAAAAATTTGTGCACGGCTCAATGAGCTGTGAATTTAACATTACCCATGCAGAAAAGCCTTTAAAAAACAAAAAAAAAGAGTTAGAGTTTTTTAATGGGTTGAAGACCTTTGATTATTCCATCAAAATTAAAAAAGAAAAAAAAGAAAAAAAAGAAAAAGAAAAGCAAGCAGCTTTTCTGCAGTTGTGACCCTTATTATTGCATATTGGAGCCAATTTTTTCAAAGCGTTATATGAATCATTTCAGGGTAATCAATTTTGTTTTGAATAATTTGATTTTATTAATTGAAACCATTTGTTCTATTTTCTCTTTTTTATAAAAAAATATTTCTTGAGAAATTTATATTTTTTCTGAAATAAGAAATTTGAATTTCTCAAAATGTGAACTCTGATCCACCCTATTTTGAAGGCTTTTGATTAAATCATGTTAAATTTTAGAGGCTGCAGTATTTTATTTAGTATATGAAAGAACTTTGAAATAAGTTTTTTTTATGTTTTGCATTTATTTTTTCCTATTGAAAATTGAAGAAATTTAAAAAAAGTAACAAAAAAAGTCTTTTTGAAAATTTTTCTTTGGGATGTTTCTCAGTTAAAGATGGAACTTTTGTAATAAAAATTTAAAGAAATTATAAAACTTAACCTTTGGTAGGTTTGAGGTTATTTGATCACTTTTAATTTTGACGGAAGGTGTAATTAACATCATCAGGGGCTGTTTTGGGACCTTTAGGTTCCATTTAACGTACCCTTCACGTACTAATCTCATGTATTTTCTGGTGAAAAGGCTAATAGAGGGATAAATGAAACCCTTCATATAAAAGAAGTCAGGATATCACCAAAACCTGGAAGAAAATTGTCAAAAATCTCAACAACAGTGTCAGTTAGGCTGCTTAACTTCTTATTGATTGAAGAAGGGGTGCTTTTGGGATGGAAAGTTTTTTTGTTTTAATCCATAATACCTTAAAATTGAAAACAGTATTTGAAAGCCCTAACAATTTTTTTCCTTGGCCAATTTTTTCCATTGCAGGTATTTCCAAGACAACTAAATCTCATTAAAAGCTGGGGAAACTTTGAAGCACAAAATTTGATTGTGCCTCATGGTGAAGCAAATCAGACAGCTCTGATGCACTAATTACTAAATAGACAGGACACCTTTCTATCTAAACAAATTTAAGAATTGTTAATTCAAAATTCCATGCTCATCAAAGATACATGAGAACCCAATAAACAAAAAAATGTAAGGCATATTCTTAGAATTTGAAGGAAAAATTGTTGCACTTGGATTTTGAATTGCTTCAAATGTTTTTAGATTGCATTGTGGAAATTTAGAGCGTCTGTTGCTTTATATCCAAGTATTGAGGAAAATATAAGCTAATTTATTTGCTAGCTTCTTCATGATCTATCTGCTTATCACAGCTATAAAGATCATTGTTCAATCCACAATACATAAAAACAATTTCCTTAAACATCCTTTTTAATTTGTGATTCTTAAGAATTGTGGTATATTTTTCCAGGAATCCTGGATTTTGAGCATATCCTTGCCCATGTAAGAGCTGGAGTTTGATTTTTGGATTTTCCATTGATTGTTTCAAGTTCTTTAAATGATTCTTTGAAGATTTATCTGTTTTCCAATTCAAATTAAATTATTCTTTTTATTTGTTGAAAGAATTTATGATTTTGGAAGAAATCATGAAGCATGATAGCCAATGCATTAAATTCTATTTTTTTTTTGATCTTGTGTCCCAAAAAATGGAATTGTTTGGTCAGGTGAGCTGATTAACTTTTGAGAAGGTTGAATAACAAGGTGTCCTTGTTCCATTGGATGAAAGACTAGATTTGTAAAATGGGCAAGGTATGGTGAGGCCCTAATATTTTGCTTCATGAGAACTTTTTTTTTCTTTCTTTTTTTAAATTTTTTTGTATTTTTCCATATGGGTGATGTTAAATTCACTGCTCCAGTTGTGTGGGAGCCATGTAAAGGGCTCACATTGTGTGGGAATTTTGTAGGGACCCTCAACGCTTGGGGGCCCATACACTACTCCATATAATTTATAATGTATTATTTATTATTTAGTATTTATTATTTATCATTTATCATTTATCATTTATTATTTACTATTTATTATTTATTGTTTATTATTTATTGTTTATTATTTATTATTTATTATTTATTATTTATTATTTATTATTTATTATTTATTATTTATTATTTATTATTTATTATTTATTATTTATTATTTATTATTTATTATTTATTATTTATTATTTATTATTTATTATTTATTATTTATTATTTATTATTTATTATTTATTATTTATTATTTATTATTTATTATTTATTATTTATTATTTATTATTTATTATTTATTATTTATTATTTATTATTTATTATTTATTATTTATTATTTATTATTTATTATTTATTATTTATTATTTATTATTTATTATTTATTATTTATTATTTATTATTTATTATTTATTTATTATTTATTATTTATTATTTATTATTTATTATTTATTATTTATTATTTATTATTTATTATTTATTATTTATTATTTATTATTTATTATTTATTATTTATTATTTATTATTTATTATTTATTATTTATTATTTATTATTTATTATTTATTATTTATTATTTATTATTTATTATTTATTATTTATTATTTATTATTTATTATTTATTATTTATTATTTATTATTTATTATTTATTATTTATTATTTATTATTTATTATTTATTATTTATTATTTATTATTTATTATTTATTATTTATTATTTATTATTTATTATTTATTATTTATTATTTATTATTTATTATTTATTATTTATTATTTATTATTTATTATTTATTATTTATTATTTATTATTTATTATTTATTATTTATTATTTATTATTTATTATTTATTATTTATTATTTATTATTTATTATTTATTATTTATTATTTATTATTTATTATTTATTATTTATTATTTATTATTTATTATTTATTATTTATTATTTATTATTTATTATTTATTATTTATTATTTATTATTTATTATTTATTATTTATTATTTATTATTTATTATTTATTATTTATTATTTATTATTTATTATTTATTATTTATTATTTATTATTTATTATTTATTATTTATTATTTATTATTTATTATTTATTATTTATTATTTATTATTTATTATTTATTATTTATTATTTATTATTTATTATTTATTATTTATTATTTATTATTTATTATTTATGATTTATTATTTATTATTTATTATTTATTATTTATTATTTATTATTTATTATTTATTATTTATTATTTATTATTTATTATTTATTATTTATTATTTATTATTTATTATTTATTATTTATTATTTATTATTTATTATTTATTATTTATTATTTATTATTTATTATTTGTTACTTATTACTTATTATTTATTATTTATTATTTATTATTTATTATTTATTATTTATTATTTATTATTTATTATTTATTATTTATTATTTATTATTTATTATTTATTATTTATTATTTATTATTTATTATTTATTATTTATTATTTATTATTTATTATATTTATTATTTATTATTTATTATTTATTATTTATTATTTGTTATTTGTTATTTATTATTTATTATTTATTATTTATTATTTATTATTTATTATTTATTATTTATTATTTATTATTTATTATTTATTATTTATTATTTATTATTCATTATTTATTATTTATTATTTATTATTTATTATTTATTACTTTATTATTTATTATTTATTATTTATTATTTATTATTTATTATTTATTATTTATTATTTATTATTTATTATTTATTATTTATTATTTATTATTTATTATTTATTATTTATTATTTATTATTTATTATTTATTATTTATTATTTATTATTTATTATTTATTATTTATTATTTATTATTTATTATTTATTATTTATTATTTATTATTTATTATTTATTATTTATTATTTATTATTTATTATTTATTATTTATTATTTATTATTTATTATTTATTATTTATTATTTATTATTTATTATTTATTATTTATTATTTATTATTTATTATTTATTATTTATTATTTATTATTTATTATTTATTATTTATTATTTATTATTTATTATTTATTATTTATTATTTATTATTTATTATTTATTATTTATTATTTATTATTTATTATTTATTATTTATTATTTATTATTTATTATTTATTATTTATTATTTATTATTTATTATTTATTATTTATTATTTATTATTTATTATTTATTATTTATTATTTATTATTTATTATTTATTATTTATTATTTATTATTTATTATTTATTATTTATTATTTATTATTTATTATTTATTATTTATTATTTATTATTCATTATTTATTATTTATTATTTATTATTTATTATTTATTATTTGTTACTTATTACTTATTATTTATTATTTATTATTTATTATTTATTATTTATTATTTATTATTTATTATTTATTATTTATTATTTATTATTTATTATTTATTATTTATTATTTATTATTTATTATTTATTATTTATTATTTATTATTTATTATTTATTATTTATTATTTATTATTTATTATTCATTATTTATTATTTATTATTTATTATTTATTATTTATTATTTATCATTTATTATTTATTATTTATTATTTATTATTTATTATTTATTATTTATTATTTATTATTTATTATTTATTATTTATTATTTATTATTTATTATTTATTATTTATTATTTATTATTTATTATTTATTATTTATTATATATTATTTATTATTTATTATTTATTATTTATTATTTATTATTTATTATTTATTATTTATTATTTATTATTTATTATTTATTATTTATTATTTATTATTTATTATTTATTATTTATTATTTATTATTTATTATTTATAATTTATAATTTATTATTTATTATTTATTATTTATTATTTATTATTTATTATTTATTATTTATTATTTATTATTTATTATTTATTATTTATTATTTATTATTTATTATTCATTATTCATTATTCATTATTCATTATTCATTATTCATTATTCATTATTTATTATTTATTATCTATGATTTATTATTTATTATAAATTATTTATTATTTATTATTTATTATTTATTATTTATTATTTATTATTTATTATTTATTATTTATTATTTATTATTTATTATTTATTATTTATTATTTATTATTTATTATTTATTATTTATTATTTATTATTTATTATTTATTATTTATTATTTATTATTTATTATTTATTATTTATTATTTATTATTTATTATTTATTATTTATTATTTATTATTTATTATTTATTATTTATTATTTATTATTTATTATTTATTATTTATTATTTATTATTTATTATTTATTATTTATTATTTATTATTTATTATTTATTATTTATTATTTATTATTTATTATTCATTATTTATTATTTATTATTTATTATTTATTATTTATTATTTATTATTTATTATTTATTATTTATTATTTATTATTTATTATTTATTATTTATTATTTATTATTTATTATTTATTATTTATTATTTATTATTTATTATTTATTATTTATTATTTATTATTTATTATTTATTATTTATTATTTATAATTTATAATTTATTATTTATTATTTATTATTTATTATTTATTATTTATTATTTATTATTTATTATTCATTATTCATTATTCATTATTCATTATTCATTATTCATTATTCATTATTTATTATTTATTATCTATGATTTATTATTTATTATAAATTATTTATTATTTATTATTTATTATTTATTATTTATTATTTATTATTTATTATTTATTATTTATTATTTATTATTTATTATTTATTATTTATTATTTATTATTTATTATTCATTATTTATTATTTATTATTTATTATTTATTATTTATTATTTATTATTTATTATTTATTATTTATTATTTATTATTTATTATTTATTATTTATTATTTATTATTTATTATTTATTATTTATTATTTATTATTTATTATTTATTATTTATTATTTATTATTTATTATTTATTATTTATTATTTATTATTTATTATTTATTATTTATTATTTATTATTTATTATTTATTATTTATTATTTATTATTTATTATTTATTATTTATTATTTATTATTTATTATTTATTATTTATTATTTATTATTTATTATTTATTATTTATTATTTATTATTTATTATTTATTATTTATTATTTATTATTTATTATTTATTATTTATTATTTATTATTTATTATTTATTATTTATTATTTATGATTTATTATTTATTATTTATTATTTATTATTTATTATTTATTATTTATTATTTATTATTTATTATTTATTATGTATTATGTATTATGTATTATTTATTATTTATTATTTATTATTTATTATTTATTATTTATTATTTATTATTTATTATTTATTATTTATTATTTATTATTAATTATTAATTATTAATTATTAATTATTAATTATTTATTATTTATAATTTATAATTTATAATTTAAAATTCATAATTTATAATTTATAATTTATAATTTATAATTTATTATTTATGATTTACTGGAGGCTACAAAACTTGATTTTAGTTGTTTAGCGTGCTGTGCAACTCAAATGGGACGTGTAGCATGCCGGACAGCCCATTTGAGCCGTGTAGCATTCCACACAGCTTATTTGAGTTGTGTAGGGTGCCCCACAGCCCATTGAGCTGTGTACAGCGCCGTGTAAAGGGAAAAGTAGCCGTGAATTTAAAATTACCCTTTCCATATATATTCAAGAGATTTCGCTCAAATCTGACCAATTTCTGAGGATAGTGGAAAAAGAGTGTTTTTCAGTTTTTCAAGGTATGGCTCAAACCACTGCAAGGCACTACCTCCTCAGAAGAAAGGCATATAAATAAATATTTTCTGGTTGAATCTGATGTTATCTAGTTTTTTTGTTGGAAAAAGTTTTGCAAGATTACAAGTAAGAAAAACATTTATTGGGATGCTTGCCCATGGAGGTATCTGGCTGATTCACGCCAGAATATCAAGAACTCAAAAATAAATTACAAGCGCTTGAAGGTTTTTGGGTGAGAGATTTCACCAAGGATGTTAGAAATTTAGATTCTTTTGACCTGGCATGCATATCTCTACAAGCCTGCAATTGAACT
Source organism: Puccinia polysora (assembly GCA_025617555.3). Classification (NCBI taxonomy): domain Eukaryota; kingdom Fungi; phylum Basidiomycota; class Pucciniomycetes; order Pucciniales; family Pucciniaceae; genus Puccinia; species Puccinia polysora. Next base: position 354,736 of record JAOOQA010000055.1, read on the forward strand.
TTGTTTGGGAAGCTAGACTCTGATGAGCTCTCAACTTGGTTGAAACCATTTAAATAAGATTATCTGGAGAATATTATTTGATCTCATGGATCATGAAGGGTTCCACCAGTGGTGGCATTGAAGGAAGGAATAGCATCTAATTATTTTATGTACCGGGAGCCACTAGGTCTCCATATCCTATCAATATTCCATTTGTAAGGGAAAATGGAAGCCTTTGTAGTTGAGGAAGTACATGGAATATATAATAAAACTATCTTAGGGATTTGAAAGGTGGTAAGATTTTTTTTATGTTTTAAAATATAATTTCACATACGATTCCTGCCAATTGAAAGGGGAAAGGGGATTATAAAGATTCATCAAAAATGAGGAGAGGAAAAACTTTACAGGGAATATTGAAGTGATTAATTCTATCCTTTTAATTATTAATTTTATTTAAAAATACATGTGCAAGGTATGAGAAAGAAAATTTTCAAAAAAGTAGATGAGGTCATCTCAATGAAATAATTGTGAATAAGCAGAATGCACAAACTTATGATAGAACATAACTCAGGAAACAATCTTTTTGGAGGAGGATTTTTCTTTTAAGTTAATTCAGATTGTGGATGGATGAATAGATGAAAAATGATATATATCTACTCTATCTAGGGAGGAAGAAAGGTAGTAATGCATTAATTGAGATTGAAGGCATTTTGAAATCAAAGAATTTAAATTACAGGCCAAACAAAAGGCTGAGTGTGATGATGGAGAAATCCAACTGAAAGGGAGTGATAACTAAAATCAATGACAAGGCTAATATGGCAGTGAATGTTTGGGTCAATTTGAGATAAAACAAAGCATTAATACTTGGAATAGAAGGGATTTATACTCAAATAATTAATATATTATTAAAATGGGAAATAAATTTGTGAAAACTCAAATACAAAATAACTGGAATTTGATTTTATGAAAGCCAGTTTCAAATTAAATAGCTGAAATCTGGTTGAAAGTGCAGGAGGCTCAAAGAAACATTTATGATTGAAAATAGTTGCAGATGGTGAAAAAAACATTCAACAATTGATTTAAATTAATGATTTAGTTACCAGAATATATCTTAAACTTTCTTCATTCCAAAGGGAGTCAGTTTAATTCACTAATTACTTAGATTCATTTTTCTAGACTTATCTTGGATAAAAGTAGATACTGCAGAGAGGGGATACCACATCTTTTTCATTCAAAGAATATGAATTGATCTTAAAGAGTGAAAGAAATTTAGTCAAATGGTTTATTTGTCTTGATAATTGATTACAGGCCAAAAATAACTTGTAAATAAAATGCACCGATTAATCCCAAGAAAAAAAATCTTTGAAGAAACACTCAAAGGTTTCAGCTTGGAAAATAGGCAAAGATACACTAAAAACTCCAAAATTTCTAAAGAAGGACTGGATTTCTTACAAATGAAAAATTTGCAAGGAGAGATAAGAAAGTCTTGTGCATGAATTGTTTATGAAACCACTCTCTTAATATTTTTTCTAAACAGATAGCTTGAGATGTGTCTATTTCATAAAGTTAACTTTTAGCTTTCTTGATACTTGGATACAAAACTAAAAATTAGCTAAATTTATGCAATTAAATCTCCAAAAATTCAAGACAATACAAACTCCAAATTAGATATTCTTTCTTTTCAGTTCTAAAAATATTCCTTCAATCATAACCATTGATTCCTGTGCTAATGTGTCTTCTATAAGACTAGAATATTCTCATCCTAAAAACATGAAAATTGCAGAAGTTCAAGTTTCCCATCTATTCAGTAAGTAGTGCATCTGTGTCATCTCATTGGTTTACCCCATAGACTATGTCAACATTTTAATTTTCCAGATTCCCCAGATTTTTATGGTACTTATTTTTCTTGAAAATATCTAGCATGGGAAAAACCAGACTAAAGAATAACTTACCAGAGCCTTGGAATATTGGTTGAGTTGGAAAGAAGGATCATTTAGCATTTGAAACTTGCATCCAAAGTGTTCTATTTCCCTTTTCCAAAAGTTATTGAATGAGCTACCTGAGACTTTATTTCAGTTGGATCACCAGTTTCTACCAGGATATTTGAAATATTCTGACTTCCAGTCCTAATTTTCCACTTGAAATTACCTAGGGTTTATTTGTCACATAGGAAACTGACTTCTTATATTTCTATTTTAAGATGAAAAGAAACATATTCAAAGTTTCATATTGAGCTCTTGAATCATTCCTCATCATTCAAAAACTTTTCATTCCATTCTTGGATAATATGATGAAATTCAAGAGTTCAAAATAATCAGATTATTTCCTCCACTTTTATTGTAAATATGCTAATGTATTTTCATTCTTCAAGTAGAATGAACTACCACTAAAAAAATCAATGATCAACTGTAGGAAAGTGAAATATCAGATTAAAAAGGCCCCTTTTTTAATTTTAGATGTCACTTTAATACCTGTTGTCATTTGATTTTTTGTGCTGTACCTCCTCAGCTTTCATACAATCATCAGATCAAACTCACTGCAAAAGATACTTAAACATGTACAGTTTAATTTGTATCAAATCAGGAATCAAACATGATCCAAGACAAAAAATCAGAGAATGTGCCAAATTCATTTCTTTTATCAAGAAATTGAAAACTTCTATGGCCAATGTTAACTTTGCAACCTTGGGACCCCCTTTCACTACCAAAAACAGGTTTCATGGCGCGATTCACAACCCAGAATGGGTCACAAACTTCACCACGTGAAACATTTTGGGTATTGAATGGTGAAAAAAAAATAATTCAAGTATTTAGTTCATTTTATTTATATATAAATTTTTTTATATATTTTTATTTTTAATTTAATTCAATTATTAAATTTATTTTTGATATATTTATTTATTTATTTATTTATTCATTTCATTTTATTTAAATTTATTTATTTAAATTTTATTTTATATTTATATTTTTAATTCAATTGATTAATTTATTTTTTATTTATTTTTTATTTCATTTTATATTTATATATTTTTTTATATTCATATTTTTAATTTAATGTGTTAATTATTTTTGTCTTTTTTTTGTTTTTATTTATTTATTTATTTTCCATTTTTTTATTAAAATAAAAAAAAACTAATATATATATATATCCATTAGCAACTCAGATGGGTTGAAAACGGTGTTTTGAACCCCGTGTGCAACCCCAGGGACGCAAATTTAACATTGGCCAATTCTCATTTCCTGAAATCTCTGTTCCAAATGAATATTGCATTCTTTTTTTATTCTTTGACTGTTGGAAACTGAATTGGGTAAAAAAGAAAATTTAATATCTAGTAACACCTGTGTAGAACCTCTTAATAATTCTCAATAGGGCCTTTCAAAGTTAGCAGATTGGCCATTAGAAACCTGCCATTATTTTTTACCAAACCTGCCAATTTTGATGGAGTTTTTCTGAAATACACATACCCCCTAACTGGTTTATTTTGAAATGGAAGGTTTCAAAAAAAGCAGGTTGCAAACATGAAATCTGCCATTTATGCATCTTCATCCATCCACTATATCCAACTCATCAGCACCATCCATCACCATTGCCTGTCAAATCCCAGTCCATGTCAGTACTCACTCACAGGCTTGTCTTAGTACCTTGTCTATCTCTCCCCCAATCATTGGCATCCCTCCTGGATGATGATTGATATGCCTCAAACAGTTCAAAAGGATCCTTGCACTACAACAGATCTCATCAATACAGAACAAGCTATTTAAACTTGAGAAGAGTCTGACAACATCCTTAGTGGATCATCTATCCAAGACTACAAGCTTGAACAGTCAGATTGCTGTTAGTCTATCCTCCCTAAAACAGAACTTGGACTATTATCATTCAATGAGCAAGGGTGGATCCATCAAATCTAAAATACTCAAACCCAACACAAGGATAAAAAAATTTAAGGAGGATTATCTGGCGCTCAAGAGGCAATTCAATAAGATCAAAAATTTGGAATGCAAGCTTGTCAGGTGTCTTTCTTCCTACCCCTCACTCCTCCAATCTTTTATCTTGAGCCAATATTTTTGGGATTCATCCTCCCCTTTGGTGACATTTGATTAGGCTACTTTTCAGTCAAATGTGCATGTTGTGGAAACAAAAAGAAAAAAATTACTGATGATCTTGGTTCTCTGTTTTCATTGGCCCAGCTGTCAATGGATCAATCAATTGGTCACATGAACTGAGTGCAGAAGGAGGATTGCCAGCGTCAAGATCCTTTTTGATATCTAACACATCAGGATCAATTAATCAATACATCCATTGTTGGTCCCAGCTTTGGACGGTGTGGTGCTCTTATATGGAGGCGAGTCAGGAAAGGGCTGCAGGCGGCGCGCTCAGCAGCAGTCAGGTAGGCCCAGAAGGGGTTGGGTCGGGCTCAGCACCTGGAGACGGGAGACGACGGATCGCGCGGACCGGAAAGCTTGTGCGGATTGGAAAGCTTGTGCGGATTGGAAGGCTTGCGCGGATTGGAAAGCTTGCGCGGATTGGAAGGCTTGCCCAGATTGGAAGGCTTGCGCGTATTGGAAGGCTTGCGCGGATCGGAAAGCTTGCACGGATCGGACCGCGCATTGCAAGATGCGCGGATTGGGTCACGGGGGTACGCCCCGGATATCAGAATGGGTTGTTGGGCGGACGCGCGCGGGTGGACAAACCGGGCTACGTTAATACCAAGGGGCATGGGTTATGGGGCAAGGGATGGAGGGGTAGGATTGGGCTAGGGTTCTGCGGCTTATGGTTGTATTTCATCACTCTTTCTTGTCAATTGTGGTTGTACTTAGGTTAGGGTTGAGAGGGAGGACTTAAATACTTTGCTCTCAACTCCGGGTTGTAGGGGCATCTTATGATAGGGAAGGAAGGAAGGGGAAGGACGGGAAAAACACTTCACCCCACTTCACTTCACTTCACGGACTGGACTGCACTTTAGGATATTACTTTTTATGGCATCGGATCGGATTGGATTGGAAAAGAAGGAATTCATCTTATTATTGCTCCCTCCCTCTCACTCTATCTCTCTCTTGAATGGCTGCATCCAATCTCCTTACAGACGCTTTGATCAATAACTTCCGGAACTCAAGGACAACTTAAGGGGAGTTGCCCCAAAAGTTTCCACATCTGGGGGTCTGGCCGGGAACAATCTTTTGTCAAAGTCTCTCAAAGGTACTCACGGATGCTACCAACAGCCGCTTCTCTTCCTTCCTCCTCCCACGGCTTCTGCGCTACCCCATGGATTTACCCGCATATTCGACTCAACATTGCGGAAGTGGAGCAATTCATCTCGCGGTATGAAACAATTGCGGACTCTGAAGGCGTTTTGGATTTTGAGAAGGCGCGCCATGTTGTCCTGTTCATCAAGGACGTGGAAGCGCGTCGGGATGTGGAGGAGATGGATGGCTACCTGAACCTGGATTGGCCAGAACTGAAGGAGGACATGCTGGCAAGATGGGGGAGGCGCGGTTCTCGCTTTTGGAAGGACGATCTCAAGCCATCTGCAGAATTGGGTTACAAGGCAGGCGCGCGCGACGGGATCCGTTTGCAAGCGGAAGTGGACTACGCGGAACTGGAGTACTACAGGGCAGAGTATGTTCCGGCCCCAACACCGGCAACCATCTCTTGGGCTAGCAAACTTGCGGAGGTGGCAAGGGGCCTCAAGGCCTATCTGGAGAGTATTCAGTCTCCCAGCGCGTCTGCGCCCCATGTGTGCACAAATGGGGAGGACAATGACCGTTGGCGGACGGGACAAAGGGACCGGACAGCGGATTCAAACGCGAAATTGGTTTCCCCAGTGGGGGCTAAGAACGTGTTGGGGAAGCGGGACTCAATGGGACCAGTGCGGCCTACTGACAGGAAGCGGGCAAGGACAACAGAACGGGAAATGGATGCTCTGTGCGGTTTGGGAATTGGCAAGCGGCGGATGGATCTTGCAAAGAAGGTACACGCGGCGGCGGAAGAGACAGACCACGCTTTGGAGAATCATGACCTGAGCCGGACCTCTTTGACGGCGGGGAGCGCGCATTTGGAAAGGGCAGTGGCAGAAACGGAAAGGACGGGCGCGGAATGGACAGACGGTGGGGCGGAGCGGAAGGATCAAGTGGTCACGCGCGGTCTGGCAGGCAGGGAGGGGTCAGAAATCTCCGGAGGGGAGAACAAGGCCGCAAGAATGGCAAAGAACAAAGGATGTTGTAAGGACGTCTGGGGGTGTTTGCTTTTGTTTGGGTTTTGCGCGCGGATGGGCTCAAATTTCAAAGGATGCAGGAGGGTCTTGGTGGCGGGAGGTGCACCTAGGCGGTCTGGGACAACAATTTGCAAACAAGGTCCCTGCGGGATTGGTTGAGGCAACGCGCCGCGGATCTGGCAATGGGTGAAGCGCGGTCGGCTGAGGACAGCGGCAAAGTTGGGGGGGGGAGCTAGCAAGGGGTGGAAGGTTGGAGTTGGGACGCAGGACGCGGGCTCAAAAAAAAAAAAAAAAAAATCTCTTTTTCCTTCTTATCTATTCATTCTTCCTTTTCTGTCTCCCCATGTACTCTTGCGGATACTCTCACTGGCGCGGATTTCTCACCTTCAGACTCTCACTGGCGCGGATTTCTCACCTTCAGACTCTCACTGGTGCGGATTTCTCACCTTCAGACTCTCACTGGCGCGGATTTCTCACCTTTTCCGATTTCTCACTGGCGCTGATCTTCTCTCTTCTAGGAGCGGATATTGCGCGCGGTTCTTATTCTTGCTCAGGGACTCACAAGACCAAAGGCTACTCAAATCGCGCACAACCTATGTCTTTTTGTGTATAGGCGCTAAATACAAAGGAGAAAGGATAACTACAGAAGGTGAGTTGGTGGGAGATCTCTGGGGACAGAACTCAAGTTGGGGGGGGATGTGGTGCTCTTATATGGACGCGAGTCAGGAAAGGGCTGCAGGCGGCGCGCTCAGCAGCAGTCAGGTAGGCCCAGCAGGGGTTGGGTTGGGCTCAGCACCTGGAGACGGGAGACAACGGATCACGCGGACCGGAAAGCTTGTGCGGATTGGAAAGCTTGTGCGGATTGGAAGGCTTGCGCGGATTGGAAAGCTTGCGCGGATCGGAAGGCTTGCGCGGATTGGAAGGCTCGCGCGGATTGGAAGGCTTGCGCGTATCGGAAGGCTTGCGCGGATTGGAAAGCTTGCACGGATCGGACCCCGCATTGCAAGATGCGTGGATTGGGTCACATGGGTACGCCCCAGATATTGGAACGGGTTGTTGGGCGGACGCGCGCAGGTGGACAAACCGGGCTACGTTAATACCAAGGGGCATGGGTTATGGGGCAAGGGATGGAGGGGTAGGATTGGGCTAGGGTTCTGCGGGCTTAGGGTTGTATTTCATCACTCTTTCTTGTTAACTGTGGTTGTACTTAGGTTAGGGTTGAGAGGGAGGACTTAAATACTTTGCTCTCAACTCCAGGTTGTAGGGGCATCTTATGATAGGGAAGGAAGGAAGGGGAAGGACGGGAAAAACACTTCACCCCACTTCACTTCACTTCACGGACTGGACTGCACTTCAGGATATTACTTTTTATGGCATTGGATTGGATTGGAAAAGAAGGAATTCATCTTATTATCGCTCCCTCCCTCTCACTCTATCTCTCTCTTGAACGGCTGCATCCAATCTCCTTACAGACGCTTTGATCAATAACTTCCGGAATTCAAGGACAACTTAAGGGGAGTTGCCCCAAAAGTTTCCACAACGGGAACCCATCCATGTTGACCAATGGTAGCTTAGGCTCCAACCACCTTGCCAAAAATCCCATTCAATCACTTGGTCAACCAGTCTCAGATTGTTACAGTACCAATCTATCCTTCCTCTTCAAAGTCTTGGGTATTGGAAAGCTCTCTCCATCCAAGCTCATCCCAATCAACAGTTGGCCATCAAAATTTATCAAGAGTTTCCAGAGGTCTATAAGTAAAATAATAACAAGTTCAATCCTTCACCTCATGCATCTCTATCCATCCTCTACTCTCTTTTTGCCCCTTGGCTCACCATTTCTCATCTTCATCTTCCCCCACCCAACATCATCCATTTTAGCCCAAAACGGCAATAGCTATCACACCATTCTCTGGTTTTTGCTGCTTCAGGCCCTGAAACCAGATCTCTCACTATCTCAAACAATTTTCCCAATTTGCCACTGTACTTGGTCAGGAGACCACCACCCAATTTGTGGGGACCATGCCATCCCATTCATCAGACCCATCCATCATCAGCTCCACTTCTAAAAATTGCGGAAAAGTTGAAAAGTACCAACATGTTCTCAAAGATCTATTCTCCAAGCTCATGAATGCTCCCACTGAATTATTCAACCAAGAGTTACAGAATTGGATCAAAATTATCAAACCAAAGCCACTCAAAACCAGCCTTTTGGAACCAATGAGTAGTTACATGTACATTTGAACAACCAGTTCCCAAACAATGTAAGCATCTTTTTTACCTTTGTACTGAAAGCTGTAAGACTTGAACCTGGTCAAGAGGCCTTTATTCAAGCCAAAAAACCCATCCTTAGCTGACTGGAGTTTGGTTCTGTATTCTTTCAAATTGCAACCTAAATTGTAAAACATTGATCCTGTTGAAGCTTGCCCTTTCCTTTCATTCTGTTCAACTTCTGCCCAGAAATTGTTGAATGTATGGCTTCCTCTGATAACATTTTGCGGGCTGGCCTGATTCCCAAGCTACAAGAAATTCCAACCTTGATGGAGATGCTGACTTACTCTTATGGTCCATTGGCTTCACAATTAATGAAACCAATTCCCTTTGAATCTTGCAAGCATACCAATCTTTATGATTCACCAATTAAAGAACTTTAGGTCTTATTAACAAAACTATCCTCCAGCCAGAAAGACTTACACCCACCTATCAATGGCCCAAGCATCTTAATTTTGACAGAGTTATCAGGTACAATCTTGGCGGCCTTGAGTTTTCACTCAAACATGAGGGACAAGTTTACTTCATTGCTTCTCAAAATCCTGTCCAAATCCCAACTAAAAACCTGAGTTTTGTAACTTATCATGCATTTTTTGAAGTTACAAACTAAAGGCAATCTTTACGCCCAAGTGTTCATACTCTCAAATATTGTTGCAGTTATAAGCTGTATGGTAGCATAACTCAAAATTTTATAAAATAAATTGAATCCCTTCTTGATCCTCCCCCCAAGAGAAGTAGTTGCATGGGATGGAACAAGATAGGAGTAAATGATGTGAAAAACATACAGAGAAGTGGAAAGAATAGTGCTTGAAACCCTCAAAATGTTATATGATGAATTGAATTCTTGCTCCTCAACCCAAGAAAAGTAGTTTTATGGGGGGGAACAAAATTGGAGGAGATGATTTGACAAACATACAGAGATGTGGAAAGAATAGTGCTTGAAACCCTCAAAATGTTATATGAGGAATTGAATCCCTTCTTGATCCTCAACCCAAGAAAAGTAGTTGTATGGGAGGGAAAAAAATGGGAGGAGATGATTTGAAAAACATACAGAGACATGGAAGTGGAAAGAATAGGGCTTGAAACCCTCAAAATTTTATATGATGAATTGAATACCTTCTTGATTCTCACCCCAATTTTAGTACGTGGATGGGGAGAGATGATTTGGGAAACATACAGAGACAGGGAAAGGATAGGGCTTGTCAGCATTGGCTGAAGGGGCAATGTTTGGATTGATAGTTCTTGAATTGCTACCGCATCTGTTTGGATGAAAGATTCAGACTACCTTTTTCTTTATTCTTGAGTTCATTTGCCATCAGGAGATAAAAATTCAACTTAGAGGATGGAGTTTGACCAACTTGTGTTTCATTGTCTGATACAAAGAAAGTTTCAAAGTTGGTGGGAATTTTGATCCAGTTAACCAGGATGATGTGATCAGCTCTCTTGAGCTGACTTGATCCTTTGGAAGCTGATGGAGGAGGATTGTTGGATTTTGAGTTCCTGGGGGATGTTTTCTTTGGTTGATTAGTTTTTTGAGTGGACTTGCGGGGGGAGGTTTGCTGAGAGGCCATTTGAAAAGAATAAGAGGGATGAAGTGATGAAGTGATGAGAGGATGGATGTGATTAAACTTATAAATTGATGAGAGTTAGGATGTGATGAAAGTGGGGATGAAGCAATGAAGTTATGAAAAAATGAAGCAATGAAGCAATGTAAAAATGAGAGGATGGATGTGATGAAACCAATAAATTTATGATAGTGATGAAGTAATGGGAGATTTAAAGTGGTAAGAATGATGAATTGATGAGGGGATGAGAGTGATGAAGTTATGAGAGCAATGAATCAAATTCTTATAATGAGGTTGGAGGTAGAATTTTTTGGATGGTGTTGGAGGCTGAAACCAGGGGTGATAATGTGGAATGAAACATGGTTGAGCTGTTGAAGGCCTTCATATACTTTAATTGAAAAAAACCACTTATTTCATGTTAAATTTGACCCCTATGATCTGAAATCAGTGGGTTTTTTTGACTTTTAATGGCGGGTTTGAAATGGTGGATTTGGGTTGAAACCTGCCATTAAAGAATGGCATGTTTGCTTAAGTTTTATAAGGCCTAATGGAGCTATTCAATTAATTGAATTAAAAACTTTCATGAGCTTATTATTCATTTTGGATTGCAAAATTTCATGAATATTTGACTACTATGATGAATTTTGTTGGAAGATATGATTATACTCTTCTTTCTACTGGTATCTGAAACTCTCCTTTCAATTTTAAAAATCTTTCAACAAAATTCTCTGCAATCTTATGATATTTATATTATTTTTATATCTTTAAAATTTACAGTTCTACTCAAATGAACTCAAATAACAAATTTATAATTTCTGTATTTTCTGAAAAACTTTGAAAGAACAATTTTTTTCTAAAATTTCTGATTGAAATATTTATACAAGGAAATTCCATTCCCTTGGTGGTTTAATTTCAAGAGATGTTATTTTGATGGAACCATGAAAATAGAATTGAATTCCAGAATCTCCAGAAAAATCTGAAATCCACTCTTTAACAATTCATGCAGGATTTAGGAATTATTGTTAGAAATTTAGCCATCACAATTCCATAAAATGATTAATCTTACTAACATTCTTCAAGAGGATGACCAATTATTTTCACAAAACAAAATTCTTTGAATTTAACATATCTGGATAAATATTTAAATTTGAAACATATCCTTTCTCACATCAATAAGTTATATTTTTTCATTGTCAAACCAGATGCAAGCAACTATGCTATCCCAGGTGTTTTTTAAAAATTTAGACCGTCTTTTGATTTTGTTAAGGGAAATTTTAAGTTCATGGCTCATTGAGCCCTGCACACGGTTCAAAAGGGGCTGTGTGGGACGCCACAGGGTCCAATCCAAGCCATGTAAACCCCGCCACAGCTCAAGGAGTCGCCCCGACAGCCCAGCCTGGTCCGCCGGCGTGTTGGATTCCACACGACTACATTTGAGCTGTGTGGAGTTGTACACCGCTCAAATGTAGTCGTGTGGCATCTCACATGCCACTGGACTGCAATGATCCAAAAAAAACAAAATGGAATGAAAGGGCATTGACATAACCCATGAATCAAATAAAACTTCCAAAAAACAGGAATCAACCAAAAAATCAAAGAAATCAAAAAATTCCATAGTTATCTTATTTATCTTGAAAAAGAAACAGAAAATAACCGGGAAATTTCCCAAACAATTCATTTCCCCAACAATATGAAGAACAGAAATTCAAAACTTGTTTGTTTTATTTTTTCACTCCATAATGAGAAGATTGGGGAAAGGTTTGGCAGACAAGCCCTAAAGTAAAAACACCAAAATAAAAACAAATAACATGACAAGCCCTAAAGTAAAAACACCAAAAAAAATACAAGGACCTTGACAAGCCCTAAAGTAAGTTCAACTTGACTAGCCCTAAAGTAAAAGGGCTCAAAAATTAAAGAAGTCTCTTGACCAACCCTAAAGTAAGATTTCCAAGGAAAATACCAGTCTTTTGACCAGGTAAAAAATACAAGAAGTCTTTTGGCCATCCCTGAATCAAAAGTGCCAAAACAAATACAAGCCTTTTGACCAGCCCTAAATTAAACACACCAAAAAAAAACAAGTTCAACTTGTGTTAAGCTGATCCCATCCCAAGCTTAAAATAAGTTAAGCTTGTGATGGAATCAGCCCAACACAAGTTAAACTGATTTACCATTAAACTCTCATTCAAAACACTCAATATAATGATGTTAACTCAAAAACCTCAACATAATGATGTTCAAGATGTGATAACCATTTATATTGATAGAACTTGTTAGCTGCATTAAAACTACAATTCATATGAAACCAAATGATTAAATTAAGTCAAAGTCTATAATCTCTATAATCCAGAATAGATTTGCAGTTGATCTTTGAGATGATCAATCCAACCAGAGGATTTTTTATAAATCAAGGAACGCGGTTTTGCTACAATGGGCAGGATTGGAATCATTTCTCCCTCAAGTACTAATAGAACCCAGTGCTTATTGTTTAGCAAGGAAATGAACTTTGGATCTGATTGATTAGTAACACAATTTTTCATTGGAGTATAAGTATCACATTACTCCAATGAAATGAAAAATAAAGGTCTGGAATATGTTTCTGCTATGATTTGACCCATGTCCAATTTAGCCAGCCATTTTGAGGAGGGAATCTTTTCTTTGATGTCTTCAACATCAAGTCTTTGTTTAATCTTTTCAACCTCCTTTGAACCCCCAAGGATCTTAATTCAGCATTCTTTATGTTTTTTTAATTTTTCAATCATTTCCTTCCTAAATTTAAACCAACCATCTTCTTCATAACCAAGAGATTTAGGAATGACTCTAAATCTACAATTCCCATCTCCAATTGGATACCAAACCTCACCCAAGAACTTATGGAATTTCTTAGTTATTTTATTGATGTATTTCACGTTCAGTTCCTATCATGAAAACTAAATTTTTATTCATTTCTTTAATCAGATCAATAAAATGAAAACTCACCAAAGATGAGCTTCTGGTGGAGCATTGATGCACGTTCTCTTCCTCTGAAGAGGATTGTGATTCCAAATTAAGTGATCCCAATTTACTTCCAGTATCTTCCTCTGAACTATGGGATTCAGATTCAGATTCTGCCAACTTTGACTAAAAATTCATCATTAGTTAGTAACCATGTTCATCAAAACAAAAAAATGAACATATCCCAAAACAAAAAGACTTACAATCTTTTGTCATTTCTTATTTGGAGCCCTTCTAGTCCTTTTTTACCCCTTGAGTTTTTTTTAAACATTCCCAAAACAAGATGTTTCTTGCTGCGTATCTTTCAATTTTGGCCTGCCCCTACTTGATTGTAACACTTTAGGTTCAATTCTTGCCTTCAATAAATATTTTATAATCTTCTGAATGATAAACTTCAATAGGCCGCTTTGCTCATGATCTGGAGATTCCAAGATCATTTCATTCACTTTTTCACAAAACTGAGTAATGCTTAGCATTTCATCAATATCAGACTTGAAAAATTCAAAAGGATAAACTATTATTGAATTGGGAATCATTAATCAAAAAGCATTAATCACATATTGATTTGAACAATCCAACTTGAACAATCCAACTTAAGCCAACTTACAGAACTATAACTGCAAGGGTAATAGTCCAAACTCCACTCAGGATGAACATCTTTGGGTACCGCAGATCCTCTGAATGCTAGAAAATCACCTATTTGGTGGGAACAGGGAAAACCCATAGTCTTTGAATATGACTTTTTTCACACTTTGCCATCATGATCACCTTTGAATTTCTCAAATTGTTCCCTAATAAGATGAATTTCCTCTCAAGACACTTTGTAACCCAATGGTAACAGTTCAGGTGGAAGAACTGTACCTAGCATAATTCCAGAGTTATAAAGTGACGCATGAACCAATTTGATTTGATTCAAAATGTTAAATATTGTCAAATATTATAATATTATGAATCTGTCTCCAAGGTTGTGAAAACTTGGACGGGTCCCCCAATGATCTTTCCTGTGAAACTTGGGTCCTCAGCTGACTCGGACCCTGCCCTCAGAAGGGATCTGGGATCCTCCTGGCTAGCAGGGCAGACTTGATTCCTCCTTCTTATTTCTCTTCCTTGCAATCTCTTTCTTTTTTTTCAATACCTTTTAATTCTTCTTTCTTTCTTTCTTTTCAGTCTGCTTCCTATATCTTGTCTATTCCTCTCAAATCATCATTGACCAATCTTTTCCTCTCAACCCTCTATTCTCCTGGATCCGTTTTGATCTCATCAAAGTCTCCATTTGATCAAGTACCCATCTGCAAGTCCGTGCCTGGTAAGAACATGATCCTCAAGATCACCCTAGCTCAACGCATCTGAAAACCTAGGTCCGCCGCTGTGGTGTTGTATTTATAAACTTGGGTCAAGAGCTGCGTCGCGGGCTGCGCTCTCAGCAGTTGGGTAGGTTGGGCTCAGCATTTGGGTGCGCGCGGTCTCAGCAGTGCCTGCTGAGGGCTCAGCAGTGCCTGCTGAGGGCTCAGCAGCAGCCGCTGCGGGCTCAGAAGTAGGAATTGCAGGGCTCAGCACCGGGTACGGGTCGGGCCTACTCTGAGGGCGCCGGGCCGCGACCCGCCCCAGAAACGCGGACCAAGTGATGGAGCCGGCCCGACCAAGCTTGCAGGTGGCTCGTCCGGGAAGCGGGGGCAGGGCGATTGGGGGTTAGGCGCGTGTGGGCCAACCTGCGGACCGCAAGGTCTGCAGACACGCGCAGGCGGGCAAACCAGGGGGCTCCAAGTAGGGCGCGGCGGAGGGCCGTGCAATGAGAAGGACAAACCAGACGTACATTGATATTGAGGGGCACGGGTTATGGGGCAAGGAATGGAGGGGTAGGGTTGGGCTAGGGTTCTGTGCTTAGGGGTTGTTTTTCATTGTTCTTTTGCATTTGTGGTTGTACTTAGTTTGGAGTTGAAGGGGGGGATCCAAGTCCTCACCCTCAACTCTGGGTTGGGTCATGATCTATCAATCAATCTACCAATCCATCTATTGGAGAAGGAAAGGAAAGGAAGAGGAAGGATTGGAGGAAGAAGAATACATCTCATTATCTCTCTTTTATCTCACTACACTTAAGAACTCATTGCATTCAACTTCCTTACAGACGCCTAGATCAATAACTTCCGGACTTGTGGACAACTTAGGAGCGTAACTCTCCTTTACCTTCCACACCTCTTGCAGCCATTCTGCTACGTCTTCTATCCTCTATTACTTCTGTGCTGCCAGGTTTTTATTCTCATCTACTCTCTAAACAATTTCTAAGCTGTTTGTCTCTTCATCTTTCTTTCTCTCTCTCATTCTGTTCCGGTTGTTTAACTTTCTAACTCTGGTCTGCAGTCTGCTGGTTTTCAGTTCTAATAAATCATTTCACAATCCTATCACATTTAAAAACAAAGGAAAACTCTATGCCACCAAGAATGAATGAACCAGCTGGATCAAACAACTACTTCTATCAGGTTGCACTCAAGGCCTCCGTTGACACTATTCCCCCTCTCAATGACAATAACTACTTGATCTGGCGAGACAAGATGATGATGCTATTTGACCTCAAAGATATCAAGGAGGCCATAATTAGAAACTTGGGTCAATTACCTGTAAAACAAGATTGAGAAATCAGAGCAATATTTATATCTAAACTGGATAGCACAACCCATGCCAACGTTTTCAATGCTGTTGGAATCCTTTCCTCCTTTTGTTCAATACTATCTGTTTATATCTTCCTATTTTCCACCCTCATTCATTACAATAAACACATTCATTATTATCCAATACTATCATCACCCACCATTATCCTATAACTGTCACCAATCCATTTCAACTCCATCACCATCACCATCACCAACTCCATCACCATCACCATTACCATCACCATCACCATTACCATCACCATCACCATCACCATCACCATCACCATCACCATCATCATCCCATACCCATCACCATTACCATTACTCTCATCATCATCATCATCATCATCATCATCATCATCATCATATCATTCTCCCCATTAAGGTAGGCAACTATGCCTGGGGTCCTTGTTGCTCCTCTTAAAATAGGCTATCATTCCTCCCATTAAGCTAGGCAACTATGCCTGAGGTCCTTGTTGCTCCTCTTAAAATAGGCTATCATTCCTCCCATATTAAGCTAGGAAACTATGCCTGAGGTCCTTGTTGCTCCTCTTAAAATAGGCTTTCATTCCCCATCTCATTTGCTGACAAGGTGGTGTCTTGTCATCCTTTCTCAAATCTCATATCTCTCATTCTCATATTCTCTTCTCATATTCTCCTCTGAAATGTTGATTGGTCTCAAATTGGTTCCTAAATTTGTCAGTTAAGGTGGTGTGTTGTCTTTTTCTGTTCATATTTTGTAACTGACAAATTTAGTCAGCTTTATTTCTATCTTACTGCTTTCATTAAGATATTATTCCTGTCTCAGGCCCCCTGTGGGGGATCTCTAGTTGTCTCAACCCTGCTACCTTAGGCCCCCTTTGGGGTTCTCTAATTTTCCATAAATACTGGTCCTTCCCTTGGACCAGGAATGAAAAACATCTGATCACCAGACAACTAAACAGGAGTGTCCCTTCCTCCTCTTCAGATCAGTTCCACTTGACTTTACAAGTAATATCTCCTCCCCTTTGGCTCTTTGTAGCCTTATCAATACTCCTCCTTGGCTATTGAGAAGTCTAACGTACTCCTTCCTTCTCCAATTAACCTTGCTACTCATCTTAAACTCTTCAAATGCCGCAAATATAACTTCATCTAAACTCCTCTGGGCCAACATTACCCGCAGGTTTGCCTTGTCTGAGACTTCCAATAGAGCTTGTATCTTAAACCAATTTCTCCACGCTGTGGTGACCGAATCTGGAAACCTGAGTAAAACATAGAAAATTTAAATTTTTACAATTTTTTTCTTAACAGCTATCATCAATCAAAAAAAAAAAATGGAATATTTCCTTGCTTTGGTATCACACCTCCAAATTTCTCAGCTCTCCAACATTTACCTGTCCCAGTGGTCTAGGGAAAGGTCTCTAGTTGTCTTGTCACCTTTGTCTTGTGACCAATCCCCCTCCTCCTGCACTAACCAAGTCTAAACTTGATGAACCAGCCCAGTCTGACGGCCACCCACCACCACCAGTTCTAGTTAGCCTCAACCCAGACAATTCTTTGCTCCAATAATTGATCAACCAATAACATGGAGGAGAAGGGAGGATGAATTGAGAACAACAACTTCAAAAGGATCACAACACAATTCAACAATCTTCATCCATCACGCCAGCATCGGCCATCACTCACAGCCCACATTCCCCATCATCAGCATCTGAACCAATCCCCTGAAGAAAATTGGTTGCTTTCCGACCAATCATCCGCCTACCCATCTATCTTTACCCTTTGAAGACAATCAAGGCATCCACGACCAATCAGCTTTTAATGATTGGTTGAATTTTCACTGATCATCCAAAGATCTGCCCCTTGACCCTCCCTTCTGGCGTCCCAATTGTCCAAAGACAATTGGCAGGCTTTTATCCATATCAAACCAACTCTCCCATTGCCTCCCCCTGATCGCATTGATTGAGCAAGGATGATCAACCACTCAATCCCCCTTTGACCAACCAATCAAAACAGACAGATTGGTCAATCCCAACCAATTGCAACCCTTGACCACCAACTCCAACAGCTGCCTGGTGTCAGTTGATTCTTGTTTTGTGTTCAAGTTCTCTGCCATGTCAATTCATATTTGTTGGTTTTTGAAATTTTTGTTTGATCATCTCAAAAAAAGAAAAAAAAACTTTTTTCTGCTCAATTTGTAGTCTCACTTGTAACTAGTATACAGGGCCTCCTACCCACAAAAGGAGGGGCTCTCCCCTGCCTGTCTGATATCATCTATGGGATCCATATCATATCCATGTGATCTCATCACATCATTTTTTGCATCTATCATTTCTGATCATCAGAAATTCATCCGTCATCTGCCATCTGGCACAAGTTTTGATCCTCATCTTTAAAACTGGGTATATCTTTTGATTGCCCCCTGATCCTTGATCCTTATCACCAATCAATAGCCTTGCTGTTTGAAGAAGAATTTGACTGATATAATTCTTGAGTGTGTTAAACCACTCTTTGATCCCTTCATCCAATCATACTGGTCCTGATAATTCCTTGATTATCATTTCCGGAGCAAGTCAAGTTTGACTGAAGGGGTTTTATTAAGCTTAAAACCTGGAGTGTTATACCTCCCTTAATTCCCTCAAAGTTGCTTCTTTGCCACGCTATTCTTGAGTCCCTTGAGAAGTGTTGAGGCTATTCTTGTCCAAATCAGTTATTTTCTGCTTCTAGAGCTTCATCATAAAATTTGCTTTGTCTTGTGCAGCCACCCACAGTTATGTGGTACCCTTCAAGCCCTTGATTGCGGAGAGTTGGGAAGGTTCATTGAGAACCTGGAGGTGGGTTGGGTTTGAGTTGATCAAGCCTGATCTTCTGCTGAAGACAAGAGCTATTAGCTTGTGGGTGTTGTTACTTGCAACTGCCTTGTTCTGTCAAACTCTGAACAAACCTTGACTTCTTTTGTTCAAAGTTTATCCCAAACCCATCTTGCCTCAGATAGTGTTGTTTCCTTGCAACCAATGACTGCTATCATCTTTATCCTCCACTCTTTGGTTCCTCATTTACCAGGTTCTGGACCTTGATCTTGGTTACATTTAAATATTTTTGTAACGCTTGGGAGGGCAGCCTAAACAGCACCTTTCCCCTCCACAGAAATGCCACGGCCTAGCACCGTTTTGAGTCTTACATTTGGTCCCCCGGGCCGGGATCAAACCATCAACCTTGGGATTTACAGTCCCAGCTTGAAGAATCAGCTCTGAAAGCCAATCTTGTTTTCCTTTTTTTTTCTTCTTTTCTGTCATCATCCAGATCTGATCCGTGGAGGAAACTTGTTCCAGAATTAGTGATCCCATCTATAGTGGCAGATTCCTTATTGGTCTGTGGATTTGATTTGGGTCTACCATTTGCTTCCATCTTGTTCATGATCTCTTTGGATTCTTGGAAAGAGGGAGCCTGAACTGTTTCGGTGACCCTTGGCTTCTCAAAAGGCAAGGCGGTTTGACCTTCCATAACCTTATCCACCACATTACTAAGTACCAGAAAGACAGGGAGTTACACCCAATTATCCTTGCTGGTGATCATGGATCCAGAGTCGACTAATTTGTCCTGAATCCTTTACTGTACTCCTGGCAAAAAAGATTGGAAAAATCAAACTTGAATTTTTTCCACAGTGTCAATGTGATTGTTTCTGATAAGATAAGACTGAATAGGATCCCAAGAATTTCTGAAAGACTGATAGTCACAGGCTGAAGAGACACCACCATTGGAGATCCACTGCAAATCCAGAGCATCCAAGTCATGTAAGGTAAATCTGGCCACATCTATCTTTCCCCAATGAGCCAACATAGCCTCCTTCAAGGGCCTGCAGTTATGAGTTTTGAATCCATCAAATGATTTGATTGCTTCCATAATTTTGTCAGAGGAGATAAAGAATTGTAACTGATACGCCATATTGTGTTCACTCACACCGTCCACTTCAGCAGCCATTTTGTAGGATTCCAGAAACAGCTGCACATTTGTTCCATTGAAGCTTAAGTTCTTTTTCTGAGGTTTGCTCTTGACCATCTTGGCTTGAACAGAGGTGGATGGAGCAGATTCCATTTCAAAGACAGAGTTCCTAAGGGGATCAAAAGAGCAGATTTCCAAAGTGGCTCACAAGCATGGGAAGAGTAGAGTTTCACAAAAACAACAAAAAGGATCTTGCCCAGATGGTGCACAATTGGGAGGACTTACTTCTGGAACAAGTTGCCTCCACAGATCAGATCTGGATGATGACAGAAAAGAAGAAAAAAAAAGAAAAAAAAGATTGGCTTTTGGATTTGATTCTTCAATCTGGGACTGTAAATCCCAAGGTTGCTGGTTTGATCCTGGCCCGGGGGACCAAATGTAAGACTCCAAACGGTGCTAGGCCATGGCAGTTCTGTGGAGGGGAAAGGTGCTGTTTAGGCTGCCCTCCCAAGTGTTACAAAAATATTTAAATGTAACCAAGATCAAGGTCCAGATCATGGTAAATGAGGAACCAAAGAGTGGAGGATAAAGATAATAGCAGTCATTGGTAGCAAGGAACCAACACTATCTGAGGCAAGATGGTGTTGGGATAAACTTTGAACAAAAGAAGTCAAGGTTTTTTCAGAGTTTGACAGAACAAGGCAGTTGCAAGTAAAAACGCCCACAAGCTAATAGCTCTGGTCGTCAGCAGAAGATCAGGCTTGATCAACTCAAACCCAACCCACCTCCAGGTTCTCAATGAACCTTCCCAACTCTCTGCAATCAAGCGCTTGAAGGTTACCAGATAACTGTGGGTGGCTGCACAAGAAAAAGCAAATTGTTTGATGAAGCTCTAGAAGCAGAAAATAACTGATTTGGACAAGAATATCCTCAACACTTCTCAAGGGATTCAAGAATAGCGTTGCAAAGAAGCAAATTTGAGGGAATAAAGGGAGGTATAACACTCCAGGTTTTAAGCTTAATAAAACCCCTTCAGTCAAACTTGACTGGCTCCGGAAAAGATAATCAAGGAATCATCAGGACCAGTATGGTTGGATGAAGGGATCAAAGAGTGGTTTAACACACTCAAGAATTCTATCAGTCAAATTCTTCTTCAACCAGCAAGGCTATTGGTTTGTGGTAATGATCAAGGATCAGGGGGAAATCAAAAGATATACCCAGTTTTAAAGATGAGGATCAAAACTTGTGCCAGATGGCAGATGATGGATGAATTTCTGATGATCAGAAACAATAGATGCAAAAAATGATGTGATGAGATGACATGGATATGATATTGATCCCATGGATGATATCAGAAAGGCAGGGGAGAGCCCCTCCTTTTATGGGCAGGAGGCCCTGTATACTAGTTACAAGTGAGACTACAAATTGAGAGGAAAAAGGTTTTTTTTTCTTTTTTTGAGATGATCAAACAAAATTTCAAAAACCAACAAATATGAATTGACATGGCAGAGCACTTGAACACAAAACAAGAATCAACTGACACCAGGCAGCAGTCGGAGTTGGCGGTCAAGGGTTGCAATTGGTTGGGATTGACCAATCTGTCTGTTTTGATTGGTTGGTCAAAGGGGGATCAAGTGGTTGATCATCCTTGCTCAATCAACGCAATCAGAGCGAGGCGATGGGGGAGTTGGTTCAATATGAATCAAAGCGGGTCAATTGTCTTTGGACAATTGGGACGCCAGAAGGGAGGGTCAAGGAGCCAATCTTTGGATGATTAGTGAAAATTTGACCAATCATTCAAAGTTGATTGGTTGTGGATCCCTCAATTGTCTTCAAAGGGTTGAGGTAGATGGGTAGGCCAATGATTGGTCGGAAAGCAACCAATTTTCTCTAGTGGATTGGTTCAGATGCCGATGATGGGGAATGTGGGCTGTGAGTGATTGCCGATGCCGGCGTGATGGATGAAGATCGTTGAATTGTGTCATGATAATTTTGATGTTGTTGTTCTCAATTCATCCTCCCTTCTCCTTCATGTCATTGGTTGATCAATTATTTGAGCAAAGAATGGTCAGGGTTGAGGCTAACTAGAACTGGTGGTGGTGGGTGGCCATCAGACTGGGCTAGTTCATCAAGTTTGGACTTGTTTAGTGCAGGAGGAGGGGGATTGGTCACAAGACAAAGGTGAAAAGACAACTAGAGACCTGTCCCTACACCACTGGGACAGGGAAATGGTGGATAGCTGAGAAATTTGGAGGTTTGATACCAAAGCAAGGAAAAATTCCAATTTTTTTTTTTTTTTTTTTTTTTTTGATTGATTGATGATAGCTGTTGAGAAAAAAATTGTAAAAAATTTATATTTTCCATGTTTTCCTGAGGTGTCCAGATTTGGTCTCCAAATCTCTCCCCAACTTACAGACTTTCCCTATTCTGCACCTGAGTTTGATGACATATAAACAAAGAAAGAAAAGGGATTGAAACAGAAAAACACCCATTTGATCGTGAGGGTGATTGAAAAGAAGATCTTGATCCATCCAAAGGAAATCCTAGAGCTGGCCCTGACAAAATGAAGAAGGTGTCCCAGGTGCTCACAAATGTGGCATACAGTAGAGTTTCAAAACAAATGCAGCAGATGACCCTGCTGGTGCACAATTGGGAGGACTTACTTCTGATCCAAGTTGCCTCCACAACAATGCAATTTCTTGACCTGATCAGCAGAGAAACTTCTGGCAATCTGAGTAACATCCAGTTCTTCCAATACATATGATCCACCTCTGACTTGACAGACCACTCAATAAGGACCATTCCAGCGGTTAGAGAAAAGCTTTCCCCACTGGGTTTCCAAAGATTGATTATAAGCTAATACTAGATCACCAGGGTTCAAGGGATCCCTGATTCGCTTGGAGTGCTTATCCTCCCAATACTGGACTGATTTGTCCCTTGACTCCATCATTTTCTGATAAGCTCTGTCATGAACATCTTCACTTTGCTCCAGTTGCTTGTATCTGGCAACTAATAGATCAGCCGTGGAAAAAACCTTTTCCCAAGAAATACCTAAGAAAGATTCCATTTCCAGATCAAGAGGAAGGACAGCCCTTTGACCAAAGATGATTTTTTAGGGTGAGTAGCCTGTGGTTTGTTTGGTTGAAATTTGATCAGAGAAGAGGACCAGAGGAAGAAATTTGCCACAATTTTTCCCACTTTCACCAGCCAGCTTGACAAGAGCAGCCTTCAAAGGAGCATGGCCTCTTTCCACCATGCCTTCACCTTCAGCATAATAAGGGGTGGTCACCCTATGTTGTCCAGGAAGCAATCAGATCATTTTGGCCATTTTTCCACCAAACTCAAGGCCACCATTAGTTGAATAAGATCAAGCCAAGCCATAATGGATTGTCCAAGTCTCATAGAGGAAGGCTGCTACTGATTCAGCACTTTGGCTCTTAAGAAATTTTGCTTTAACCCATCCAGAAAAATTATCTCTAGCCACAATGAGGTACTTAGCTCCACCAGCCTTAATATGAACCACATCCATAGCAATCCTTCCAAAGACAGTGGACTCTCCAGTGGAATAACAAATTTCAGCCGGCCGCCTAAGATCACGTTTCTGACATACCTCACAACTCTGGCACCATTGGGAGACTGATTTCTTCCAGGATGGCCACCAGAGTTGTTTGGCTTTTTCCATTGAAGCTTAAGTTCTTGTTCTGAGGTTTGATCTTGACCATCTTGGCCCAAACAGAGGTGGAGGGAGCAGATTCCATTTTTCAGACAGAGTTCATAAGGGGATCCAAAGAGCAGATTTTGAAAGTGGCTCACAAGTGTGGAAAGTGTAGATTTTCACAAAAAAAACAACAAGGATCTTTCCTCCATGGTGCACAATTGGGAGGAATTACTTCTAGAACAAGTTGCCTCCACAGATCAGATCTGGTTCATGACAGAAAAGAAGAAAAAAAAGAAAAAAAGATTGGATTTCGGATTTGATTCTTCAAGCTGGGACTGTAAATCCCAAGGTTGATGGTTTGATCCCGGCCCGGTGGACCAAATGTAAGACTCCAAACGGTTCTAGACCGTGGCATTGCTGTGGAGGGGAAAGGTGCTGTTTATGCTGCCCTCCCAAGTGTTAAAAAAATATTTAAATGTAACCAAGATCAAGGTCTAGAACCTGGTAAATGAGGAACCAAAGAGTGGAGGATAAAGATGATAGCAGTCATTGGTAGCAAGGAAACAACAATATCTGAGGCAAGATGGTGTTAGGATAAACTTTGAACAAAAGAAGTCAAGGTTTGTTCAGAGTTTGACAGAACAAGGCAGTTACAAGTAACAACGCCCACAAGCTAATAGCTCTGGTTGTCAGCAGAAGATCAGGATTGATCAACTCAAACCAAACCCACCTCCAGGTTCTCAATGAAACTGCCCAACTCTTGGCAATCAAGCGCTTGAAGGGTACCAGATAACTGTGAGTGGCTGCACAAGACAAAGAAAATTGTTTGATGAAGCTCTAGAAGCCGAAAATAACTGATTTGGACAAGAATATCCTCAACACTTCTCAAGGGACTCAAGGATAGCGTGGCAAAGAAGAAACTTTGAGGGAATCAAGGGAGGTATAACACTCCAGGTTTTAATCTTAATAAAACCCCTTCAGTCAAACTTGACTGGCTCCGGAAAAGATAATCAAGGAATGATCAGGAACAGTATGGTTGGATGAAGGGATCAAAGAGTGGTTTAACACACTCAAGAATTCTATCAGTCAAATTATTCTTCAACCAGCAAGGCTATTGGTTGGTCATAAGGATCAAGGATCAGGGGGCAATCAAAAGATATACCCAGTTTTAAAGATGAGGATCAAAACTTGTGCCAGATCGCAGATGATGGATGAATTTCTGATGATCAGAAATGATAGATGCAAAAAATGATGTGATGAGATGACATGGATATGATATGGATCCCATGGATGATATCACAAAGTCAGGGGAGAGCCCCTCATTTTATGGGCAGGATGCCCTGTATACTAGTTACAATTGAGACTACAAATTGAGCGGAAAAAAGTTTTTTTTTTCTTTTTTTGAGATGATCAAACAAAAATTTCAAAAACCAACAAATATGAATTGACATGGAAGAGCACTTGAACACAAAACAAGAATCAACTGACACCAGCCAGCGGTCAAGGGTTGCTATTGGTCGGGATTGACCAATCTGTTTTTTTTGATTGGTCAGTTGAAGGGGGATCGAGTGGTTGACCATACTTGCTCAATCAATGCAATCAGAGCGAGGCAATGGGGGAGTTGGTTTGATATGGATCAAAGCTGGCCAATTGTCTTTGGACAATTGGGACGCCAGAAGGGAGGGTCAAGGGGCGGATCTTTGAATGATTAGTGAAAATTCAACCAATCATTCAAAGTTGATTGGTCCTGGATGCCTTGATTGTCTTTGAAGGGTCGAGATAGATGGGTAGGCGGATAATTGGTTGGAAAGCCAGCGATTGTCTTCAGTGGATTGGTTCAGATGCGAATGATGGGGAATGTGGGCTGTGAGTGATGGCCGATGCCGGCGTGATGGATGAAGATCTTTGAATTGTGTTGTGATACTTTTGATGTCGTTGTTCTCAATTCCTCCTCATTCTCTCCTATATATATATATCACGTCATTAGTTGATCAATTATCAGAGCAAAGAATGGTCTGAGTTGAGTCTAACTAGAAATGGTGGTGGTGGGTGGCCATCAGACTGGGCTGGTTCATCAAGTTTGGACTTGGTTAGTGCAGGAGGAGGGGGATTGGTCACAAGACAAATGTTACAAGACAACTAGAGACCTGTCCCTAGACCACTGGGACAGGGAAATTTTGGAGAGCTGAGAAATTTGGAGGTGTGATACCAAAGCAAGGAAAAAGTCCAATTTTTTTTTTTGATTAATGATAGCTGTTAAGAAAAAAATTGTAAAAAATTTAAATTTTCCATGTTTTCCTGAGGTGTCCAGATTTGTTCGCAACAATTTTCCATTCAAGGAAAATGCCATTGAGGGATTCATGACGGACATTTGAAAAGCTCTCACTTGCATGGCCAACATTGGAATAGAGCTACCTAAGGATATTTTGGCGTACCTTATACTTTTCAATTTTCCACCTACTCTAGAGAACCTAAAACAACAAATTATGCACAGTGAAAATTTGGTGACAGTAGAGGCGGTATTTAACCATCTAACCCAGTACAATGACAAGCGCAAGACACAACTTAAAACAGGCAAGTCCACCTCCAACATCACTTTAGTGATTAATAAGAGCAAGACAGATCAGGGAGACAGAAAGACTTGCATTCGGTGCAAAGAAGGCTTTCACAACCCTAATGCACCGCATCCCAAATCCTCTTGCTTTCATCTCAATCCTCAAATTGCTCCAGCATGGTGGATAGAGAAACAGAAAGAATGGAAGAATTGAATCAAGAAGACTCCCACCATCAACTACCATGCATTACTCACACTCTGGATCAATGCTGATAACACACCTAACCTTCTCCTAGATTCTGAAGCCAATATACACATATTCAACAATCTGAAGTACTTCACCTCAATCAAGATGCAGGACAAGTTGGACAAGATCAAAAAAGGCAAACTAGAAGCCAATCTCAAGATATGGGGAACAGGCACTGTTTGACTGGAGTGGAAGGACTCTATTGTCACTCTTGAAGAATGTATGTATGTACCAGACATTGTAGTCAACCTTATCAGCCCCCGTCTTCTGGCAAAGAAGGGATGTAATCTCTCACAAGAAAAAGATTGATTCAGTGCCACCCAAGCTGGCCAGACTGTACTTGAATGTCTGATCCACGACAGCCTATTTGTCATTGAGAAGCCCAAAATTGCTGGAAACAACCTATCAGTCAATCTCTCAAATCAATCCTCACTGTATCCGTCAATCCAAACTCAATCTCTCTCCAACCTCCATAAGATGTATGGGCACGCCTCAATCTCCATCCTCAAAACTATCCTCAAAGGTCAATACTCTAAAGATGAATTAAGCAAATTCCAGTGTGATGGTTGAGTGAGGAGCAAAATCACAAGGGCTCCATTCTCAGCTACACCAACACCCTTGTCCAAGCCCCTAGAAAGAATTCATCTAGATCTGATAGGACCAATCACCCCACAATCAAAGGCTGGCCGCAGATATTTCCTGACTCTTTTGGACAACTGCATGGGTTGCCTCTTGGCCTTCCCCCTTATGTCCAAAGAAGAAAATTCAGACGTTATCATCAGCATCCTCAAGACTGAACACAAACGGCTCAACTACTAACCAACAGAAATCTTTTTGGATAAGGGGAAAGAATTCAAAAACAATACCTTGAAAAGCTTTGCCAAGACCAAGCACATCAAGCTCTTGACGTCTGAACCCTACCACTCTCCACATAACATTCAAGCTGAACAAGCCAATCAAACAATCATTGAATCAGCACGTGCAACCTTCTCTTCTTCCAGATTGAACAAGAGCTACTGGCACATTGGTCAGAAGTTTCTGTTTCATGCTTAACCAAGTCCCTAGGGAAGGTAATGACTGATCCCCTTGGGAACTTATGTTCAACAAGAAAATACCTGCTAACTATTTGAAATCTGTATGATCCCCTGCTATTTACCTTGCAAATCGACTACAAAAGGGGAGAAAATTCAATGAGAAAGGACTGGAAGGGGTCTTGATTGGGTTCAATCCTTTTTTCACTCTTATCTCATTCTCAACTCATCTGGTGCTGTTTTTGAAACCAAACATGTCCAGTTTCTCAAAGTTTTTCTCTACAACTTTCCCTTCTTCAAATCGCCTGGGATGGATCTGTACAGTCAAACAAACGCTGAGTCAAGTGAATCCAACTTCTCTTCAGCTGAAAAACAATAGACCATACAAGAATCTCAGGACAACCTTTCAGAATCTGAATCAGATTGGGAAGAAATTGCATTGCTAGCATCATCATCCCCTGATCCTCCTTCTCTGCCTTCTCCGGTTCCAGAAATTCCTAGTCAATCCACCTCTCAAAGGCCCAGGCTCGAGACAAGAAAAACTCAACAAAATGCTTTCCATCACTACTACAAACCCCCCTCTTACAAGGCCCCACAAAAGTGTCCTAAATGGCCGAAGTGGAAGAGGGCAGCCGACAACAAATTGAACTCCACAGAGCTTCAGGACATCTGGGAAGAATATTACGACACCCTGGACAACATTCTAAATACAACTTGGGTCTTCAAGGTAAAGGAGAACTGCTGCGGCAATCCTGTCAAGTACAAAGCCCAAATCTGCATCCAAGGATTCAACAAAGTTCTAGGAATCAATTATAATGAAACTTGGGCACCAACTGGAACACTTGGTTCACTCTGAGTTGCCCTCACATACAGTCTAAAAAGGAAAATGAAATTGACTCAATTAGACATGAAGGGTGCATTTTTACATTCTCCTCTTGAAGAAACAGTTATCATAAGAACTCCAGAAGGATCCAACAGGAAGTCTCCCTATCTAAAGCTAAAGAAATCCCTCTATGGCTTGAAGCAATCCCCCAAAAGCTGGTACAAGACTCTGAATTCATGGATAAAATCTCAAGGCTATCAAGAGTCAAATAGCAATCCCCGCCTCTATCTCAACCCTCAGACAAAAGAAATCATCTACTTTCACGTAGACAACCTGATTCACGTAGGTAACTCCCACGTCTTCAAATCCAACTTCTTAGAACAATTCAAGAACTCATCTTTCCATCCTCCCAACACCATCCTTGGAATGCTTATGGAACTCAAGGGCAATAAGATTCTCCTGAGCCAACCCAATCACATTGCTTGTGGCCTGGAAAAACTGGGCCTATCATCCTGCAAGGACAATCATGCTCCACTGACTCAAAATTTGAATCTCAAACCTGCATCTGATACCGACCACGCCAAATTCTGCCAGTTAAACATCAACTATAGATCCGCTACTTGACTCCTTAATCACCTAGCCCAGTACACATGTCCTGACATCTCTTTCTCTGTGTCTAGCCTGGCCAGATTCAATGCCAAGCCGGGGATGAATCACTGGAGAGAAGTCAAGAAGGTGTGGAAATACCTCAAAACAACCAAGGATTTCAAGCTCATCATCAGCTGTGACCCCAAACAAGAACTTCTCTGAAGTTTCAGAAATGCCACCTGGGGAGACAATCCAACCTTCCGCAAGTTGCAAACCCGGTGCATTATCCTTCACTATGGAAGCCCAATCATCTGGAATTCTACTTGACAACAAAATATCACCTATTCCTCCACCAAATCTGAATTAAATGTGCTACTAGATTGCTACCTCAAGCTTAAATGGATCAAAAACCTCATTGTTTAGATATATCAAATGCCCGGATCCAAGCCTACCTTACACATCAAAAACAAGGGTTTGGACAAAAAAATAAAAAAATTTGGATCTCACTCAAAGTCCAGACATATAGATATCAAAATGAAAGGATTGCGTGAGGACTTTGCTGATGGGGAGTTTACTCTCAATCTAATTCAAAGTCAGTCAATGGTTGCTGATTCCCTCACAAAAGCTTCTTCAATGAGTTCCTTGGAACTCCTCCAAAAAAAATCTTTGCCACTCCAGACAACTGATCTCTTGGATCATCCCCTCACCAGTCATGTGGGGTGTTAAATACTGTCAAATATTATAATATTATGAATCTGTCTCCAAGGTTGCGCAAACTTGGATGGGTCCCCCAATGATCTGTCCTGTGACACTTGGATCCTCAGCTGACTTGGACCCTTCCCTCAGAAGGGATCCGGACTCCTCCTGGCCAGTGGGGGCAGACTTGATTCCTCCTTCTTTTTTCTCTTCCTCGCAATCTCTTTCTTTTTCTTCAATACCTTTTACTTCTTCTTTCTTTGTTTATTTTCAGTCTTCTTCCTCTCAAATCATCATTGGCCCATCTTTTCCTCTTGACCCTCCATTCTCCTCAATCATGTTTGATCTCATCAAAGTCTCCATTCAATCAAGTGCCTATCTACAAGTCCGTGCCTGGTAAGAACATGATCCTCAAGATCCCCCTAGCTCGACACATCTGACAACCTAGTTCCACCTCTTGCAGCCATTCTCCTACGTCTTCTTTCCTCTACTACTTCTGTGCTTCCAGGGTTCTCTTCTCATCTACTCTCTTAACAACGTCTAAGCTGTTTTTCTCTGCATCTTTCTTCTTCTCTCTCATTCTTTTCTGGTTGTTTAACTTTCTAACTCTGGTGTGCAGTCTGCTGGTTTTCAGTTCTGATAAATCACGTCACAATCCTATCACAAAACTTTTCCGTCAAGGCTTTTTCAAACATCCAACAGGTTTCCCAAAGAGTTTGCAAGGAATAATTTTAGATTTGCATGGGCCCCTTCAATCCAAGAAGTTTTTTTGTTTCCAAAATCTGGTTTTATACAATTTCACGCTGTTAAAAATATCTCTTTGATATGGAAAATGTTATTTTCCATATAATTGAGTACATTCCCATAGTCTTTCAAGAAACACTATACAAGTCAAAAGGTCAGAACCCAAAACTAGGAAGAATAAGAAGCAGTGATTTGGACCTACTCTGAGTTCCGCATCATTGACCTCCGCCTCCTCCTTGGTCTTTGAGGCTCAATAATTTTCCCACGGAGTCATAAATCTTTTCCATCCTTCAATTTCATTAACAAAGCACGCTTTAAAGTTTGCTTGTATGTTTTTAGACAAGTGCCAAGTGCAAAATTGTCTTGATGACTCAGGGAAACTAGATTTAATAGCACAAATCAAAGCTTTTTCACAGTCCGTCACAAATACTTTTGGAAGTCTCTCAGGATCATAAGCCAACTCCTTTAATCAATTTACAGACCCACTGTAGAACTCAAAAGTTCCTCTTTTCATAAAAACAAGAGCTATTGTGAAAGTTTTCCAATTGGCTGTCATTCCTACAACATGCAATAGCGGTGTTTTTTTAGTTATTTGTCTTATAAGTACAATCCAACATAGCAATATGATGGAATTGTTTTGAAAGCTTTGCTGCCTCAGGATGTTTTAAGTACAGGGCCTCCAAGTGACCCTCTCCACTGAACTTTGACCGGTGAATCCAACTTGTTTCTTCAAGCTGTTCATGGAGTACCTCCATAACACTTTTCCCCTTTAGTTCTGAAAGTGTTACCTTCCGCTTAGTGTTACAGATTGTTTGGTCATCAAAATAATCCCACCCATCAATCTTGCTCAATTTTCTCATAAGCTGTAACGTATTGAGCCAATCTTTCATGCCTTCCTGAAGTAGATCCAAGGCTTTCCCAGAGATTCTCCTCATTTGAGGATGCACAGAGGGATTTTCAGATGGTTGATGGTTATGTTGGGTTTCTTTATAGGAGATTTGACACAAGGGGTCTGCCTTTGGCAACTTGCATGGATTCAAAACTTGCACCCAACCTTCCTTGTGTGAGTTTTTTTAGACCATTTGGTAAGATGTTGTCCTGAATAGGAAACATGGCAATCACAGGCCAAATCCACATATTTATCCTTCTTTGAGTCAAAAACTGTCAGAGGGTAACCAGGCTTCATAGCCCATGTTTGACAATAGTTTTGTGCCTCTTCCCCAGTAGGAAAAGCTCTCACAGGAGGTGGATCAAGTGGATCTGTCATAGTTAAATAGTTATATTGATTTCATGCACTCCATCAGTTTCAATCAAATTAAATATGGCAGAGACCAGCAACATAAAATGCTACTCACAACCCGAGGTCAAATCCCACTGTGAAACATTTTGTTCCTCAATTGTCACCCTTGATGAGGATGCAATTGGGGCTTCCAATGTTTCATTACCCAAATCCTTTTTTTCTTTTTCCAAAGCTTTGTTGATGGCACTATCAATGTAGACCTTCCACACAGCCACGTCAGAAGGAGGAGGGATTGCCACTTTTCCCATTCAAAAAAATGTAATGGTATACTTCAGTATTCAATCCAACT
Source organism: Puccinia polysora (assembly GCA_025617555.3). Lineage (NCBI taxonomy): Eukaryota > Fungi > Basidiomycota > Pucciniomycetes > Pucciniales > Pucciniaceae > Puccinia > Puccinia polysora. The sequence goes on from JAOOQA010000055.1 coordinate 386,249, forward strand.
TTCAATTGAACAAACAAAGTTTTTTCACTTTTGAGTTGAGAAAGAATTGTTTGCAGATTTTTATATCATTTCAATTTTCACTTTACTTTCACTTTGGTGTCAATTTAAAGTCACTTTGGAATTGCTAGGTGTGGAACAACAGTCCCAAAAGTATGTGTTGATCCCAAATTTGGGTTGACGGAACCCAAGTGTGGTCCAGGGGGTGCCCGGAATTCTCGCACAACTTCCAGGGGGTTGTGCACCCCCAAACACGGCAATTTTGAGCCGTTTACGGGGGTACACAGCTGAAAATTGCCCTTTTTTGGGGGGGTAAATGTCTCCTACACAACCCCCCAGGGGTTGCGCATGTTTGAGACAACCCTTTGTAGTTGTCTATGGGCCCCCACCGCTCATTTGAGCCGTGTAGGGCCCTACACAACTCCCACACAACTGGAGTCATGAATTTAACATCAGCCTTTTATTAATCCTGGGGTTTTGAAGTCAAGAAAGTTAAATACCACTGAAATTCTTCAAAAAATTTAGGAAAAGGAACTTCTTGCAATTTTTTATTCCTTGAAGAAAACTTTTTTATACCTTGTGTTTATTATGAAAAATTTTGAGGTCTTTAATTATAATAACTCTTTTAAGTATTTCATGAGAAAAATGGTGTTTACATGCAGACACATATTTTTTGCTAATTACATCTTCAAAGTCAAATCTACTATTTAATATTTTCCTGGTAATTTTTTTAGTTTTAAAGGATTCTTTTTCAAATTGAGAAAAAATTTATCCCAAGGGGGGAGGGGCCAGAGGGGTATGGGGGAAGAAGATTTGCCAACAATAACCATGAAAAGATTCAAAAAAATCTTCCAAAAAAATTTGGACCAGTTGAAATTAATTTTTGGCACTATTTGAAGCATGTCCTCAAAAATTAGAATCACCTAATTTGAAAATGGACACTTCTTCAAAATTAGAAACAAAAGGAACCGCCATTCAAAGGATGAATCAATTGAAAAAAAAACAAATTCATGCAGTATCAAGATTAGTTTATTACCCAAAAACCCTTGAATTAATTTGTTTATCTTTGAATAAAGGAATGAATCCCTGCTTTCTGGTCATCATGTTCAGTATAAACCCAAATAGGTTGATTTCAAACACTCCTAAAAAACCATCATGACAAAGGAAGTAGGAAAATAATTTATTTTACAGTGGAGAGAAGATTTTTCCCACTGATAAGGGCATATCAGAGTGAAAATTTTGAAAAACTTAAATTTCTTATTTGAGGAAAAATATCAATTTTCCAGAAACCATTTTTTTATCAAAATAAACAATTAACCAATGGGTTTAACTGAAAAAATATATAATTATGAAAAAAATGGATGAGCATGAAATCAGCCATTTAATATCTTGAGAATTTTAACTCTGATACACCCTACTGTTATTTTATTTTATTTTATTTTATTTTATTTTATTTTACTTTCTTCATTCTTTGATCTTTGAAAAAAAAAGAGAAAGAGAGAGAGAGAGAGAGAGAGAGAGAGAGAGAGAGAGAGAGAGAGAGAGAGAGAGAGATAAATAAAAAAATGCATTATTTATGTTATTTTTAATCAAAAAAAAACCTGAAATTTGATCAACACTTTCCTTTGTTACATGGGTCTGCAAAAAAAAAATAAAAAAAAAATTGAATTATTTCAATTTTTTGATAGCTTTCAAGGATTCATAGAAAATTATGATTGAAATTAAAATGTTAAAAAAATGAAATGAAAATGAGCAAACACATTTCTTCCATTAAAGAGAACCAAAATGAGCTTTAAAAACTGTTTTCATTCTTTGGAGCATGCTTTAAATGAGATTTATGACTTGATAATTTGGGAAATCATCCCAAGAACTCTTGTGGGTCTTCTTGTATCCATACAGGAACTTTGGTCGGTATGATTTATTCATTTTGATTTTCATGCTATGCCAAAAATTTCTAATAGGGCTGAGGTCTGGTGATTGAGCTTGAAATTCTTTTTTTTGTGGCCTTTCTTTGTTTGGTAAGTTTCAAAAATTGTGGAAAGAACTTTCCTTCATTAGGATTCAAGCTTAGTGATTGATTTATTAAAGCCTTGGAATTAAAGCACCATCATAAATAATTTCAATTAAATATTTTTCCAAAATTCTTTTGTGAGGCATGAAAAAAATTGAAGAGTTACTTTCAACCATGAAAGCAACCCATATTATCATTTTTTTTGAAAAAACTTAATTTGGGGGAAATGCAGGTCAATTCAAATTTCAAATGGGGGAGTCACTACACTTTGAATTTCTGGGAATGCTGAACAAATTCAAAGGAGGATTTATTGCTCCATATTGTCTTTGTACAATCATAAATTTTTAAATGGAAATTCTCATGAGAAAAAAATAGTTTGTGAGCCTTTTGGAAGCAATTAATAATTTTTTTATCTCAGAAACTTGGAAGTGATAGCACAGTTAAATGATATATCAGCAGATTTCATGGTTTCAGAATTTTGTCACAATTTAAATTGTAGCTTAATCAATTCAGAATTTTTTTTTCTTCTCAAGACACAAACAAGCTTTAGACATCCCAATTCATTATTGTTGCTTTCCAGACTGGTTCCTGTTATAATTATGGCCAGCAATTAGCTTAGGCAAACAAGCAGTATTTAAAGCAAAAGAAATGCTGGACACCTTGTGTCAATAATTGCTTGATGGGCTCTCACAAATGGGGCAACACGTTGGATGATATTGTTTGTGAATTTGATTGGATGATGAATAGATGATAGAAAACAGCAGGGAGAAGAGCTCCTTAAGTAAAAAAGATTGGCCTCTTGTGAGCCCATGATACAACAAGCCAAAAGGTAAATTTTCCGCCCCAAAAGAGCTCTACAGGCTCTACAAGCCTTGTTACTTGGTTCGGGCTACATCAGCCCACATGGCATCAGTCCCTGTAACCTTACAACCAGCCTATTCCGGTCCTTTCTGGTGTTTCCACTGTTACAGGGCTGAAAAAGCCCCTGTGCTAGTCAATCCCTGGCTGGTTGTCTGTTAAAACCAGCCCTGTTACTTATCTTAGCACTTTTACAGCCCTGGACCCTCATATGGGCCAGGTGGGACCCAGGACTCACCTGAGTCCGTCCAAAATCTCACCTGGAGGGGGTGTAACCAGCAGACATGCTGCCCCCCCTCTTTCTCTCAAATCCCTGGAGGGGGCAGTCAAATCCCCCTACCAGGGGCCCTGGGGGTTGATACCCCCAGGGCGTTGCTACGGTAAGTGGGCTGGGGGGTGGTCAGGTCCCCTCCAGCCCATCGCTCCTCCCCCTTGGTAAAGGGGGGGGGGGGGGGAGAGCGCCCCTTCAATGGTGGAGGGGTGGTCAATTACCCCCCCCCCCACACGCTGGTTGCCTCAATGCAACCAGCCTGGCCACCTCTTTTGGTGGGGGGGTGATCAAGTCCCCCCCACCATGACCGGTTGCCCCTTGCAACCAGTTGCTGGCTGGTTGTAACCAAAGTGCTAAGATAAGTAACAGGGCTGGTTGTAATGGACAACCAGCCAGGGATTGAACAGCACAGGGGCTTTTTCATCCCTGTAACGGTGGAAACACCAGAAAGGACCAGAATAGGCTGGTTGTAAGGGTACAGGGACTGATGCCATGTGGGCTGATGTAGCCCAAACCAAGTAACAAGGCCTGTAGAGCCTGTAGAGCTCTTTTGGGGCGGAAAATTTGCTTTTTGGCTTGTTGTATCATGGGCTCACAAGAGGCCAATCTTTTTTACTTAAGGAGCTCTTCTCCCTGCTGTTTTCCATCATCTATTCATCATCCAATCAAATTCATCAAAAATATCATCCAACGTGTTGCCCCATTTGTGAGAGTCCATCAAGCAATTATTGACACAAGGTGTCCAGCATTTCTTTTGCTTTAAATACTGCTCATTTTCCTAAGCTAATTTTTGGCCATAATTATAACAGTTCCTTTTGGTTTTATATAGTATTTTTTTTATATTTTTTCATAAGGATATGTCTTGTTTATTGGTTGAGAACCAATTGCTCACTGATCTTGTTTGCCAAAATTCCATAATTTTAAATCCCCACATTCTGCAACTTGATATCATCTGATGGTTGTATTTTTTTAACTTTTTCAAAATAAATATAACATATTTTAGAATAAATAATTCATTTGCATAGAAAAACTAAGAATTTCCTTAAAAAAAGAATTTGAAAGGAGGGGACATGGTCTCACTGATGAAATTTTCAAAAATCTTGAAAATCTTTTGCATCTAGCTTGAGGATTCTGCTTTATAATTGGCCCAATTTCCTGATTTTAACTCAAGGGAAACTTTTTGAACACAAATTTAAAATTCCTCCTCTCCCAAGTATCTACTTCAATGAAATTGTGTTGCACCAGAGGAATTCTAGAAAACGTTTCATTCTGCATATTAATTTTTTCATTGAGCAAGGGACCAACTGTTAAACTAAGAGACTCTTGGATGTCTGACCAATGAGGATATTAGAATTAGACTGTACTGTAGCAAAGCCAAATAAGGATGAGTAAGGCAAAACCAGTTTCTATGACTGAAGTCTTGCAGTAGCGGAGTGTGAATAGTAAGCCTACAAGGGCTTGATTGGTTAGTAATAGGAGGAAATTTACATCTCAATGGAATACCTCAATAAAGCTACAACCTGGATTACCAGGAGGGACCCAGCCACTATAGGTGGCTCTTACTTTGAGAGAATCATACTGGATGAGGTGAATTGAAAGGTCCTTGAAAAGACCAGTTTAAATAGACAACTAGAGATCCCCTTACAGGGGGCCTACACAACTAGAGAGCACCTTAAAGGGGGCCTAAGGCCATAATTACAGCTGACAATGATGATTAATCAACCATGGCAGAAAATAAGTAAGTGACAGGGAAAGGAAACATGGATGAAACCAATAAGAAAGAATCAATAAGTCAATAGAGGGCTTGTCAGCTTGAATGGTTAGGAGAAAGGTGGTGATAAGTGAGGACACAGGTGCTGTACTCATAGAATAGTGCTAATGACAGTTTTGGTCACACAAAGCTATTGGTTTATATCAAGATGAAGAAAGAAACTAAATGGAAATAGGATAAAAAGGCTATAAGCAGAAAAACCCAAATACAACACCAACCTTCTCTGGAAACTTAGAAATTTATTAAAAAAATCTCTGTATGTTGCTTGTAATCTACAACTATTTAAAATTAAAAAATAAATTGGTACTTCTAACTCTTTAAACTGCAATAACTGATAGAAATGAAATTTGAACCTGGCTTTCATTCAAGAAATTTTCATGAACCATTGCAAGATCAGCTTGAATTTTTCTTTTACCAATTTTTTTGAAAGGATAAATGTCACTTGCATTTAAACAGCTCATGGTGAAACCTCTTCTAGTCACTTGAACCTTTTTTGATCATGCCCACCCATTTTCCTGACTCCATTAATTCATCCCCTCTCGCATATTCTCCCCATCTGCTTCAATGCTTTCCTTTTAAAATCAAGTTCATTCCCAACCTCTCTCTGCCTTCATCCCCATTACTCTCATCTCATCCAATTTCCATTTTTCTCTGTCAATTCTATCAGTCTCATCCTCTCTATGTTGAGAATATCACTGAAAAATCCCTCATTGTTGAAGTTTCACTCACTGAAGTCATTCATCCATCCATGGTCTTCAACCTTGCAACTGTGTTGCGGGTAAGCACATATTATGTAACCCTTGTGCCCCCAGAGAGAAACCCCCCCCCAAGTCCGCAGAACTTGACTCATAAAGGGGGGGCTTCAATGCGAAACCGCGGGCCTCTTTCTTTTGTTGTGATATCTTTTTCTTTTTCTTCCTTCTTTTGTGGTCTCCTCATTGTCATCTTTGTTTCCTCCTCCTTTTGCCGTTTCCTCATCCTCATCTTCGTCTCCTTCTCCTCATTGCCTCTGTCAACCTCAAGCTACCTCCATCAACCCCAAGCTACCTCTGTCAAACTCAATATTCCCAGACTACAACCATCAACCCTTCAATAATCAACTTGTGACTGGTGAGAGTTACTCCTTCATCATAATTGTTGCCTCTGTCTGGCTCACAACCCAGCTCCTTGACCTCAAGCTTCTTGACCTCAACTCCCCCAACTATACCATGTCAACCCTACCAAGATGACCAATGCCTGCTGTCTCTAAAGCTCATCAACCTGTTCCCTTGGTCACCTCTTATGCTTTTCAATCCTGTTGTCCTCTCACTATTCAGGTGTCATTTCTTTTTCTCAACTGTCCTTCTGACTCTGTTCTCTTGGTTTTTTGGTTGTAATTGATTTCAAATCATCAGAATGCTTCATGGTTAAAAGCTGAAGGATCTTCCACACAACCAACAGAGTGATTTACAAGGGAATATAACTCCTCTAACAAATTCCCAGGCAATGGATTCCAACAAGCAATGCTCAAACCGGCCCTGGAAACCATCCCTCTACTCTCAGAGGACAACTATGGCATCTGGCGCGACAAGATGAATGGTCTTCTCAGGCTCAGAGGTGTTCTGTCAATCCTATAATATGGCTCTGACCAGTTATCCCAACTAGAAAACAACAAAATCCAGCTCTTTCTCATATCCAAGGTTGACTCAGTGACACACAAAAGCATCATGACAGCCACCAACATCAACTCCTCCAAAGCCATCTGACAGGCAATCAAGGAATGGTACTCCTTGGGGGAAGCCTCCAATTAGGCCAGGATCTTCAATGACTTTCTTCACGTTTCCTCTAAAGAAGACAACATCACCCACTTTGTCACAAAGATGATTGACATTGGCATTGACCTCCCTCAAGACATCTTGGCATATCTCATCCTCTTTAAATTTCCCGCCGCGCTTCACAACCTCAAATGCCAACTAATGCACTCGGACAAGACCGTAGGAGTTGACTTTGTATGCAATCACCTCATCCAATACAACAACAAAGTTAGGGCTGAATCTGCCAACAAAACTGTCTCAATTGCTGAGACTTCCCTTGTCTCAAGCAAGAAAAAATTCAAATCCCAGTCTGCCGACACCTGCGTAGAAGGCTATCACAACCCTAAACAGGACAAGAATCACTTGGAAAGCAAATTTTTTCATCTTCACCTGGATAAAGCCCCGGAATGGTGGAAAGAAAACCAAGCCAATTGAAGAGAGAAACAAAATTCAAAGTCCAAATCAGCTCACTACCACGCATTCACCACAAAGTAGATCAAATCTGAAACATTTTCAAGCCAGAACATACTGATGTACAGTGGGTCATCAGCACACTTCTTCAATGACAAAATTTTCTTCACCAATCTGTCCAAATCCAACAAAGGAGAACACATCTCAACCGGAAAAGACGGCGCCAACCTTCCCATAAAAGTTACTGGAACAGTAAAACTGGCCTGGAAGAACCAGACCATTATTCTCAGCAACTGCCTCTATGTTGCCAACATTGTGGTCAACCTGATAAGCCCCGGAAACCTGATTGCCAAGGGCTGTTCCCTGAAATCATCCAAAGGCGGGTTCCAACTACTCCGCAACAAGCATTGTGTCATGGAAGGTCAAATCCTCAAGAACCTGTTTGTTTTCAACAACCCCAAGAATATTGGACTGAAAAACTGTAACCTGTCCACCCTCACAAAGATCAACGAGTCTACCTGGAATCTCCACCCTGCCCTTGGAAATGCCTCCACTGGAAGAGTTAAAGATATCCCGGGACTTAAGCTTGAGAAAGAAGACTTCTTCTGCAAGGACTGTGAACTCAAGATAACCAAGACCCCCTTCAAAACACGGGCCACTCTTGCCTCAAAACCCTTCAAACAGATTCATCTTGACCTCATTGGACCAATCAAACCCAAATCAAATAGGCGCAAGAGTAAATCTTAACAATTTTAGACAACTTCTTGGGCTACCTAAGTGGGATTCCTCTCTTCAGTAAGGAAAAGGCCCCAAAGACACTCACAGAAATCATTAAACAACAGAAATAAAAACTGGGTTACTACCCCTGAAAAGTCTGCTCCAACAGAGGATCCAAAATCAACAATAGAACATTTGCCTCTTTCCTCAAAGGAATATCATGCAAACAACTCATCTCCAAACCCTACCATCCCAAGCGCAATGGCAGGGCCAAAAAAGGCCAACAGGACGATTTTACAAAGTGTGTGTAAGTCTATCAGTTCCTCCAACCTACCCAAGAGGTACTGGTTGGAGATACTCAAAGCCTGTTGCCTCGCTCTAAATCAGATTCCCCAGAAGGGCAGTCACCAATCACCTTGGGAAATCATGCGTGGCAGTGCCCTTCCCCTGTTGTAATTCAAACCTTTGGGAATCTTGGTCATATACCTCAACCAACTTAGAAGCAGAGGAAGCAAACTCCATCCAAAGGGTCTAGAAGGAAAACTGATCAGATACAATCCAGAATTCCGCTCCTACAAAATCCTCTGTCCCAATGGCTCCGTCATCTCAAGCAAGCATGTTTGATTCAACAAATTCTCAATAGATCACCTTGGGCGGACCAGAGAGTCAAGCCCAGACTCAGATTTCTCAATTGATGGCTTTGAAGCTAGGGATCCAATCAACCACCCAGCAACATCCAAAGCAGAATCCTCCTTCCCGCCTCCTCCTCTTGACAGGAACTTCACTGAATACAGAGAGACGCCGGACCCCCTGTTGGACTCATCCAATTTAAATCCCCCAGAGGACAGGGACTCAGACATCTTGGATCATCCACCCCAGGCAATTCACACACCATGCCCTTGTCCTGTGACCAAAGCTCCACCTCAACCCGCTCCTCCACAAACCCTGCGGAATTGGGCAAACCTCAAGCCTCCACAATGCTATGGATTTCACCATTACTTCAAACCCAAAACGTACCTCAAGGCCATTAACTGTGAAGAAGCCAAGAAATGGAAACAAGCAATTGAGAAAGAGTTGAAGCAATGCAAGGATCTTGAGGTATGGGAAGATTACAATGGGCCTGAACCTATCAATCCCCTTGAGACCACATGGGTCTTCAAAATCAAAGACAATTGTCACAATGATGTCCTCATCTTCAAAGCCAGAGTTTGCGTGAAGGGCTACAATCAAATCCACGGACTTGACTTCAAAGAGGCTTTTGCCCCCACCTGCAAGATTTCTTCCCTCAAGGCCATCATCCAGCTTGCCCTGAAGGATAATCTTCAGATCAAGAAATTTTATTTTGTTAAGCTTAGAAATTGATTACACCATAAACTGGGAGCTGATGCGGATGGGAATCAGCACAGGATGAGTAGACATGGGAAAAGAAAGGAAATAACAAACATCTGGCATAGGCGTGATTGAGGTGCAAGAGTTAGGAGAGGAACAGTGAGACGAGAGATGACAACAAGAGATGATGAGGACTAGACCAGAAGATGAGTCAATGTGAGATCAAGGAAAGATGAGCAAAATAGGAAGGTAGAAATATCTCACCGGGCACACAGACAGGGCTTGAAGTACACAGACAAGCAGAAAAGGAAGGGAGTGTTGAAGATGAGGTTTTTGGATTAAGGCAAGGTTGAGATTGAGGAGGAGAGATGATGGGGTTGAGAAGCTATGAGTGAGGATCGTAGTTCTGAGGTTGAGACAAGATCCAAGGCCATGAGGCCTAAGCTGGATTTGGAGTGTGGTTGGAGTGTCCTCACTCCCCTGTCTGTTTGTCTGAGTGCCGTGCCCGCGCCAGTGTACCCAGCAAGGGGAGAAGACCTAACATGTCTTAACATCTTAACAGATTTCAAAGCTGCTTTTATTCACTCCCCATTTGACAAGGAAGTAATCATCAAAACACCTAATGGATCTGCTTGACAGTCAAAGTACCTTAGACTGAAGAGGAGCCTCTACGGGTTGAAACAAGCCCCTAAGAACTGGTATAACGCTCTCAAAAGCTGGATCAAATTGATGGGCTTTGAGGAATCCAACAGCAACCCCTGCCTTTAAAAATCAAAGGACAAGAAGTCCTTCATATTTTTCCATGTCAAAAATCTCATCCTTGTGGGAGACAGAAAAAAATTTGAAAGAAAGTTCAATGAGAAATTCAAGAACTCCCAGTGCCATGCACCTGACACCATACTGGGAATGAAATTCAAACGGACCAATGACTCCATCCAGCTAAGCCAACCAAAACACATTGCCCATGGATTGAAAGAGCTGGGACTGACAGAAGCCAGAGACATCCAAACTCCTCTAACCCCTCACCTTCAACTCACCAAAGCATCAGATGAGGATTTTCAAGACTTCAAACACCTCAGTATCAACTTCCACTCCAGAGTGGGCCTCCTGAACTAAATTGCATCCCAGACCCACCCAGACCTCAGTTTCTTGTTCTCAAGCCTTGCCAGATTTCAGAACAAACCTGACCTGAATCACTGGAAAGAAATCAAAAGGACCTTGAAATACCTGAAGGCCACCAGGAATGTGCGACTCACCATGAAACACAACTCCTCTGCCAAACCCCTAGTATTCTAAAGTGACTCCTCCTGGGGTGAGGATCCCGGCTCCAGGAAGTCCCAATCCGGGTACCTGGGCTTCTCATTTTGTTTGATCATCTCTTGGGAGATCTTCAAACAACACAGCATCACCTCCTCCTTGATGGAAGCCAAACTCAAACCCTCTTGGACTCCTTCCTGGAGGGAAGGTGGCTCAAACATCTCCTGGGCAAGGTGTTCAGCATCTCAATCCCTTTCACCACTCACTTCATCAACAACAAGGGACTTGAGGACAAATTGAAGCAATTTGGGTCTAACGCGAAGACAAGGCACACGGACCTCAAAACCAAAGGCCTAAGGGAGGAACTAGCACTTGGCAACCTGAAAATCAAACTCACAACCACCAACTGCATGCTGGCCAATCCGTTGACAAAAGCAGTAGGTAAACCAGCCATCTCCGCCTTCCTGCAAATTCTTTACCCTCAATTTGAAGCAGGTGATTCCTCATGATTGAATCTCTCTCCAGTAATGGGGATTGTTGAAGTTTCACTCACTGAATTCATTCATCCATCCACGGTCTTCAACCTTTCAACTGTGTCAGGGGTAAGCACAGAGTATGTAATCCTTGTGCCCCCAGAGAGAACCCCCCTCCCAAGTCCTCAGAAACTGACTCATAAACGGGGGGCTTCAACACCAAACGGCGGGCCTCTTTCTTTTGTTGTGATCTGGTTTTCTGTTTCTTCCTTCTTTTTTGGTCTCCTCATTGTCATCTTTGTTTCATCCTCCTTTTTTCATTTCCTTGTTGTTGTCTTTGTCTCCTCCTCCTCATTTTGTCTGTGAACCTCAAGCTACCGTCATCAACCCCAAGCTACCTCTGTCAACCTCAAGCTTCCCAGACTACAACCATTGACCCTTCAATAATCAACTTGTGACTGGTGAGAGTTACTCCTTCATCATAATTGTTGCCTCTGTCTGACTCACAACCCAGCTCCTCAACCTCAACTCCCCCAACTATACCATGTCAAAACTACCAAGATGACCAACGCCTGCCATCTCTAAAGCTCATTAACCTGTTCCATTGGTCACCTCTTATTTTTTTGAATCCTGTTGTTCTCTCACTATTCAGGTGTCCTTCCTTTTTATCAACAGTCCTTCTGACTCTGTTCTCTCAGTTTGTTGGTTGTAATTCATTTCAAATCACCAGACTCTTTCAGTTATCCACTCTTTATAGGTTTCACCTGTTCTGATGCCAGTTTGAAGCTTTCAACTCAAAAAACCCAATTTGGGCAATTCAATTTTGGTGTCCTTGTGGCTCCTTTCCTTTCAGTCAACTTAAATCTCATCCGGCTGAATTAATTCATGACCTATCCCCATTTTTCTCTCATCTCACCATCACCTATGACCATTTCCTAATAATATCTCTCACAATCCCTAAATTGACCATCACCAGCTCCACTCTCCAACCATCAAATTTATTCACCAACCTGGAAGGACCCAAAGCTGGTAAAGACTGGTTGAATACATTCCATATTCTCCAAACTTCACTGAAAACCTTGAATGAAATCTCATGAAGACACAATCTTTCAGCAGGCCTAAAGTTTTCTTCCACCTCCCAGAAGACCAATGCTTCAATGTACAAAAAATCTTTCAAGTTCTCATCTGATGACTGATCTTACCTGTGTCTCTATTTTTCCACGCTATTTGTTCAGTTTCTTTGAAACTATGTTTGATTGTTCAAGTTGCTGATTTTACAAGTGATCAAGATTGTCTCTTTTGTTCTGATGTTTCTGAATTCAACATGCCTTCATATCTTCCATTATTTCCAAACTAATATCTTATTGAAATTAGCATTAGTGATCCTGGTTTCCAGCCATCTTATTCATCACTCTATACATTCCATCAAAAACAGAAAAAACAGAAAAATAATTCCCCTTGCCTCAAAATCTTTCTCGCCTCCATAAGCTCATTGATATTTTCAGTTCTTTTTAAATGTGAAATATTGCAAAATTCCTCAAATATCTTCCCTTGATCATCCCTGATCATTATTTATCATTCTTTGAGATATATTCCCTATATCCTTTATTATTAATTCTTGTATCTGTTTTTCATTTCCTTTCACAAGTATCCAAATCTCTTAAGAATCTCCAAAATTTTCTCATCAATAAAATTAAATGCCTACTGAATTAAGATTGAATACCTTGTTTCATTTCTTTTATTCACTAGCATTTATCTCATCTTTTCTTTTTTCATTACTATTTCTAATTTCTGACTTTGTTCAATATTGAATATTTTAATTATTCTTCAGTTTTTTGGTCTGAGGCAATTCAAATATGTCAAATCTTCATCAATGAATCCTAAAATATATAGAAATGAACCATCCAGTCATTCCCAAGATTAAAGCCTTAAATTATATCTCAAACTGTGTCATCCAATCATTACCTTATTTCAATTTTAGTAGTTGACAGAATCTATTGATATTGAAATTATTTTATATATAATCCAACTCAGTTTTTCTTTTACCTTTACCCTAGATGATATTACTTCATTTCAATATTTATTTTCTGTAATTTCCTTTGCTCATTCATTCACTCCTAGACAAAGTGGAAATGAATGACTTTGTATCTATTAATCCTTCTAAAATGTAGACTAATACAAAAGGAACAGAATTTTCCTACCAATTGCTTTGAAGTTAGTTAATATAATAAATTCTTGAATTTCTCTGAGATAAATATCATGAAATTGGGCTTGCCCCAATTTCCTTATGAAAACACTTCAATCTTGCGACTTGCACTTGGCTTTGGATCTCTTAGCCTTGATTTTAGATTTCTAGACTTTTTGATTCTTTCTGGGGTTCCTTATGCTCTCCATGTGCCACATCCAGGTAATCCCTTGAGTCATCTTAGTATTTATTTTGGGATTCTGAAAGCCCACAATCCTTCACAAGAGTGTTCCTATTTTGAATGAAGTACAAATAAATTTTTCATTTTTATATATTTATGAACTTTTCAAATGAAAGAACAGGATTGTGGATTGAGAAAAGCTTGAAATATCAATTTTTTCTTGGCTCAATCTGAATTCACACCAAAAAAAATACTAAAACCACAATATTTTCCAAAAATTGTGTGATTTTTGCAATTTTTCTTCTAAAATGACACCAAAAGTGGTCATTGGTGCAATTAAAGTAAAAAAAATTACTAAATTCATATCACCGGCATGCATTTCTTTCCCTGGAAGTTTTTCAAGCCTTAATAAATAAATTCTATCTTTGTAACACCTTTTTAACATTTAAATGAGTTAATGGTGTTGGAGATCCCGCCTTTTGGTGGCACTTTGGGCCCCCCAGGGACTTTGAGCATCAATTTGGTCCCTGGGGGCTAATACAAGGCCTCCAGACCCCTGGGGGGTGTTTTTTTGGTGTAGAATGTTTAGAAGAATCCAAATATGGGCCCCAATGACCATGAAATACTTGATATCACTTGCTAGCAAGTGCCATCAAGGAATTCTTTCCAATCTCTAGTTGAAGCTATGCTGATTCTCCAACCAATTTGTTGTTTCACAGTAACTTTGAAAAATGCACAGCAAATGTGCATTGGAGCTTGGGTAAAGCTGGACCTGAGCTTAGTTTTAGGTTTGAACTGAGATCCTTGATGGCACTTGCTAGCAAGTGACATAAAGTTTCTTGGGGTGAATTGAGTAAATTGAATATTTTAAAATGCAAGAAATACCAACTTTTTGGAAGGAATGCAGATATGAGCTCAGGTTTGAAAAAAAATCATCCAATGTAAGAAAAATAAACAAAATGATAAACATTCATTTTGATTACACAAAATGGAAAATTTCTGGTTAAACATAAATAACTTTTTTAAAAAAACAAATACATATATAAGTTTTAAATATATCTATTTTATGAATTAAGTTAAATTATTTTGAAATATTTAGGCAAAAATATTATCCATTATAGAAATAATTATGAAAAATATGAAAAAAATACTTGATTGAAGAAAATTCAAGATTTTTGATAGAACATAAATAACTTTGTAACAAGCATAAAAAATATAAAAAACACTATATACATCAATTCCAAAAGGATAATTTACACATTTTGAATTATTCCAACAATAATTTCATCAAGTATTAACATGAAAACATCAAACACATAAGATTTATTTTTTTGAATAATAATTGAGATTTAAATTGAGATTGAAATAACTTAAAAAAAACATAAGAGTAAATAAAAAAAGGTACATATACCTACATTGTGAGGGAGACTAAAGTATTCTGAAATATTAAAAAAGAATAAACCATTGAGTGACTTGATAAGAATGATGAAATCAAGAATTGAGTTACTTGAATAAAATTATTATTTGTGATGGAATTTAAATCTAGTCTACCAAAATAAAAAATAATATAGAAAAAATGTGATATAAGCCTATTCAATGATAGGAATCCAAAGATCATTAAAAATACCAAATAAACTCCATCAAGTGCAATAATGAACAAATAGATATCAATAGTGAATTTTTTTCAATAATATTCTTTTTGAATGTTATGTTTTTCTTTTTGAAATCAATGAGACTTCTTTTGAAAATTTCAAAAAGTTTGAATTCTCCTTGTGAAACAGATATATTTTATTTTTTCCTATTTTTTTATGCTTGGTACAAAGTCATCTATATTCCATCCCAAATCTCAAATTTTCTTCAAAGCAGTATTTGTTTTGTAATTTTTGCAATTATTCTTTATTGACATTATTTTTATTGAAATATTCTTTAATATTTGGATTCCCCCCCATAAAATAGTTATGGCTAGAATTTTCATATTTTTGGTGATTTTTTCCAAAAGGTTATTCATGTTCCACCATAAATATGCCATTTTGTGTAAACAAAATGGATATTTTTCATTTTTTTATTTTCTTACACTACTGGAGGTTATTCTTTAAACATGAGATAAGATTTGCATTTCTTGCAGACATTTGATATTTATTGCGTTTTCACATATTAAATTTACTCAATTGGTGCCCATATTTGTATTTTCCAAAGGATTCTACCCCTGATTGACCCCACAGGGTTTCTCAAGGCCTTATATTAGCCCCTCAGGGTCCCAATTATTTTTTACTGGCCTGGGGGGCCCAAAATTCCATCAAAAGGGGTGTTATCTCATGCCAGGCACTCCTCTAAACCTCAAAAAGGTGTCCCGCAGAATAATTGTATATATTAAGGTTTGCATGCCTTCCTGAGGTGGGAATATAGTAATTCTTTTAATATGATCACACCAATGGTGCCTTTAGGCATCATTTTGGAAAAAGAAATTGCTAAAATAATGCCTTTTTTTGATGGTTGGCATGGATTTGGTAATTGTTTTGGTGTTAGTTTTTCCTGGACCATCTTTATTCTTCTGATTTATTCCATCTTGAAATCCTTGTTAACTCTGGAGAAATTGATCCCAATTTCATCAGATGAATTCTTGTATTTCAAAATTTATTCTGGGAGGAATTTTTTGAGAAAAAAGGAAAGCAGTATGCTTGATTCTTGGGTACCAATCCAGAGATTCTAGGTATGCTATTGCTGTAATTCTCTAAAGCCATCATAAAAAAAGGCTTAGGGCTTGTTTTGTAACAGACTAATCCCACTAAATGTTAGAATTTTCTAACCAGAAACTTATGCCTTCTCACAGTTGTTGCTAATGGGATTTTTTATTTTTTTAATTTCAGGTAACTGGAAGTTGCTGGGTGATAGTGACAAAATGCATTTATATAATCTAAGGTCTATTTATCAAATATTGGTTAATTATGAGTTTCTTAGTAGTGGTGGGTAGAATGTATTAATATTACTTGGGGTTTCCCCCTGGAAAATTGGGTAACTGTGAGTTTCTAGATGGTATGGGGATTCCAATGTCAAGAATCAGTGCTTTTACAAATCTTGGTTAATCAGGAGTTTCTTGGTGGCACAGGTACAATGGATGCTACAATCAGGCTGGTTAAAAGGGGGTTTTAACATGGTAAATTTGGAGTGGAATAGCTTTTAATTTGTTGATAAAAAAAGCAAAACAGTGTGTAGGCCACTTGGATACAAATTTGGCATTCTCCACTATACTATTGACATAATTGTCTGCAGAAATCAACTATCATTATCAAAAATTTCAATTTCATCATTAAGCTAACAAGTTAGTTTCCCTATTTTGACTTTTTTGTTCTTTCATTTTTATTTGAAACTCAAGTAATTTTTTCTGGTAATAAATGCCTTGTCTTTAGATTTTTTTTAAAAAATATATGGTTGGGAAAGCTTTTTTTATTTGTTTATTTTGAATTTTTTGCATGTCTAGTCCAAGTTTGATGGATGATCATAATGGCATTTGAAAAATATGTTGGGATGGGAAAAATATCCAGCTCAACCCAAAAAGATCTTGGGTGAGCTCCAGAATCTAAAAATGAATTTAGGGTCATAGATTTATCAAAGTTAGTCTGAAGCAGATTATGGAGTTCCCAAAGGAATTTTGAATTTTTTATAAGAATAGGCACAGTTTTTTTTTTTTTTTTTTTTTTTTTTTTTTTTAGAATTTCAATAGATTTTTAATTTTTATATTTTGATGATTTTCATTCATCATAGTTGATTATATGGCAATCCCTCTTTGAAATCATTCCCAGTCATTTTTTGGAAATCTTGAAAAAGTAAATTAAAAGTTGGAATTTATCAACATTCACTGTATTTGAATCAGATCTTTTTTTCCCATTATTTTTTCAGAAAACAAAAACTGATTCAATTCAATGCCAATAAAAATAAAACCAAAGCCAAATCCATAAGTCAGGATTTTTGTTTTAAGGATAGTATGGAAACCAAGAGGTAGATGATCTTTTGTCCAGGGCCTCAATGGCCTAGCGGTAACCATCCCATGGAAGCTTGATATCATCCCTGCAACGGTAATGCGAGTCCAGTGTTCAAATCCCGGGAGACCCACCCCCTGACCGCTACCCCTTCTACCTTGGCTGGCCACCCCACCCCATTCATATTTCTAAGCTCATTATTGGTCGGCCCTTTGGCGCGTGGATGGAGTTTCAATTTCAATACCCGTTACCCAAATCAGAGTGGACCTCAGACATGGTCCCAAAAAAACCAATAATATTTCTTCAATCCAAGTCAAAAAAAAAAAAAATAAATAACCTACACTATATACATACCCTTGACGGTTATGCTTGTATCTAGGCCACACTCTCCCAATGACAGTTCATAGTGCGACATGTGAAATCGATAGCACTTTAAACAATAAAAAAAAAATGTTTTGTCCACAATTCTTCTCGCAATCTGGAACTACTAAACTCTAGTACCCCCGCGTACATTTGAATTTTCACGCTCTGCTAGATCAAAACTTCCCACTAAGGGTGGTTTGAATCCCCTCAATAATTAAGATATTGCTGTGTATCGCTTTTCTACTGGTAAGGATCGTAGGCTGTATGTACGGACAAGGTTCACGTGTCACGCCAATTGAAGAGCATGCATTTAGATCTAAAATAAGTAACGGTAAAAAAAGGAAACTTCACAAAGTTGGAGGACGAGTGGGTGGGCGGCAGGGCATTGCCACTTCCGTTCGCCGGGTCTGGCGGAGCCTTGGCACTCCTGATCTATGAAATTTTCAGGCAGATGGAGCTGCTGTATCTCGCAGTTCGACGCGCAGCCAGCCGAAGAAAGGATCCTACGGGTCATCCACAAACCCTGAGATGTGAAGACTGTCGAGATTGAATAAGTACCTGCTAGGCTCCTGCGGGCTGCTAAGTTGCTAGGCTGGAGGGATATTTAACCAAGTTTGATCGAATACATCTAAATATGTCTACACATATTTACATATGGTTATTTTCGTAGTGATCCGAAGATCTGAGCGCAGACTCATTTTTGGGATATCAGGGTCGATCACAGTGGACAGTGTTAGATCCTAGGGCACGCATCCGTCCGGCCGGTCGATCGATCATTAGTTCAATCGACGATCCGCGGGTATTCTCAAGGACCGGATAGAGGATGCGATGGGATGATGCTGAAGGAAACGACTTTGGTCTGGGCCTACCAGGCTGAGAAGAAGAACGTTAAGGCCCTGGTTGAATTCATCTGGAGGGTGATCACTGACGTCCAGATTGCCACTTGCTGTTGCTGTTTAATGATGAGAACGTCCATGATGTATCATGGGAGTGCTCGATTACGTATTTCATTGGCAGCTCAAACTCCAGATTCCGCTTACAGTTTGTTCTTTATTTGGAACTGGTCGTGACGAATGTGCGAGTACGTACTTAAATAAATATGTAGATGGATTTGACTCTGAAAATTGATCGACCGATCGATCACATATCTGCACAAGTAGAATTGCAATTTGGCAAGTTTTTCGGATCGAATTGGTTTCATATTTGAATTCAGAAATCGATCGATAATTTATCAAGTTCATACTGCTTAACTCGCTTCCAGATCAGTTTTATCTCTACCCTGGCTCTCGAGAATATGAAATATGTGGTTAATTACAGATGAGATCTCTACGTTCTGGCAACTGGTGTTGCCCCCACCCCACCAACTCATAAAGAAAATAAAATCCAAAGCCCCTTTCACTTGAAAACCACTTTTTTCCTCATCCCAGTGAGCTGGAATCAAAATTGGATTACTCCTGAATCTCCTCCTCGACTAACTCCATCTTAGAAGACCGTAGCGCTAATTATCGACCTATAAAAAAAAAAAACAAGAAACACATGGGTAGGTATCCACTCCATTGGAAGATAAAGAAAAAGTTAATCGCAGTCATTCTACTCGTCCTTTTAGTCAAGAGAAGAACTTGACGAGTTGTATTTTTTCCTCACTCTGAACGATGCATGAATTGATCTTGGATCGATGGAACTTCAGGTTTCTTTCATCATGAATCTCAGGAGGCCAGGCAGGTAAACACGTTTTCACGATTCCCGTCATGATAATGATGATGATGACCTGGCCTTTTTTCAAACTACGGTTTTGATCACGATACTTTTGAACATACAACCTCAACTCGATATCGTTAAAAAATATTTGAACTAACAAAAATATGGAAAGTACAACGACTTCAATGACTTTTGCACCTATTAGGGAGCACAAGGCCAAGTAAAGCCCCTCTGTACCCTCCCACCCTTGCTATTCAAACGATCACCCCATGTTTGCCCCCGATTAATCAGAGGAGCTGTTTGCGATTAATCATCTGGATCTTTCCATCAACAGAATTTCTCACGAGTTAATCAGCGGAGCGGCCGCGTATGAAGCTGCGAAGGCTTGGGAAGATCACAAGTTAAGTCACACTCAAATTTAAGCAATACGCTCTTCTGCTAAGGCTTGTCCGGCACTGCTTGGATCACACGCTAACGACACTCTTACTCAATCATTGGGTTGGAACTACAGAAAGAGAAACGGTGAACCAGAGGATCATGCCAAGGTGAGCTCGGTCGGTTTCCCTAAACCTCCCATCCAAGCAGGCCCCTTTCGATCGACCCAAAAACTTGGTCTCATTTGTCATTCAAATCTGACGATGTTCGATTCGACAATCGCACACGAAAATCAGGCCAAAGAGATTGCCGCTGGCATAGCCGGGTAAGTCAAAATGGATCATAAGCCCACGGAGCGAATCTGAAAATTGGGTGTCTCAGAGCTTTTGTCGACCGCATGGTTGAGACTCATGGTTTTGGACTACATCGACCGCGAAAGAGCCAAACGAGAGGCTCGTCAAAGGATTGAGGCGAGTCTTTCCAGCCTCTCTTGCTGCTGTTTGATGATTCCCGCCACTGGTTATTCTCCTCAGAGCTAACTGATCAAACTCCGGACCCCTTTATGTTCGAACACCTGATTTCATTATGTTCTCTCTAAAAAGGGAGCGATCGATGACAACGGATACTGAATGATTGCATCGCATCCACTCTCTCGCTTGATATCACGACCAGTGAAGAAAAACAGAGTCGGTATGGCTGGACTTGGAGAGTTACTATCAATACATCTCTTCTGAGCATGTACCTATTATGAATTAAAAACGGGCCAGTGTGCGATTAAAATGCCATGCAAATAAGGGATAAAAGGGTTTGCTGATCATCAGAGTAAAAGTGTGAGAGTCAGTTAGGGATCCTGTAGTTCGATGAGCCTAGAAATCTTCCTGTAAATAAAGATGGTCTACAAAAATGAATGGTCACTTTCGTTTTTTTTCGAGAGTTTCTCCTATTTTGAGTGCTGTTTGAAGTAAGGATCGGAGACTTTCGATACTCAAGCAGCAGTCCATGGGTCGGATTCGGATGTCGTTGGGCAAGTAACGTGTCTATTTATAATAGGCATTAAACCAGATCAGCGGGTTGTCACTCCGTTCATCCAGCTTTCCCTTCCAATCTCTCCCAGCATTCTTATATGCTTTCAGTCATGCATCGGGGACTTGGGTTTGCTCTTACCCAATCTTCTGGTTGCCTGCACAGTCCCTTCCATGATGTTGCGACTTTTTTTGAAAGCTCTGTAAGCATGGATGTTATGATGCCTTGCATATCACACCCGTTTTACCGGCAATTGCATGCGTTGACATTAAATCCTCACTCGAGCGCCATCGGATATTCATTCATTAGTCATTCATTGAACAACTGCCGTAATCCTCGGCATTTATTGGCTGAGCAGGCGCACTTGTATTGTCGTAATATGTTTGAACTGTTTGAACACATCATACTGCCGATCACTCACATCGATTTGCTTACAACCAGAGCTTCTCACAAGCGCTATTGCGTATATATATTCCTTAGTCATAGTCTGAACGAACCCGCTTAGATCCTAGGCATTTACTGGCTTAACGGGAGTTCTTCTTTCTGTCAAGGATATGTTCCTAAAAACTGAACACTTCCTACTTCCGATCCCTCACATTAACATCTCTAGTGATCTATTGAAAGTTGGACTGATACAGGAGAGTTGCGCGCATGCTGCGCCGCTTTGCAGTATGATGATAAACAAAGTTGAAACCTAATCTCCTTGCACCACCGGTCCAATGCGACTACTCCTGGAGGACAGAGATTTCTGCCATTCAAACTTAGTCACTCATCAGTATACCTTGCGTTGTCTCCTTCATCTCTGTCCTCTAACTGGGACCAATCTTAAGTCTCTTGGTCTTGTGCTTGTCTAACTCACTGTCAACTGGTGTTTCATTATGATCAACCACTTTGTAGTGGTTTGACAGAGCTTACAACAACACCATATTGCAATCAAATTCTTGCAGCCAAATAGTGAGTTATTAAGATGTTATTCTCTCTAACTTTTGACGTTTGAGAGCAAGCAAAAGCTAATCTTCAGTACAAAAAAAGGTTACTTAGCTTGTAACACTGAGTTTTCACCAAAATTTTCCTTGCTGTTCCTAATTGCTATCTTATCTTTAAATTGTGTTATCTCATCCAATAACTTATTGAATTTATTTTTCTTCTTTCTTCTCCCAAACAAACTCACAGTAATGTTGCTTTCAATTATCAAATCCTTAACATATTAACCATGGGAATATTTCCAATTTTCATGAACATGAAGCAATCTAGCTTTGATGAGCTTGAACTGGATTGATTAAACTTTTCTGTTTATGATTACTTCAACAAGAATAGGCTTGCTATGATGCCTCAAGGAAAAGGCACTCTATAGCTGGTTTTTGTATTTACAAACTTCAATGGTTCTATGACCTCTGCTGAAATATGAAGTGATGGTGTACAACTGAGTGTGTACAGAGGCAGCTATTAATAGAAGTTTTTTGACAGTGGGGTTAGCTCCAGGTAGTGGCAGTATGTCTGCCTGTTGTTAGATTGAGAGGAAAATGGACAAGATCAGAGAGCAGATAGGCATGACAAGTTTTGTGAGCCCAGGCATGAGTATTTTGCAGTTGGAGATGTGAAGAATGTCCTGCATCTCCTCTCAGTTTCACCTCCAACGGGCACCAAAACTTGGAAAGAGTGCAGACACTCTAAACTGTGACATTTCTCTTGTTGTGACATGTCTCTTATCAACTCATCTTCTTGCCTGTTGTCTACGTGTCTGGAGGAGAAGCTGCTGGTCTTTTTCCTTTTCTTGATCTATCTTCTTTGATTTCTTCCTTTCTTTTCTCCTCCTTCTTTTCCTTCCTCCTATTTTTCTTTTCTTCTTTCCTTCTTCATCAATAAAACCATAATTCATCTACTTGAATCAACTCAAACCTCAACAAAATCTATCTTTAATTGTCCACCAATCTTGTCCAACTTCCTCAACTGCCTTCCAATGTTGACCCAACTTATCATCTGTGGATTCCTGCCTGGTAAGATTCTTGCCCTCAGCATCCACTGGCCTCTCCTGCTCAAAACAATCCAGTTCTTCCAGTTACAGTTTTCTATCTAAGCCTCTTGATCTCAACTGCTTTTCTTCTGTCTGATCTCTCTCTCCATTGTCTATGTAGTCCAAACTGTTGGTGTCTCTATTTTTCTTTCTCTTTCTTCTCTTCTTTTGTGTTCTATGTATTTTCCTCCCTGTATCTCACTCTTTTCTACATCCTGTTGGTTTTTAGCCTTAAGAAATAAAACATTCCTCTCAACATGGTTAAAAGCCAAAAAAAACAACTCTACGCAACCAAAAATGAACAAACCAGTGGAGCAACAGGCTACTTCCATCAGGGGGAACTAAAGGCCTTGGTCAATGCTATAACCCCCTTCAATGAAGACAATTACTCCATCTGGCAAGACAAAATGCTCATTTTTTTTATTATTAAAGACATCAAGGATGCAATAACTAGAAACTTGGGCCAACTAACTGCAAAGAAAGATAGGGAAATCCAAGCAATCATTTTATCAAAACTTGACAGTACAACACATGCCCATGTGGTTAAACACTTTGAACATAACTTCATCCAAGTTACTCTGGGCCAAGATCACTTGTCAATTTCCTTCATCCAAAAACGGAAATAGAGCTTTTGTTTTCAACCAGTTCCTCCATGCTCTGTTCAACAAACATGCCATTGAAGGATTTATCACAGATATCCAAAAGGCACTCACTTGCATGGTGGACGTTGGAATAGAATTACTAAGGACATATTGGCTTATCTCATCTTATTTAAGTTTCTTCAGTTTTGGAGAATCTTAAACAACAAATTATGAACATAGAAAAGTTCATGAAGGCGTGGAAGTAGTATTTAACCACCTAATTCAGTACAATTAATGAGCACAAAGCACAACTCAAAGTGGGCAAATCTGTTGAAGTCAAATATGCTCTTATGCAGACTGCCACCCAAGGATTCTAAGTCTTGGTACTGAAAGCCTGAACAGCATTGTCAAACAACACATCAGGTCTTTACAGCTAAAGCAAAACAAACCCTTGTTGAGTGGACAGGCACCATGGCCCATCCAGCAATGATACACTTAGCTTAGTGGTTAAAGCATCACTAATGAATGTTGAGGTCATGGGTTCAAATCACAAAGTACACAACTACATTTTGGGATTTTAAAAAAATCTACTCCTGATGTCTCATTAGTGACAACACAGAGCAAGCCTGAGAAAGATGACAGAAAGGCTTGAATCCAATGTGAGGAAGGCTTCCACAATCCTAATGCCCCACACCCAGAATCCTCC